>OZ035832.1:9774285-10236102 GCA_964034765.1 Knipowitschia caucasica
ACCTGGTTGACAGAACAGTCGCCCAAGGGACTGCCGGTCACGACACACCAACCTGTGCACAGCCTGGATTGATTACCAGAAAGCTACGACTCAATGCCACACACATGGATCATGGAATGCTTGAAGTTGTACAATATCAACGGGCTCTAAGGGACTTCGTTGACTTTTTTTCAGGCCTCAACCCTCTAAGCCAAGTAATTGACCAGACTGGCTATGGATACCGCCTCAGGAACGGAGCAAAGGACTTTTTTTCAGCAGATGTCATTCGGGCTCGAGAAATGTAGCAGGATGGTGACTCGGAGAGGCAAGGTAGTCCACACAGAAGGGATCTCACTCCCAGAGGGAACAATAGCAGACGTTGAGGACAGTTACAAGTATCTCGGTATACCACAGGCAAATGGCAACCTCGAACAGGTGACGAGGAAAGCGGCAACTGCCAAATACCTCCAGCGAGTAAGGCAGGTCCTAAGAAGCCGACTCACTGGCAAGGCCCAGGCAATTAACAGCTATGCCCTGCCAGTGATCAGATACCCTGCAGGAATAATCAGGTGGCCAAAGGAAGAGATTCAGACCACAGATGTTAAAACTCGAAAGCTCCTCACCCTACAGTCTGCGCACCCTGAGACTGTACGTAAGCCGTAAAGAAGGAGGCCGAGGACTAGTGAGTGTGAGAGCCACTGTCCAGGACGAAACATCCAAACTCCATAACTACATTATGGAGAAGGCTTAAACAGATGACGTACTCAGTGAATGTCTCAGGCAGTGGCGATGATGAGGAGGTGCTGGAGGAGAGCCCATCATGGGAGAACAAGCCCCTACACGGCATGTACCACCGGAGCATAACAGAAGTGGCTGATCTCAAGAAGTCCTACCAATGGCTAGAAAGGGCTGGCCTACAGGACAGCACAGAGGCACTCATCATGGCTGCACAGGAGCAGGCCCTGAGCACCAGAGCGATAGAGGCCCAGATATACCACACCAGACAAGACCCAAGGTGTCGGTTGTGCAAAGGGGGACCTGAGACGATCCAACACATAACTGCAGGGTGCAAGATGCTGGCAGGGAAGGCCTACATGGAACGCCATAACCAAGTGGTTGGCATAGTGTACAGAAACATCTGTGGAGAGTATGGGCTGGAAACTCCAAGGTCTAAGTGGGAAACTCCTCCAAAGGTGGTGGAGAAGGAGCCTGCGAAGATCCTGTGGGACTTCCAGATACAGACCGACCGAATGGTAATGGCAAACCAACCTGACATCGTGGTGGTGGACAAGGGCAGAGGACAGCCGTGGTGGTGGACGTGGCAATTCCAAGCAATGGTAATATCAGGAAAGCTTGAGAAATACCAAGGGCTCAGAGAGGAGCTGGAGAGGGCCTGGAGGGTGAAGTAGTGCCCGTGGTGATGGGTGCACCCGGGCAGTGACACTGAAGCTGGGGGAGTGGTTACAGCCGATCCCTGGAACAACCTCGGACATCTCGGTCCAGAAATGTGCAGTGCTAGGAACAGCATAGATACTGCGCAGAACCTTCAAGCTCCCAGGCCTCTGGTAGAGGATCCAAATTAGAGAGGGATAACCGCCCGCGGAGGGCCAAAGGTATATATTATGCATACTACTTTCTGGACTAGAAGGTGCACCTATAAAATCAATATTGTCAAAAGCCACAGGTTTTTGTGTTGTGATGTAGCAGATGGATGGCTGTTGTAACATGAGTTTAGAAGAGGCCATGTTTCAATTCCTCTTTCAGTTCCTATATCAGATGTTACAACTACAGTTACAAAATATAACAAAGATCTTATTTAGCTTTTAGCAGAGGGTAATATAATCACCAGGGTTAGTTAGTTAGTTAGCACGATATAGCTCAAAAAGTGGATTAGTCAACAGAGAAAAATGGAACCCTTGGCAGAGGTTTGCACTCTCCAAGTGCTTTTCTACTTATCACTCTTTTTTGGATACCGTCGCAACCAAATGTTTATGTTGTTTAATGCTTATGGATGCAAGTTATCTTTCCTTAAATTATAACAATATAAAGTATAGAAAATAACTTCAGCAAAACCCTTTCTTCACATCCACATTCTGTATTGATCGAAGCATATTTGGTTTGGCTGGCTAATCCGTACAGTAAAAAAAAAAAAAAAAAAAAAACACCAACACTTATTATGTGCTTGGTGTTGTCATACACCAATGCTGTAAATGCTATTGAAAAGAATGTTTTGTTACTTTCCTGTCAAGAGACAAATAGTTGACATAAATACAACATCCATCCATCCATTTTCTTCTCCTTAATCCATTTCTGGGTCGGGGGGTGGCAGTCGGAGCTGCATCCAGAACACATAGCAGCAGCCCCTCACTGAGTCCACAGGAGCCTGGATCTTCCAACGGGCCCTTCAGGAAAAGTGGGGTTAGGTGTCTTTCCCAAGGACACAACAACAGCAGACATCAGTGGTGGGATCAAACCAAGCCCCGGTGATCCAAGATGGCGTCCTATTCAAATGAATGGCTTGTACTCAGTAGCACATGGGACTTCACGGACCGGGAGATTAGCAGAACTCGCCTATATTTGGGCATCGTCTGGTCCTCCCGGTTCTGTGCAGTGGATTATCTCCCATGATGCTTTGCGCCAAATACGCGTGTGTGGCTCTCACGCACGGGCACAGAGGGGCTCGGCCGCGCTCTGACCAATCAGAGCTGCTGATCAGAGCAGCGGTAGAGCGGAGCCAGAGCAGAGCCAGAGCGGAGCCAGAGCAGAGCCAGAGCGGAGCCAGAGCGGGAAGGAAACGAGCAGAGTTTGTGGCAGTAAAGTGTGGATTTAAAGAAAACCGAAGGATTTAAGAAGAAAAAAGTTCAGGATGACAAGGGACACTAAAATCCCCACAAAATCAGATCTTTATGAAAGCTGTAGGTTCTCTGTCAGCTGAGGTCGTGCTGTTCTAATTTACATTGAGATCTATGGGACTTTTTTCTGGGTAGCCTTCAAGAATTTAGTCTGCAGTACCACGGGCGCCCCCTGTGCCCATGGGTGGGACAACTTTAAGCTAGTAATACCCTATCCAGTTATTATTATAGATCCATGGATCAAACCCACAACCTTCAGCTCATAGACCAATGCTCTACCAACTGTCGCACATTTAAATAAATACAACAACAATCTATACTCCACTTTTAATTAAATTGATAAAAATCCAGTCCTGCCAAATATTACTGACATGCTCATTGTGCTGTAATTACTATTATATTTTGACAAATTTAAGGTTTAGTTAAAGCCTATTTTCACATCAACATTTTTCACATTGGTTTGTTTGGTGGGCTTCATAGATAAAATACAATCTATGTTTTAGGTAATGTATGAGCATGGAGACAAGTCAACACAGCGTGTTAACACAGCACTACAATTTGCTGCTGCCACATTGTAGAGCTTGGGGAGCCTAGTCTCCCATCACAGGCTGAGACTGATCCCATCAGGTCTCAGCCTATGCAGCTGAGATCTGATGGGATAGTCTTTCACCTGCAGGTGTATCCACAGCTCAAAGCTTAAGAGGTGTCCAGTAGGCTCTATGCTTGCTCCCTGCAGTGATTGGGAAGAACCTGTAGCTCGCCAACCCCTTTCAGGTAGATCCCCCAAAGGATTCAGAATGATTGCATTTTTGAGTCATTGGATATCTAATACAACTATACATGATTTATTGTGTTCACTAATGTAGGGTTATGCAGTAAAATGGTATATTTTACATGAGTGATGTCCATGATTGATTTTTTTCGAGTTATTTTAGATTAGTTTTATTACAACTGCAAAAAGATAAGCTCTCTATCATTTCTGTCGCACAAAAGAAACTTTCTAAACAAAACAGGTTGGAGACCCCTGCTGAAGTGTGTAGCTCTCCCATGAGCTCTCCTGACACCAGTGCACTTTCAGAGTCTGCTCTCTTGGAGCAGTGCCACCACTGCCCTCTGCTGGACGCTTTGCTTCATGACACACGGAAGAGTGATAATGTTCTTTGCCTGCGTGTACATCCGATGGATCTATTTTATAATATCGTACAACCGCATCTTGCCCCATCTGTATTGTAATCGTCTGTGTGTGCGGGATTGAGAGGATCCATGGTGTTGGTGGGGTATGTGACCTCCGAGTGCAGTCCCAGTTTTTATTGCGTGCTCAATCACCTGAATTAAGTTTGTCCCAACAATTCCCAATGTTTTTGTTTTTGTTTTTTGACTGAAATCCCCCGACAAGATTATCTTCATGACAAAGAGGCCAATATCTGTTAACTAGAACACTCCATACAAAACAGAAAGGAGGATTTTCCACACACTTTATTTTCATTCATTTCAAAGCAACACTTGTAACAGAGTATTGAGGACATGCACTTTTGGTTAAGCATGATGGGGAAATACAGGTGAAATAAAGCTCAGTCAATTTATTGGTGCATATAGAAAATAATACAAACGTGACGACACTTTTTTATAATTTACTTTCAAAATGTGACTAACTAGTCCCCAGACTGTGACCCAACGAGCCAACCATATTATGGCCATAATGTAATGCGTGACTTCACTGAAACTCCCTTTTAAATGCATAGCCCAAAGATGAACTGGACTGTATTTACACCCAATGTGCTCTCCGGAGAAAGAAACAGCAAGCAGACAAAATCACTTGACTACAAACAAAAATCATGAGAGTTATATTGAGAGCAATAGTTGAGTACTTTAGAACAAAACCATATTAATATCCATATAGCTAATATTTAAAATGAATAGTTTTGACTGTGTTTCGTTTGTTCTAATCTACAAGTCCTACAGAAAATCAAGCCATTTCTGAGGATTATGGCACATTTCAAAACCAAAGGAAAACTCATCACAGATGATTTACTACAACAGGCAAACTTTACTTTACACAAATATACCAAGATATTGTGACCAAACGTGGTTATGAATAGATAATATATTTATAACACAGTTATAAAGTAGAACATCAACATTATATTATTAGGATATCTGCAGAACCAAAGTATTAACTGCAGCCGCACTGTGTTTCCACAACACACACCCTGACACAAGCCAGAAAACATCCCACAACGGGAATGACAGACAGCACTGTGCAGATGTGGGTCTGTCCCAACTCTTCAAGGCGTTACAATGCTCCCTTTTATCTGAACGCCCACAAACACCCTAAAAACATATTTGCTCTTGCAACACTCAATAGTTAGATGTATTTTACAGATATAGTTATATAGTAATGTATATACCTGCAGAGTGTACACAATCTGAGCACTACTTCTGACGGGCTCCGAACCACCTCCTGACAAGAGACCACCACAGAAAGGGTGCATGCAAGAAGAGTACAGGAACCCAGTTTGGGATGAGGAGAATCACTACTGCCACTGGTGCATCTAAGTCTATATTCTGTATTGATATTGCAAAGAGGTGGATGACCATCTGTCCTGTAGGAACTGTGGGGTCTTTCTTTGTCTTTTCAGTTGCTTTTTCCTCTAAATGATTCTGAATAATCTTGGTCTGAAGTACAGGGCTTCAACACTCTTAAAACTTGGTCCATTGGTTTCTCTATTCTGTTGTTTATTAAACAGAGACCTTAAAATAGTTGTAAAGGATAAATTGCACATTACTATACTTGTTAATGTTGGGGTCCTTTTTGTTTTAAAGACAATCTTGAGAGGACAAGCAACATAGAGATAATTGCCAATGTTCTTCTCACTTGGCGGTCATCATTTGGACAAACTCTGGAAAAGGAGAAAGTATTTTTTAAATAAAGAAGTACGGTGTACACAAACCTTTACAGTTAAGAGGTTAAATGAAAACTGAGACAAGGCAGAACAGGGTAAAGGAACTGCTCTGCTTAAAAACTGTATTTTACATTTTTCATACATTGATGACGATATGTATGATATAAAGGCCATCTATTATTTAGTACTTCAAGACAAATGTTCTAGTCCCTGCTGTAATTAAAGTCAACACTTTTCGGTATCTAACAGCAATTCTGGAATTGTTAAAACACAGGTTAGGGTTCAGTAAACACAGTCATATATGGCTGTCCCCCAAGGCACAACGTATTATGGTCAATGTGCAAGTAGCAAATTCACTTATCGTTCAATGAACAAAAATATATTAAGGCATCTGTGAAATATCAGTATGGTTAACACATATAAATACTCAATACTGAGCACTGAAATAGATTACTTTGCTCTGTTTAGTTCAAGCATTTTCACTTGGCTTTTGTGTGCAGCTGCTCAAGCTGCACAGGAGCAGTGTGCAAAGGCAGTGTATGTGGCCAAGAGTTTAAGATAGAGGCCTTGACATGTAAACTTATATTTGAAACAACATTTTACCTTCATAATTGACCTGACCATCGCCATCAATGTCGGCCTCGCGGATCATCTCGTCCACCTCTTCATCGGTCAGCTTTTCCCCAAGGTTGGTCATGACGTGTCGTAGCTCTGCAGCACTAATGTAACCATTTCCATCCTTAAAACCAGAGCAAAAGTTTTAGCTGAATATTTAAAATGTTTAGTCAACAAAGGGTATCTTTTCAAGAAGCTGACACAGACATCTTTAATAGTTTTGGCACCTTGTCAAACACTCGGAAGGCCTCTCTGATTTCCTCCTCGCTGTCTGTGTCTTTCATCTTCCTCGCCATCATGGTCAGAAACTCGGGAAAATCAATTGTACCGTTACCTGATCGCAAAAAATGAATGAAAAACTTGTTGATTAATAATTGTGTATAAAAGGCTCAAAATGTTGACATCACAAGAAAAAACAACATATATTTATAAAGTTTGCAATTTGTATAAATCTGGCCAAAAGTGGTACTGCAGTCATGGTTTTTTAGACATACATACATACAAGTCCCACATCAAAAAGAGACTAACATTAATGGAATAAATCTGGTTTCATCAAATGATTTTTTTTTTTTACAATCAAGAAAACATAATTGTTAAAAAAAAAAGATCTACTATTTATGTTTGATGGTGAAATTGTCCCTCATTCTCATTGACTACCAGACCTTTTTTAAATCAGGGAAGTGTGTTCTGCTAGTGTTTTCAGAGATTTGACCTAACTTTGAAGAGCCACAGAATATTCAGTTATTTACTATATAAACACTAAGGGCCAAATGGAAGATTAGGCCTTAGCTTACCTTTTACCATTCTTGAGCAATACGTCATAGAACACAGCATATAGTTTCACCCAAAACACTTTGACAAACCCGAATTCAAACCCGGGCCACTGCGGGGAAAGCACTGTAGCATAAACACTAGACCACCAACCTATACTATGTATGACTGGCCTCAGTCATCTTTTTCAATGGAGCAAGTTTTGTCCCAAACAAAAAGTTTGTATCTGTCTTCAATTGTCTCCATTTTTCAAAGGCATCCCCAATAGAAATCCTCATTTTATTCTTTGTTTTGTCATTAATGATTTGAGATCATTAATGACTTATTTCATAAGAAGACCGTTTTAGTAGACCTGATTAGCTAGCCGCGGGGAGTTCAGACAACCCGAATCACAGACCTTCTGGTAAAACGGTGGAGAGCGGGACATCGAAATAAAAACAATAACAAGATTTAAAACCAGTTTTGAAATTTGAATATCTCGGCTGAAATACTGTTAATACTGAAGTATTCGAAAAGAGCATGGTTTATTAATACCTTTTGACAGATTAGGGCCATTTAATGATGACTTGACATGAAAATATTACATATTGCTATTAATATACCATGGCTCATATACCATGTATATACATGGGACATATACCATGTATATACA
The DNA here is from genome assembly GCA_964034765.1 of Knipowitschia caucasica. Lineage (NCBI taxonomy): Eukaryota > Metazoa > Chordata > Actinopteri > Gobiiformes > Gobiidae > Knipowitschia > Knipowitschia caucasica. The sequence goes on from OZ035832.1 coordinate 9,782,058, forward strand.
TGGGACATATGCATCAATATGCAATATATAATAAAATAATCATTTAATGTATTAACTTGTAAGTGTTCATCTGAATGATGCTGCATCGTGCATTAATGATGCAGGAGAGAGATTAGAGCTCTCCACAAGCTCGACAGTGACTGATCTCTGTTCTCAATGTGATTGATTGAAACATTGATTAATTTATATATTTATATACACACATTATATACATATATATATATATATATATATATATATATATATATATATATAGAGAGAGAGAGAGAGAGAGAGAGATAGAGAGAATACAGGGGATATATATATCCTTAAGAGACATTCTATAAATATAAATACTGCTCACCATCTGCATCCACCTCATTGATCATGTCTTGGAGCTCAGCTTCAGTGGGGTTCTGTCCAAGAGAGCGCATGACTGTTCCCAACTCTTTAGTGGTGATGGTGCCATCACCGTCTTTGTCAAAGAGTGAAAATGCCTCCTTGAACTCTGCACATAGAAATGGTATTCAGTGTTTTGTGACCCTTTTATTGTATAAATGCCAACTGTTACTCTGCTCGGCATTGAACTTACCAGCAATTTGCTCTTCAGTCAGCTGGTCAGCCTGATTTCAAAGAAAAAAACAATGTTTATTACATATCAGTTAGAATCAAATGCAAGCTCCTACATCAGTCTGTAATTGTGTATAGGATTTCAATGTTCTTTTGTCCCAGATAACCTATGTTTTTGCTGTAACACTATCCTATGTGTCCTTTCACACATGGCAGCTTCAGACAGGAAAAGTGTAGTAAGGGAAGGGTATAAATACTTGCAGACAGGAATACACATTGCTGCTATAATTAGTGAGAAGCGAACAGGGTCGTCGATGTAGCACAGAGGATGATCTCCTTGTATTTAGCGGCTAGATGCTGCATTTTCATATGAGTCTCTTTGACAACGATTGCCAAAGTCATATTTGCTTCTGTGTAACTCAGCAGATGAACGAATAAACAGTAATAAAGTTAAAAGAAGTCATCAGACAGCTGCCTTCTGTAATCGCCTGTCTTCCTTCAATGTTCAGCAAGACATGTGGAGGGTGCATTGCGGGTGCTGGCAGCCTGCTGCACCGAAGATGGTTTGGTTCAATGCGGGGGGAGAGGGAGGGTCGGCAGGCAAGGGATTCAACAAGAGCAGAATGCGGCTTCAAGTTATGACGCAAGACGTAATTATGGTCATAACCAAAGTCTTCACGCTTTAGTTGTGAAGCGTATAGCTTCATTATTTGACAGATGGTGTTGCGCATAGGCCCGCATTGAACAGTGGCCTCTAAATCACCTGGACAGAGAGATTTCGGGGCAGATGAATGCACATAACATATTCGCCTAAATACACATTGACAACTACAGTGACCAACCACAACCAAATCATTACATGTTCACAAATCCAACTATTTCAACATAGTGGCCGAAGGAGAGATGAGCAGGAAACATACTGTTGCACAATGCTTCCTCACTAGCCCAAAGCCATTTGGAGCATACTGATTTAAATGGTTACTGGAATTAATACAATAGTTCGTGAGAGAACAATATTAAAAGGCGTTTAATGATTGCACGCATTAGTCCATCAGCTGCGGGTCCGCTGTCACTGAGCGCAGCTGCACAAACCGCGTTACTTTCACTTGCAAAAGCAGCAGTCTACAGGCGGGGTTAGCGCTAATTGCATAATGGAGATGGGTTCTAGTATTGTGTTTCCAGTTTAATAGTAGGATTACGGGCCGCATGAATGCTAACATCACTATAGCTAGTATGAGCTATGCTATTCACGGCCATAGCCTTCCGTACTCACCATTGTCCTGTTTGCGCTTCAGGCGTCAAGAAGAGTCTCCAAGGTCTATGAAAATGAATGCAGGTCTTTGTATTAGTTATATGAACCCTGTGCAGATGTATTTTGTCTATGATTTAGTCAAATGTGTGTAATAATGTGTGTAATAACGCGTTGCTGCCGCAGAGGAGCTAGAGATCTGACGCCGGCTTTGAGCTGTGCTACGTCCCTCCTCGCGTCTGTATCCTTCCGCTCCATGGCTCTATTTTACACACAGTGCTTCATGACTTCAAATCATTATAACAACAGTAGTACATTAAAACACATGCATTCAGCTGCTGCTTGTGCTGCATCATTCATTGACCCATTGAATAACGATTAAATACACAATTCTAGAACGTTTTATTCCCAAATATATTACATCCCAAGTCAATATAATTGAAGTTTGATAAAATACATAGAATAAAGAGCGCTGCATGGACCATACGAGTGCATGTTTTGAAGAAAGAAGGAGGACATTCATGATTCTTGCATGAGTTATCTTATAGCCCAGCTGCTCCTAGACTTTAGGGTCAGGGCGATCTAAAGATCTCACTGAACCTTCAATAACTATGTACTTTAAACAATATAGTATTTATTGGAAACTACAATGAGGTTTTTAAACAAGACGTTTTCATATTTGCTTTTTACCAGTTGAGAATTGTTTTCAAATTCAAGGTTCAAAGTTAAGTATGGAAGATTTTTTGTGTCATCAGATTTTAAATTCTGAATTAGCTTTTCCATTTGAAATGTTTTACCATGAACAACGATTGGTGAATGTTGAGACCTGTAGGTAGGTCTAAGTTTGTGTAGCTTTTCTAGTAATTAAGTAAGTAATCTTTATTTATACAGTGCCGTTCACAGACTAGTCACAAATCACTTACAACTGTCAGACTCCAAATGTCCTTCTCTATGTAAACTAATACAAAGCAGGGTAGGCCCAGTTGTTGTACAAATTTGCTTTCTAGCTATTGAGAAAAGAACTGATACTTAAGTATTAGTGTGCTATTTCAAGATGGTCTCCACACCTTTCTTGGTTTCTTCCCGATATCGTTTCCACTTCTGCATCATCACAAAAGCACTTATTCATATCCCTTGGAAACCCCATTGCTTGCTGGTGAAGTCTTTTTTGGAACACTTGTGAAATATGTCTGAATTTGACATGTTTTACCCAGGTGAACCCAGCATCAAAGCATTTTAATAGCCAGTCCACTCCTTGCTTGATAATGACTGATATGACGTTAAACAATGAGTAAGTACAGCACACTCCCAGTAGCATCAGTAGGCAGTTGACCACCTGGTACCCACGGGTCTCCTCATGCTGCTCCCGCTGACCGCTCACAAAGTCCCCAAAACCCACGGTGCTGAAAGCTACAAAACAGAAGTACAGGGACTCCAGGTAGCTCCAGCCCTCCATGGCTGAGTAGACAGATGCTGCACAGCATGCAACTAGCAGGACTGCGATGAGAAGAACAAGTGTCACTTGAGGAATTGATGGTTTCCAGTTGTTTTCATCATCTTCATTTTTGGTGTTTCTCAGTCTGCGGTGTGGGGACCTCCTGCAGCACCAGAGGATAGCCACACTTACAAATGTGATGACTCGCTCTAAAAAGAGGTTGAAGAAGAGGATAGATGCAGAGCACCCCAGGAGACCATAGAAAACAAGCAGAATCTTTCCGGTGATAGTGGATGGAGCAGACACTCCAAAACCTATTGTAAACGAAAAGAGATATATGGTCAACAACCTTTGTCAAAGGGGATAATTCACTGTAAATGTGAAATTATGATGATTTCAGGTAGTTTCCTGTGGCTTTATGAAACCATCTGGCTGAAACCAAATTCTTAGAAAACACAGTCCATTTGTTTTGTTTTTTTTCAAAAATGACCAATGTGAGAAATGGAACCCCCAGGTTTGATCATATGAAACACTATTTTTAATTGAATTAATGTTAATGGTCAACAAAGTGCTCAGTTTGTTGACCAGTTTGTTGACCAGTTTGTTGACCGGGCGACAGTAGCTCAGTTGGTAGAGCATTGGCCTTTGGGCCGGAAGGTCGTGGGTTCAAGCCCACCATAAGACCTACTTCACGACTCCCACTGATGACTGGTGTTGTTGTGTCCTTGGGCAAGACACTTAACCCCACTTTGCCTGAAGCTCCCACTGAAAGATCTCAGCTCCTGTGGACTCACCACCTGCAGGAGGATCAGTTAGGGGCTGGTGCTAAGTGTACTGGGTGCAGCTCTGACTGCCACCCCCCCGACCCAGAAATGGATTAAGGGGAAGAAAATGGATGGATGGATGGTCAACAAAAAGGAAATGGAAGAATAGAGAAAGAATCTGTCAACTGAAAATAGCACCAAAAGGAGGAAAAGGTAGGTGAAATGTAGATTTTTACATGGACAAGAGAGTTAATGAAGGATAAAAATAACCGCAAATGTGGATGAATAAATGAGTATTTATATTTATAAAGTGTACTATAGTTTCCACAGTGATTATCAACAGATGAACGATCGATACACATCTAACTTCTCATAAAAGTAGTTTTTACAAAAACATTTGAATAATATGTGTTTATGTGGCTTTATATGTAAAGGCAAGCATTAATTTGTGTGACTGATGTGTTATATTGATCAATTTCTATAAAGCCTTACTCACCAATAGTGGAAATGACTGTTCCCACAAAATAGAATGCCCCTGGGAAGTCCCAAAGGGCTCTTCCCTGTTGGGCTCTGATCCCGGCCGCCCTGGCCTCTTCATAGAGCTGCAAAATAGACTTGAGCTCTGCCAGGCTGATGTTATGCTCCTCACTGAAGGCTTGAAGTCTATGTGTCCAAAGACAATGGGCTTGAAGCTCCACTGGTCTCTCTAAATAAGAGAAAACGGCTGCTCCTGCCAGCATATAGAGAGAAATGAGTAGTCCCAGCAGAGAAAAGTGAGCACTCCCCCTACCAGGGTTCAGCGATGGACACCAGCAGCAATTCACTTTCTTCATATTAATCCTCCTATGCAGCTTGTTCCTTTCTTTATAAATCAGTAAGTCAGTATTTTGCAAGCGTCTCGACTTTCTTCTCTCTGGTTGTGCTGTGTGGCTTTCAACCTCACAGTATCATCTCTGCTGCTCTTATCTCCAATTCAATAATCCATCTTTGCTTTGTTTTTATGAGCCTCAAACACACAGTGTCCCTGAATCTCCTGGAGGTAAAGTCCTTTCAGAAATGCTGTACTTTTATCCTAGTATTATATTAGTGTCAAGTTATATAGGCTTAAAGAATAACGCAAATATGAAATTATCAAATTACGCTTTACACTTTTTATTGTTGAGTTGAGCATGTGATGTGAGAGCAGGTTTTCATAGATGAGTCTTCCTTTGGCAAATCTTCATCATATTATATAAATCATCATTTACGCAGTTACGTACAGTGTTTCCATTCCTTTGTTTTCAGACAAACAAATTATGAATAGCCTTTCAAAATATGTTGAAATTAAGGCCTAGTTCTTCTGGGCCACCGCATTTTGTTGAAGCACAAGCTCACAGGGATGGTAGGCATGGTGGCTGAGTGGGTAGCACTCTTGCTTCTCAGCAAGAAGGTTCTGGTTCGAATCCTGGTTGGAACAGGGCCTTTCTTAGTGGAGTTTGCATGTTCTCCCTGTGTCTGCGTAGGTTTCCTCCGGGGTACTCTAGTTTCCCCTACCATTAAAAACATGTGCAATAGGACTGACTTGCGCTTCCTGTACTGGCGACCCTGCTCCCATCTCTGTGTGGAGTGGGAGACAAATGCCCAAAAATAACAATTTTAAAAGAAGACTTAGAAGCTTGTAATCTTGGTCTAGTTGTTGGAGTCCAACATCAAACAGGATAACACTTTGGACTGGGAAGAATGTGCTCAAATTAAGAGGTAGGAATGACTAGTACCTGCGCCCTGTAATAATTTTATCTTCAGGTTAAACTCACACCAAGCAAGTTGACTTGAAGAATGACTTGAGTAACATTTTTATTATTATACCAATCGCCAAGAAACAGTTGTTGTTGCATGCCCCTCCACCAGGTGGCGATAAAGCAACCGCCTGTCGACCTGGTATTACAGCCTATGACAAAAAGAAGACAGTGCAACAAACGAACAAACGTGTGTTCCATGGGTTATTGTTTTTTCCCGTGTCCAGGTTTGTATTTGTGATTCCACTAATCAGAACCTTCGGGTTTATGTGGCCTGTGTCTAAGCTGGGCTCATCTAATTTACACTTCAAGTCCAAGTAGTGAGAGAAGAATTGTTACCAGAAAACTTCTAATTTGATCAAATGTGTCCAGGGAAGATGAACTTGCCGAGGCCGGTGGCTGTGCTGCGCCTGCCTAGAGGACCAGACTCTCACAGCCGAGGATTCGACCCCCAATCCCCGCGTTTCATTGCCTTGTGCCGGCCGTCCATCCCCTGCTCCCTGGCCTCGGAGGTGGACGCTGATGGCCTGCAGCAGGAGCAGCAGGAGCGCTCCCTGCTGCGAGAGCGCTTCCTCCGCTGTTTGCTGACTATGGCCAACAGGAAGGTGCGCTTCAACATGTATGAACACGTGAAGGTGGACGCCACGTTTGGAGCGTCAGATATTGACGTTCTCAACTTCCAGGTGTCAGACCTGCACACCCCTATTGGCGTTCAAAAGGAGGCTCTGATCCGCGCTCAAGATGTTATTTCACTCACTTTTGACTTATGAGCACGGTTCGGGGATATGGTGTTCGGTCATGTTGAGCAAAACAGCCTCACTTTTTTTTTTATGTTTATTCAGTGACGCCTTTTCACCGCTAGATGGAGACATGTTTCAGTGAAATTTTGGAGACTTGATGCAACAATAAAAGTCCCTCTTTAGTCGAACTCTGACTTTTAACGTAGTTCCTTGTTAGGTCTTGATGACAACGATCACATAGATTGTGGGGTCGTATTATTTGTAGTTTCTTTTTATTCCCAAGATAGCACATATCACCTAAAACAGTACATACAGTCTCAGTATTCACTTGTAAATCTTTATACCTGGTTCTCAATTCTCTTGCTTTACATTACACCAATGTCTTGCCCATGGACACAACCTTTATCTACTCCCACTGTACCTTTTGTCTTTTCTATTGGAGATATTTTATCATTTGTTTCATCTGAATTGTTCCAATCCACTGCTCAGTAGGTTCTAACTAGAAACCCCACCTGGCAAAGGGCTGACTCTAGATAAGCAGTAGCTGGAGATGTATGTAAACTTGAATTACTATTATATTTTTTTGCCAAATTAATGTTGACTGTTTTCATTTTTTTTCCTTTTCTTAGATCCAAAAGTAATTTTTTTGTATTTCATTTAATTATAAACAATGTCTAATTTGTCACTTGAGAAAGTAGGCAATCCTGATGTAATCTTCCTAAAAGGTGTTCCATATAAGTTCCCAATAAGGCTTTTTATCTGAGTGCCATTAGGCGGCCGTGCTGTCTGTTTCTTTGTGTACCCGAATTATGTGTCCACTCAGTGAGACCGTCATCTCTGAGGCGGTGACTCACCCCCCTCTTCGGCCCTCCCTAATCCAAAATATGACTTAAACCTTGCATGACGTCATTCAGCTGTGATTGAATCAGGAAGCCCTCAAGGACGACCAATGTTAATTTCATCTTCACAGTTGGGAGCAGCCGCCTTAAACTCCACAAGTTCATGCTGTCACTGAGGTCTGTTCCACCGGCGGAACATTGTTGACATAAAAGTTTGTTAATGATTTTTATATTTTATGTTAATAAAGGGTCTATTTGGTCAAGAGTCTCTGAATGTATGTATTTTCTTCATGCTGTTCTTGGAATCAAAAATGGTAACTTGGTGTGTTGGCACGTTAATATGTCCAGAATTTGAGCACTTTAAAGCCGCCAGCCAACAGGAAACACATTCCTCTTCTTCCTGTTTGTGGTGCGTTTACTGTGCTCTCATTTCCTGACAAGTGTCTTGATAAGTTAAATTCTGAATAATTGTTTGGCTGAAGAAACACTTATCAGTTTTAAGAGTCAAGCTTATTTACATGTATTACAATCAAACCCCCAAAATAGTTTTCTGTGGGAGGTTTTTGTCACTTTCTATGATCTATGATCGAATTAATACACCTTTAATATAAAATTACAATCAATGCATGTACCTCATTTCTTCATGGAGATGTTGTGTAGGCCTACATCCAAATAAAATGAGATCCTTTTTTGTCCCACCAGGGGGAAATGTCAATGTTGCAACATAAATACCTTGGCATAGAAGCATTAATTGCAACATAACATATTCTGAATTGATCTCGCCTGTTCTATTCATGTGTGTCCAGTGGCCTGGGAAAATAATCTGTATGTCTGTCTATGGCTCAAACGCAGAAGTAGTACTCAGACAAGTTTCAACTGACCCCTGGTGGCAAAAAGGGTACTGCAAAAAAAGGACAACCAAACAACTATGACTATGAATACATGCAGATTTAGAAAATAGTGGCAAAATTACTGGGAGAAAAATATAGAAAATAAATGATTGATAATGAAGAGACAAACAAATACAAGATAATTTAAGGTTAGCATTATCGCCATGAATCTGTGCCACAGTGGTCCACTCCCCTCCCACAGGAGTAAACACAGGAAGATGTGATTTTCTGTCATCCCAGGACCCGTGATATAAGCACGTAATAGTCTGTGAAAAAAACTAATCTGATCGTTCTCAACATTATAGAGGAGCATTACTAAGTGCATAAAAGTATCATTACACTTGTATTAATAGATAAAAGGAGGTTGCTGCTTCAACATGATTTTGATTTTGATCATACTATATTCATAGTAAGGTTCAGCATTATGAAGTGACAAATGTATGAGGTGCAAAAGTAGTAGTACTATAAACCTACAGTGCCTTGAAAATAATGTACACCCCATGAACCTTGTCTAAACAATATGGCAGAACATTATGAAGTGAAAACAAACGAATACATGATTTGTTTTGAGTGTAGCATGCAAAAGTATTTGGCGCCTTTTTCTCTGAGTGCGACCAACTGCCTTTAGAAGTTGCCTGTCATGGTTTAGGTTTATTTCCTGTTTTGTTTTGTAATTTGTCAACCTGTATCCCCCTTTGTTGTACTTCATGTTGTCTGATTCCTGCCCTGCCCTCATGTGTCTCGTTAGTGTAGTGTATTTAAAACCTGTATATTCCTTCACTCCCTGTTCCGTCAATGTCAATTCCATGTCTCTTAGTTCTCCAGTTTGGTTGTTTTTTGTATTTTTACGCTGGAATTTGATTTTGTATTTGCTTTGATTACATATACATTTTTGCAGTCCTGCGTTTTGGGTTCTCTTCATTTTACGATTGTGACATTGTCTGACGATTGAATAGTCAAAGGTTTTAACCATTAAGAGGAGTCCACCAGAGTGTCACCTAATGTCAGTATAATTACAGCTGTTCTGGGAAGGCCTCGGCGGTGCATCAGTCAGGTCAGAGATTAAGTTTCAAGCATTGTTTGGTTATACAAACATTAAACCTAACGTTTTGAACGTGAGCACGAATCAATATAGCGATCATCCTGGAATGGAAAGGGTAGCACAACTGAAAACCTACCCAGATAGGGCTGTTTGCCCAAGCTGATGTACAGGGACAGCCCTCATGGTTAGTTGGGGGAACACACTACTCCACACATTTGGCTTTAGCGGAGCAAATAGTGAGCCAGGGCCAAATTAAAGCCACAAAAAGCCAATTTGAAAGTTCCCCCTTATTCTACAACCTCAGCCTTGCATCACGTGGCCTCGGTCCTCTTTCTACAGCCTGAGTCCTGTAATGCGTGGCCTCGGTCCTCCTTCTGTATTCTGATTCCTGGATCAATAGCCTGACTGTATTTCTCTGATCTGTGTTGGTGAATTCAACAATTTTGTAAAGTCCTCCGACATAGCTACTCTTGTGATTCAGGGCTGTACAAAAATAAATTGAATTGAATCACAATGCCTTAGAAGGTGCAGTTAGATGTGAACAAAACCCTCATCTTTATTGATTATGGCATCACAGTTTTGGTGTCTGCATTCAGCGTATCGATTAGAGTGGTGAAGTCAAATCAGAGCTGTAAACTGTAGATTAAAAATGATGTGAATCGTGTGAATCCTGAATTCTTTGAAGAGCTACACTTACAATATGCTTGAGTCAAAGGAGAACTCCAGGTCACCCTCAGTGCAAGAGTATTGTCCTTTTTTGTGGTTGAGATTTGTGTAAAATATTTCTCAAAGGGAAACCAAAACATGAATCGTGATTGTGATTACTGTAGGTCCCATATGGATAAAAGACATATTCCAGTGTGAGTCCTCTTCAGTTTGCTATCACCAATGTAACCAAGCTGACTCACTTCACACTTTACTTTGTCCACATCTAAGGGGCTTTTAGTGGGTTGAGATAATTGCTTATAATTTCACTTGGACACAAACAGCCCTCGCTCTTGCTTACTTCTATCCCTTTTATTCCTATCCCAGGGAGACATGATTTACTTGAGTCACGGACAAGGACATCTGCCTATTAGCAAGTGCCGCTGACGTAGGCACAGTCCTTCCTCCATATCTACCATCTTGTGCCGATACTCCTCCTTTTGCCTTACCCAAATTGGGGTCGCCAACCTCCTCAGTGCAGCCTGGTGAATCATCAATATGAGCCCACTTCCGTCCTCCATCCCAAATTATCAGGGTAACCCGACATTGTCTGCTCTCTACTGTCACATCAGTCAGAGGCGCAGTCGGAGGGGGAATATGAATGAGGGACATGGTGTATTTTGTGAATCACTGTGTCGCCATATACGGTGATACTATATACGCAACTTCATCAAACTGTAATTTTGTAGTTCTAATGTAGTCTCATGGCAGCAGGTAGCAGTAAAAGGTGTTGGCAGTACTTCCTCCGTGTTTTAACCTTTTACATTCAACTAAAAGAAACATGCCAGTGAAAAATGGTTAGCGCCGTCTTATTCACTGTCATTTGACTTTTGGGTGCATTGCAAGTGCATTGTTGCATCGGGGTTAGTCTTACTGGCCTAAATGTTGATTTCGGCTGTTTTCACACATTAAAACAATAAACAATCAAAAAAATGATTTTTGGAGAGATTATTTATAATCATTAAATAACAGTGTTTATTGACTGTTATTTAAACAACCACTGATCGTCACCGATAAAGGCTATTACTTGTCACGTAAAGCTAATTTCAATTTGATGAATCACTTGGAGATGACGTTCCTGGAAAGTCAGTGGAAAAACTGGTTTACTAGAACAGAAACTGTACATTTTGTATATCGTTTGTTTTGCAGACGAGCCCAATACCAGTTACTGGATGTTTAGTACACATGCTTTTTATGCAAAGAAATACTAACAATGATGTTGATTTGTCAAGTTATCTAGAAGATGCTGAATGCCCCCTGTGCTTTTAATGCAGCAGTAGTTTATAGTTATTGTGAATATGCTGTATACATTGGGTATGTGAATGCTCACTCAGCTGTAAGTCCACTTGGTTATTTGCTGATACTATCAGTGGGCAGCAGTCTGAGTAAACACTAACGCTTGATAAGTAAACTAGGCTACACCTTCGTTCTTCAAACATATTAGCTTAAACACACTTTAACATATCTACTGCTTCAAAAAGACTCTTCAAGTAACAGTATGTATCTTTATGTAGGTGAAAATCTCACATCCACAAAGCCATACTATTGAACAGTCCCTCTAAAACATTTGTGACGGCCCCTGTGTCTGAATTTGAGTGGGGCCTGTTACCAATCAGAATCTAAATCAGAATTAAGAAGACGGACCTGTCTGTCCCGTGGCACCTCTGGTACTGTATGTTGTACAGTACCAGAGCCCGGGGGCAATAACATGTGGGGGTCTGTCCAGGATGTGACCTGCACGTGCCAATAAAACTTTAGCAAGATAGTGGTGCAAAACATTCTTTTATGGCTGCGTCTGTGCCCATTTCCTTGGCTGTGGAAACGGGAAATCTTGTTCTGATGCATGGCATGGAGCTTGGGTTGTTCCTGTGCCAAAGAACACGGTAATGCTGGACTATGAGTTTGTGGCCAGCCCTGTGACTGCTGGTGTGCGTCCAGCTTTGCCACTTCACGGTGTGTCATTGATCTGAGGCAATGATCTTGTTGGTAGAACTCAGTGGCTGGTAGCATATTGGCTCCTATAGTTACGAGTAATCTGTTTGTTCCTCGGTTGGAAAAGGAGGTGGGCGCTCAAACTCAAACTAATATGTTCTACCTGAATTCCCTTTTGCTATTTCTATGGAAGAGATGGCAATGAGTCAAAGATCTGATCTATTTCTTTCTAGCTGGTTTAACAATTTTCCCCCAGGTGTCCAAATGCAGTGGTGACCATGGTAATTTCACCCATGAAGGGCTGTGGTTACAGAAATGGGTGTCATATCAGGGTTTTCATTGTTGATCTTGTGTTTCGTGTTTCGTGGAGATGTGTCGAATAGTGTTGTGGTTATTTGAGAGGCAAAAAAACATGTGAGAGAGCACAAAGTTATTTCTTCTGACCCAGAATTCCAGTTAACACAATTAGTCAAATAATACTACTATTTTTGTAATGGCATGGGGCCAAGAAAGTAAAATAGGAAAATTTTGGATTAAGCAAATGCTTGATGCTCCCCCCTGGACTGCCACCTTAACGTGGTGGGGGAGTTTGAGTACTCGGATGATCCTGGGAGCTATGCTGTCTGGGGCTTCATGCCCCTGGTAGGGCCTCCCATGGCAGACAGGTCTCGTGTGACGAGTCAGACAAAGAGCAGTCCAGAAGACACCATGGACAGCACTCATACGAAACCAGTGACGTCGCCCGGCATGGCGCAGCCGGGGCCCCACCCTGGAGCCAGGCCTGGGGTCGGGGCTCGTAGGCGAGCGCCTGGTGGCCGGGCCTTAGCCCACGGGGCCCGGCCGGGCTCAGCCCGAATGGACGACGTGGGCAGTCCCTCCTGTGGGCCCCACCACCTGCAGAGGGGTCCGTGGTGGCATGGTGCAGAGAGGACTGGGCAGCAGTCGAAGGCGGAGACCTCGACGACCCAGTCCACACACACAACAGCTGGCTCTCGGGACGTGGAACGTCACCTCACTGGGGGGGAAGGAGCCCGAGCTTGTGGGGGAGGTTGAGCGATACCGACTAGAGATAGTCGGCCTCACCTCCACACACAGCTTGGGCTCTGGAACCCAACTCCTTGAGAGGGGTTGGACGCTCCACTTTTCTGGTGTTTCCCGCGGGGAGAGGCGGCGAGCTGGGGTGGCCATTCTCATTGCCCCCCATCTCAGCCGCCACGTGTTGGAGTTCTCCCCGGTGAATGAGAGGGTCGCGTCCCTCCGCCTCCGGGTGGGGGACAAGTCTCTCACTGTTGTGACGGCCTACGGGCCTAACAGCAGTGCAGAGTACCCGGCCTTCTTGGAGTCCTTGGGAGGGGTACTGGACGGTGCACCGCCCGGGGACTCCGTTATTCTCCTGGGGGACTTCAACGCCCATGTGGGAAACGCCAGTGACACTTGGAGAGGGGTGATCGGGAAGAGCGGCCCCCCTGATCTGAACCCGAGCGGTGTTCAGTTGTTGGACTTCTGTGCCAGTCACAGTTTGTCCATCACGAACACCATGTTCGAGCACAAGGGTGTCCACCAGTGCACGTGGCACCAGGACACCCTAGGCCGGAGGTCGATGATCGACTTTGTTGTCGTATCATCTGACCTTCGACCGCGTGTCTCGGACACTCGGGTAAAGAGAGGGGCGGAGCTGTCAACCGATCATCACCTGGTCGTGAGTTGGATCCGCTGGCAGGGGAAGAAGCCGGTCAGACCTGGCAGACCCAAGCGTATAGTGAGGGTCTGCTGGGAACGTCTCGCTGAGCCCCCTGTCAGACGGACTTTCAACTCACACCTCCGGGAGAGTTTCTCCCAGGTCCCGGTGGAGGAGGGGGACATGGAGTCCGAGTGGACCATGTTCTCTGCCTCAATCGCCGATGCGGCGGCCCGTAGCTGTGGTCGCAAGGTCTCTGGTGCTGGTCCCGGCGGCAACCCCCGAACCCGGTGGTGGACACCAGCAGTAAGGGAAGCTGTCAGGCTGAAGAAGGAGTCCTATCGAGCCATGATGGTTCGGGGGACTCCTGAGGCAGCTGTCCAGTACCGGCAGGCCAAGCGTGCCGCAGCCCGGGCTGTTGCAGAGGCAAAAACCCGGGACTGGGAGGAGTTCGGAGAGTCCATGGAGCATGACTATTGGTCGGCCTCAAAGAAATTCTGGCAAACCGCCCGGCGCCTCAGGAGGGGGAAGCAGTTCTTTGCCAACACCATGTACGGTGCGGGTGGAGAGCTGCTGACCTCAACGGGGGATATTGTCGGGCGGTGGAAGGAATACTTTGAGGTTCTCCTCAATCCCCCCGTCACGTCCTCTGTCTCAGAGGCAGAGGCTGAGGATGCTGGGGCGGATACATCCATCTCCCTGGCTGAGGTCACCAAGGTGGTTGGTAGCCTCCATGGTGGCAAGGCTCCGGGTGTGGATGAGATCCGCCCTGATTATCTAAAGTCTCTGGATGTTGTAGGACTGTCTTGGCTGACACGTCTCTGCAACATCGCGTGGCGATCGGGGGCGGTGCCAATGGAGTGGCAGACCGGGGTGGTGGTCCCTCTCTATAAGAAGGGGGACCGGAGGGTGTGTTCCAATTATCGTGGGATCACACTCCTCAGCCTCCCCGGTAAGGTCTACTCCAAGGTACTGGAGAGGAGGCTACGGCCGATGGTCGAATCTCGGATCCAGGAGGAGCAGTGTGGTTTTCGTCCCGGTCGCGGAACACTGGACCAGCTCTATACTCTCCATCGGATACTCGAGGGTTCATGGGAGTTCGCCCAACCTGTCCACATGTGCTTTGTGGATTTGGAGAAGGCGTTCGACTGTGTTCCCCGGGGTGTCCTTTGGGGGGTTCTCCGGGAGTACGGGGTCGGGGGTCCTCTGCTGAGGGCCATCCGGTCCCTGTATGACCGGAGCCAGAGCTGTGTTCGCATTGCCGGCAGTAAGTCAGATCTGTTCCCGGTGAATGTTGGCCTCCGACAGGGCTGCCCTTTGTCACCGGTTCTGTTCACTGTATTTATGGACAGAATATCTAGGCGCAGCCAGGGGTCGGAGGGGGTCCGGTTCGGGGACCACAGGATTTCATCTCTGCTGTTTGCGGACGATGTTGTCCTGTTGGCTCCAACGAACCAGGACCTGCAGCATTCACTGGGACGGTTTGCAGCCGAGTGTGAAGCGGCTGGGATGAGAATCAGCACCTCCAAATCTGAGGCCATGGTGCTCGACCGGAAAAAGGTGCCCTGCCCTCTTCAGGTGGGTGGAGAGGTCCTTCCTCAAGTGGAGGAGTTCAAGTATCTCGGGGTCTTGTTCACGAGTGAGGGAAGAATGGAGCGTGAGATTGACAGGCGGATCGGTGCAGCGTGCGCAGTGATGCGGTCGCTGTATCGGACCGTTGTGGTAAAGAGGGAGCTGAGCCGAAAGGCAAAGCTCTCGATTTACCGGTCAATCTTCGTTCCCTCCCTCACCTATGGTCATGAGCTTTGGGTAATGACCGAAAGAACGAGATCGCGGATACAAGCGGTCGAAATGAGCTTCCTCCGCAGAGTGGCTGGGCGCTCCCTTAGAGATAGGGTGAGGAGCTCAGTCACACGGGAGGAGCTCGGAGTAGAGCCGCTGCTTCTCCACGTCGAGAGGAACCAGTTGAGGTGGCTCGGGCATCTGTTCCGGATGCCTCCTGGACGCCTCCCTGGGGAGGTGTTCCGGGCACGTCCCACCGGGAGGAGGCCCCGCGGAAGACCTAGGACACGCTGGAGGGACTATGTCTCTCAGCTGGCCTGGGAACGCCTTGGGGTCCCCCCGGACGAGCTGGAGGAAGTGTGTGTGGATAGGGAAGTCTGGGCGTCTCTGCTTAGACTGCTGCCCCCGCGACCCGGCAACGGATAAAGCGGAAGAAAATGGATGGATGGAAATGCTTGATGATTTTTTCGCTGCCCTGTCCACTTCCAGTTGGTTGAAGTTCTGGTCTGAGGTTCAAGACATTCTTACATTTTTGTAATGACTATCAAAAAGCTAACAAAGATGATTAATCATACTTGAGCAATAAGGGGAAAATCCTTGTGGCATACCCAATTTTAGGCCCTGTTTAGACGGAGACACTGCAGAGACACTGCAAAGCAATTGGCAAAAAATCACAGGGCTCCTGCACAGCGACAACCACGGAAGTTTTTCCATGGTCAGTAGTGGGCAGTGGCCAGTAGCGGGCCACTGCCCACTACACACAACACACGCGACCCCCAGCCCCCCTAGCAGTATAATCACTTCCTCAACAACATCCTCCTCAGGCCACTGCAAAAATGTGAAAGAATACACCAACATCATTCTGCATTTAACAGTAGCTGCGAAAACAGAAACTGAAACTACAGCTTTGCGTGGTTTCATTTGGACGAACAAAGGAGTAGAATTCTCCTCCGTGTAGCGCTCGAAGCACACGTAGCATTAGTTGTTCCGTTGCCATTGTTGTTTTTGTTTGTTCTCGGCCCCATAGATCCCTTCCCCTTGGCTTGCAGCCTCGCTCAAGCCCACTCGAGAGTCCTTAGTCAGATATGTTTTTTGTGTTTGAACTGTTTGATTCTCTGGTCTGTGTTGGCGATTTTTAACGATTTTGTTTAGTCCTCTGAGAGAACTACTGTTGTGATTTAGGGCTATACAAGATTACACTGAATTGAATTGAATTAAAATAGATTTTATTTTGTAATAATGTTAGTCAAATTGATGCTTTTGGAACTGGAACAAGTATTTGACACGTAACTTGTGAGGTACCACAAAGGTCAATACTGGGACCCACATTATTCATTATGAATGAAATATGCAAAGTATCAGAATGAATGTAATTCATACTCTTTGCTGATGACACAAAACGTTATGTGAGCTGGTGATGACATTTACAAACTTGTCATGATAATAAAAAATTAAAACTACATCTTTATTTGTAAAAGCTATATAACCGCCAATGGAATAAGTTGACGGCTAAAAATTCAAATTCAAATAATACTAGATGAAAAGATTTCTTGGAAACCACACATAAGATACCTGAGGACAAAGTTGCTAAGTGCCCATTGCTAAGGCCATTAGGTTTGATTTGTTCTACATCATCTTGTGTTGAGTAAGTGAAGGGGGTTTGGAAGTATAAACCCTAAGCCCTTTTCAAAACACGTATTTTTGTGTCTGTTTTTTCTTTTGTAGCTTAGGTCCTGGATCTATAGCCCATCCGTCCGTGTAGGAGCGGATCCCTCTCTCAATATGTGGGTCTCCCCAGGTTTCTCACTTATTTTTCCACTGGGTTTTTGTGAGTTTTTTCTTGCCGAAGCAGGAGGGTCTGTTGGACAGTTAGTGTCCACCTTTAAGGACTGTAGTGAGGACACCTTAGCATTCTACAACATGTATGTGTCGGTGGGTGCAAAATGGGTGGTGGGTTTTAATATGGTTTTATTTATATTTTATGCATGTTGTGTTGTTTGTGAGTGTTTTTAACATTGATTTTTAACTTGCACCACCTGAAGCACCCCGGCTCCCCACGTGACAATTAGAACACCTGTGCCATGGTACAAAAGGAGATGGGGAGGGGGCGGAGCAAGGAGACAGCAGAGAACGGAGATGTGGGCCAGACGGGCGTGGGGAGAGCCCCGTGGTCTGGCGGCCCAGGCCGTGGCCAGAAGGGTTTTTAGCCTCGGTTTTAGCTTTTTAGCCCGTCTTTTTATAGCCTAGGGTTTTATTGTTTTAATTACTGTTTAATGTATTTGATAACAAATCGTTTTTAATTTGCTTTTAACCCAGTGGTCTCCTTTTTAAACCCGGGTCCAAAGAACCTGCTTTTACACGTGTGACATATGGACATTTATGAATATTCATGGGCATTAGTCTCTCTCTATGGACCAATTCATATGTGTATATTTTGTGTCTTAACTGTTGATTCTCTTATCTGTGTTGGTGATTTCAATGGTTTTGTTAAGTCCTCTGAGATGACTGCTGTTGTGATTTAGGGCTATACAAGAATAAGTTGTTGTTGTTGTTGTTGTTTTGTCTGAAATTGGACAGGTTTTGAATTTTTTTGAAATGATTAGATGATTTCTATTTCTGAGTGAAATACGTCACTTCCAATATTCTGTATTTACATTTTCTGAGTATCTAAAACTTGTAGAGGCCTTTCCTGTTGTAAAACAGCCAGATCTTTGTCCTTAAATCCGTTCCTCTTACTCAACATATCAGCGGACACAGCTGTCGACAACAGATAGACAGACATCCTCTGAAGATATTGCAGCAATGTAAGGAGATGATTCACCAGATTATTAATTATATTGCTAAAAAACCTAAAGATTAATGTAATTTTGATTATTTTATTTTGTCTCATAATTGTTCAACATCTTATTCATAAACTACTGTCTGTTTGTTGCATTTTTCTACTTCTAATCTCCCATTGAGATACTGATAATGCATTTGTGTAGCAGTGCTATCAGTTCATGTCTCAATGAAAGACAAATCCATCCCTGTTTAGACGTCCTTCACAAAGATAATGCATGCACACACGCCTTTACAGCACAACACCACACAGTACAGAGTGACCTTGAATTTAGCATCTGCAACACCCAGAAAGAAATACAGCTCCAGTGAAGTTGTCAGCAAATGTGAACATAGACTTAGGGTATTCATGTTTCATGTTCTGTATTTCATCTGAACATGAAATACTGAACATAAATGAGAGAGTGAGTGGATGGTGTTGATTGGAGGTTGATGCTCCAGTGTGTTCGGGGATTCGCTTCTGTCATCACCGTGTGTGGAACTCTGAACATTGTAAAGCGTTTTGGGAGACCTTGGTCTGTAAAATGCGCTATATAAATAAGCATTACTTACTTACTTACTTAGTTGCATGAAAAAAGAAAGTTCAACAGTGATTTGGAAGAAAGAATTAAATCTTATCATTTTCCTCACCAATGACTATAAAATGCCAGTCCATGTTTGGGAGACTGTAAAAAGGATGTGTATGACTGACTTCCTATGTCTATGTACAGGATGTCTGCAGCTCAGATAGTGTTCACATCTCATGTATAGAGATATAACTGAATTGGGGGCGGGCTTAGTTTTATCTCAAGTAAAAGTGCTTTGTGTGACCTTGGTCCATGAAATAAACTATATAAATAAAGATTACTTACTTCCTTACTTAAGTATAGAAATAAGACATCGAATGATAAATTAATAATATTGTATTTTCTTAGTTTGTCACACACAAAGTTTGTTGTAACATTATCTTACATATGTCACGGCTGAACCTACTTGAAAAGCACCACCTGCCGTGTCCCGTGCGGATGAATTTGTGCAACTTGACATGAACAATTTAGTTTTAATATAGTTTTTGTGTATAGATTTTTTTTTTTAATCCAAGCACTGGAGCATAAAAGCCATGATGCTTGTGCCAAACAGGAATGGTTGACTCGTAGATGGGAATGCTGGGATGTAGAAAACTTTAGTCCCAGTTTAGTTGGTAGGAGCTGGAGGTATCACTTTATGAGTCTCTCCACCCCCGGCTGAAGTCAGTGGGACAGACAGCCAAAGGATTTTCCAGAGGATGTGAAAGCTGGAGGTTGGGATTCATTCTCTTTTGAACTGAAGACTGTTGCTGAGCTACAGATCTAGGCTTATATAGGATTTTATGTAAAAGTCCCGATCACTGGCGTCATCATGTTCCAAAATCAAATACTTCTTGAAGCCACACTGTCCACTGAGACAAATGACCGTTCCATTCACAAAAATGCCCAGGACGATCAGTGACTGGGGATGAATGAAGTCTGCGAGAGTGGCTTTCTGAGCACGTAACTGGCCGGGTGGCCGGGACAGACGAGCGTAGGGGACAGAGAGGAGTGATTCTCCAGATGAGTTCTAATATGTGAGACGGTGCATCCTAAAGAGACGTTTTCTCATGGGCCCACTCCATGAATACAAATTCCTCTTAGCTGGAAGGACAAATGCACCTTGCTTAAAACCATAGTAGATTTATTCCAAGTTCTATCCAATCACAAATCACAAAACTCGTGACTTCATGTAGGAGCGTATGAGTCATCCATTCAAAGCTTTCTCTTGTAAGTGATTAAGTATTTCTTTTGTTGTGGCATTGTCTAGCCAACCCAATATCTTAATAAACTCAAAATCAATTTGTTTAAAGCAGTTAAGCGTATTTGGATTGAATTGGACTAGACTACCATTTACTTTGATTTACCAACTGAATGCTAAATGTTGATGGATTCCAACTTTTCAAAAAACACATCTAATGAGATTTAAGATGTGTGTAACCTATTCCATTCAATCTATAGGTCCTTTTGCACACAGGGAAATAGATGGATTACTATTTTTATGAGTAGTGTAAGATGATTAACAGTCTCCTAAGGCTTTCAGACAGATTCTGGTGACATCACTTCTGGGGAGAGTTAAAATAAACAAAAAGTCCATTTCATTAAAGCCAATTTACTAACTAGACAAAAGTGTGTAGCTGCATGTGAGAGAGAGAGAATGGGGTGAGAGAGGAAAGTGGGTGGAGATACAAAAGGCAGAACAGAGAAGAGAGGACACCACTGACAAAGTAGGGGACCTGGAGTTAGTTACTGCTGGTGATGCAGACAGCGTCAGAGTAGTTTGAACTAGCGGGCAATAGGTGCAGAGGCAAGGAGAGGGAGGTGCATGAAGGCAGGTCACCCAGACAGGAAGAAGCTGGTCAGGAGTAGCATGTTTATCTGGCAACACTGACAACAGATAAACTGCAGGAACATGGAGAAAGCACCAATGAGTTTTGCTCTTATACCCTGGAGCCACAGAAAACCCTGGTATTGTCTTCCCTGAGTGAGGAAGACCAGATCAACAGAAGAATCAAAGACTACGTGAAAAGTCTACTTTGCTCTGTCCGGACGAGTAGGAGTGACAGACGAGGGATCTTAACACTGGATCTCAAGGCTAAACCATGGACTCTGCATACATCCCATCACACCTGGACGTGAGTATTACACATGCACACACACACACACACACACACACACACACACACCCACACACACCCACATACATGTACACTTCTCTGCCTGTCAAACCACAAGCCACAGAAGCAGTGCTGGTCAAACCATTAGTCACTCTTGGGAGAAACACACACATACACATACACACACATTGCTGGCACACTATTGCTCAATCAAAAACCCTGTCCGGTAAGCAACATGTCCAGAAATAATGCTCCAGTTATGAGTTCAAAGACCATAACGTAAGTCAGCACGTAGCCCCTGCCCGCCCCCTCCTGAATTGGCCCTCAGTGTTAATGCTACACTAATGTAGAAACCAGAGGCGTGTTTTTGTTCTGTATTTCACATTGATTTAACAACTGCAGCTATGATTTTGCAAGTGTCAAGATTTTCATATAAGTTTAGTTAGTGTTGAGTATTGCTACATTTGCTACACCCAGCACCATGCTGAAAACTGCTAATATAAAATGTCCTGTTTATTCAAAGTAGTGTATTGGTTATTAACAATACTATTAAACTGCCATAATGAACTTTCCACATGCAGGGACACACAGTATGTCAGCATATACATGTATTTTGTCTAAGTTATTAGCCGGTTAATTGGTCCATATGGGATAGATTAGACTGCTGTTGTAAAATTCTCCAATAAAACCATACAGCGCATATACCTGGAAAATCATGATTTCATCTGTCACCCCTGAGTGAACAGAGCCATTATGCATTTACTTAGAGCCAAAGGTTAGAGGGAATAAAGTAACCCCACAATTAATTATGACAACTGTAGTTTTGCATTCTGGGAACATGTTTTTATAATGCACATCTGCAGCATATACAGTGGACATGTAGCATATAGGAGTCCAGCTGACATATGTGCTCACTGGGAGAGAATGTGAACCTTTTTGCATTGAGGAGGGGAACAATATTTTAAGAGAGCATTTATAGGAGAGAGAGATATCGGCAATAGCGAGTGGAGGAATTTGGAAAGAGGAAAAGAAAGACGGGAAGAACAACAGGAAGAGAAAGTGGAGGGACCAGGCGTAACATGAAGACAGCAGCAGTGGATAAATCAGTGACTGCTGTGACATTCTGGACCTTCTGGCCCAGCAACACTGAACCATACTCTTCCGCAAAAACACCATTCATTTACAAGAGGAAAAATCCCTTTATACAGAAGCCAAAATTGGACAAAATGGATATGTACCAATGATTTTTTTATAGAACCATAAAACCGGATATAACAAGATACGTACATATATATAAAAAGAAATAACACATTGGGGGAGCAGAGTTCAAGGAATGTTTGGAGGAAAAGGAAAGAGGAAATGGGATTTGAAATAGATAAAAAGCTGGATCCGGGGGCAACATGACAAAAGCAGAGGTGACACACAGACATTTGAGGTCAGAGGTTTTAATTAGTAAAGATCAACGGTGCTGCACCCAGTATACTGTCTGCTTACTCTGTCAGGGCAATTAAATGTATTCATACATGTGTGCACTGTGCACATTGCATGCCTCAAGTTATGAATAATCTAAGGACTCAATCAACTTACATTCTAGCGTTAGTTGTAATAGTTACTCTAAGAAAGGTTTAAGGCTTTTGGTCAAACAGAATTGGCGTGGGTGTTACCGTGGGTGTTACCCTCACATTTACTAAATCTACTGAGCAAAAGTTCCTTATAGACATGTTGACATATGCAACACAAAGTGAACTTATAGTGTTAAAGTGAGCTTAAGTCAATAATGACCCCAAGGAAGGATCACTGCATTGTATCTTATTCATGTGAAGAGCTTCAGCTACCACCATTCATCTCCAAATTCAGAGAGGCAGCTATTTGTGAAGAAGAATGTACAGCACAATGTGTATTGTAATGTTAAGTGGGTTTTCCAGAACAAGCATCCATTTTTTGACCTACAGATTCTGAATAACAATGATTACAAACGTAGGACCATCAAAGTCAAAAGTAACTGCACAACACAGTCTTTTAGTGCTATCCAACCTTTTTTAATTGAATTATTGAGCTCGTGAAAATTAACAATACTGTCTTCCACAAAATACTTTGAATTTTACAGTTTCTAGACTTAGTCTCATAAACATTACACAGTACACTCAAGCCAACCATAACACAGACCTCCAGTGAGAACAGCTGTATGTCAAAGACAAACAGGGCCTCTGTCATTGAGACAGTTGGGGGCAGGACACACCCTGGGCCTATTTATGTAAACCTTTGAACCTGGCAGGTGGTTTGTAGGTGAGGACAGTGCAGGAGATGTAGACCATGCTGCTGCTGTTCTTAATGTGCTTCACAAAGCCGTCCCAGAGGCAGAGGCTGTCCACAACATGAACTAATCTGTAATAATCTTCTTGTGGAGTGGCCTCAGGTGAAATTGCCCTGGGTGTGGCTCTTGGTTTAATCGACACCTAGCAGTAATCCCACGCTCGTTTACCCTTTGAACGCCTGGTCTGTCTATGCAAAAGCAAATGCACATAAAAAATACACACACCTTCAGTGACCTCTTCTTCACCTGTTCTCTGGCAGCCATGTGGTGTGATTATGTGTTTATATGGTCGTAAAGGGTGTTATCATAAACATTGAGGCTAATCGATTCAGAGTCCTTTACAAACAGAGATAACAAGGAGTGAAGACAAGATATTGAAGCTATCACAAAGACATTGTTGAAAATTCTTTCAAAACATAATACAATGCACTTATTACTGCATATGTGGTTTAGCCTCACCACTTCAACAAATGCAGTCATAATGACAAGTACATCTGTACTTGTCATGTTGCTGCTAAAAGCAGAAATACAGATAGGAATGTTACACCTTTTTTCAGTTGATCAAAACAACCCTTTTTTATAGCCGTGATTCTAGCGAGATAAAAATATGGGTTTTTTCTCTTAAACAATGTTAAAATTTGCATGGTGACTGAAAAATAGCAATCACTTCTCAACAAGACTGTCCTGGGTTAAAATCCTGAACAGCACAAGACTCTTCTGTGGATAGAAAAGAGATTCTGAAACCTCAGCGGGACTTTCCTGGTTAAATAATCATAAAGTAAATAAATATTTAACTTAATGTGAAACTACAACACAACAATGAATTATGGTTGTGTCAGGACCCTGGAAGTCCATTAAAGCACTGCAGTCTTCAGACTTTGATTGATTCAACATCTTTCACTGCTACACCACGATCTTGTCCCTTCAGTGCATGTTTCTATTACAGGGAAATGCTAATTTCTCAGGCCATCCTTTCCTTTCACAAATGATATACAGGTATAGGCCCCAAGAGAAAAAAAAGTCATAAATTAGGATAAACAAAAAAGCAAACTTGTGCTGTTACCGCAGCAATTCATAACAACAACAACTTCATATGGATATAACTGGACAGTAAATTTCCTGTCCTTCGTGAAGGCTGAAGACTAATGAGAAACTAGTGTGTCCAGGAAGAATGAGACATCCTCATGATAAACAGTCAAGCTTTGCATGACCTATGCTTTTTGCAGATTTTTTGAACAGTAATTCAAATCATTTTATCAGTACTTGACTTTATTATCCCGACTGTATGCCATTTGCTTTATTTGACATTTGTCCTTGGGTCTGTAGGTTCACCATGCTCCTTGCTAACCTGCTGCTCCTCATGGTCCTGCTGCTACCTCTGCCCTCATCAGGTCGCCACAGTGGACAAACCACCCACATTGACCATGACGAGTCCAGCTCAGTATTGGCGCCCAGTGTGGTTAATTCTATTCAGACTCTTCTGCTGAGCCGCCTAGGCCTCAAGTCCAAACCTGAGCCTCGTCCTGGGGTCCAAGTTCCCCGCTACCTGCTGGACCTAT
The DNA here is from genome assembly GCA_964034765.1 of Knipowitschia caucasica. Lineage (NCBI taxonomy): Eukaryota > Metazoa > Chordata > Actinopteri > Gobiiformes > Gobiidae > Knipowitschia > Knipowitschia caucasica. The sequence continues at coordinate 9,806,811 of OZ035832.1, forward strand.
ACCGCTACCATCAGCAACAATACCACCTGCTGGAGGACCGGGCCTTCAGCTTCCCCTCCCACCACATCCAGCAAGCCAACACAGTACGCAGCTTCCACCACTCTGGTACGTTTCCTGCTTTGAATAAGTTGAGCCTTATTCCTAAAGCTCTCACATGTTTTTGACTTTTGTTAAATACATGACAGACACAATTCAACTTCTCAATAATCTTATAAAAGGGAACTATCATGCGCATGGACATGTAAATGTAAGAGCACCCACCAAAAATTACACTTCCATTAAACCCACCAATAAAATAAATTTATCAACGTTTATTTAGTAAAGTACATAAAGTGCTTCATAATACAACATATAGTATTATATGTAATACATATGGTAAAAAACTAACCCAATGACCAAAGACCCATCAAACCAATCACCCAACAGACCCACCTCAAACAGACCCACCCACACATCAGAGGAATCATTGTAAATGCAAAAATATTCAACTGAGAACAATAATTCGAGACATATTGAAACTAATTCAACGGGGGTCTTTCTTGCAGAGCCATTTGCTGATGCTACAGAAGAGGACCACAAGAGTGTACGCATCTCTTTCAACATCTCGTCCATTCCACAGGATGAAACACTGCTCTCTGCTGAGCTCAGGCTCCTGAGAAATGACAGGGCCACTCTGGGCCCCTGGCCCCTAAGACTGAAACTGTACCTATCTGAAACCCTCAAGGATCCAAATCCTTTGCTGATTGAGAGTCGTTTACTTGGTCATGATCAAGCTGAAAGTTTGTGGGAGGTGTTTAGCCTCAGCTCAGAGTTCCTCTCTGGACCTGGCAGGGTAGACTTTGTGCTGGAGTTCCATTCAGAAAATAAAAGCTCACTTCATGACCATAACAAAACATTGGATGTCGACCAGGATGATAGAAAGGGTCATTTGAGGGTACGCAGGTCTGTGGAGCAGGACGAGTACAGCTGGACTCAAGAGAGGCCTCTGTTGGTGACCTATAGCCATGACGGCCGTGGAGAGCCATTAGTGAAACATGGCAGAAGAAATTCTAGCATATTAAAGAAAATGAGAGGGAGAAAAGGAACCAAAGAAAGGAATAGAAATAGTAGCACGGACCATTTTAAAGACAAGGCAAAAACCAAAAAAGCAAGCCCAAGTTGGGCAGGCAATAAAGGAGAGCTTAGTTGGGGTGATAGAAGAGTCAAACGAAATGGTGGGCGTGCTTCCAAACTAAAGCGTCTCTCCCGCAACAGGTGCCGACGCCATAATCTCTATGTAGATTTCAATGACGTTGGATGGCACAGGTGGATTATTGCTCCAAGTGGCTATGACGCCTTCTTCTGCCTGGGTGAGTGCCGCTTCCCTCTAGCCGATCATATGAACTCTTCCAGCCATGCCATGGTGCAAACCTTGGTGAACTCTGTCAATGGAGCAGTGCCTCGAGCCTGCTGTGTTCCCACCTCCCTCAGTCCCATCGCCCTTCTCTATCTGGACCCCCAAGACCGAGTGGTACTGAAGAACTACCAGGACATGGTGGTTGAGGGCTGCGGCTGCCAATAATGAGCAGTAGCACTGACTGGAGTGGAGAGCCTGACTGATAACACTTCAAGCAACAATCCAGTGAGAATGAGAGCTGAATGTAGCAATGAAAAGAATATATATAAGTCATTGTCCAAAGTAAAAGGATTGAATTCTGAAAGATTAGTGCAAAAGTGTAAGGAGGAAAAAAACATCAACAGTATTGCCAAATGATATTACTAACTTAAGTAGTGGTGCATTAGTTTACATATTTATAAAGATGACGGTCACTGAAAAGAAGCCATGGCCTTTGCAAAAGATTCACTCATATTTCTACATGAACAGCCAAACTGCCAAGCCTTAGCATCACCTAATGCTTTGCAAGATATTATTATTGAAGAAGCTAGCAATTATCACCAGCAACATGACAATGCCACCAGCGTGGGATCGACCAGTGTCTTAACTGAGGGTGAACACTTTCAAATAATGTTCAAAAACACCCTTTACATACGAGCTATTTAAAAACGTGATATTTTAATACTAAAGAGGTATTATATTATTGTTTGAATGTACCACTATATTATTATTTAAATGTTTTTGTACATTTCTGTTGCAGTCATTAGATTGTTGTCTTGTGATTATGTATAATTTAAAAGACACATTCTATATTTAAATATTAGCTATATGTTGTATTTAATCTTTAAAGTATTTAAGATACCTGCACTCAACAGATATTACAGCAAATCTAGAGCTTTGTATTAAGTCTGTGTACACATTGTAATCACTGCACAGTTCAATGTACAACATGATAGCAGACAAATGTGGTGTTGTCATTAAAAGCTCAACTAACAAATAAAAGGAAAACTCTGTGTTGTAGCTGCTGAAGTGTAAAACAGGTGTCTTTGCTTGTTGTGTGCATGTGCCAGACTTTAGTGCCTTCTATCAGGGGCTATAAAGATGTTCTCTGCTGAGCTAAATCATTCTTTTGTTGTGTTGAATTTCTTTGACAGTGGAAACTTCTTGTAAAATGTTCAACAATATACCTCTATTAAAGAGAGCAAGCAGCACAAGTGTCATGACTTTTTGTATAGCACCTGCTATTTCTGAAAAAACAACAAAATCTTCCAAAAAATATGATGAGATATACATGCAAAATTGAAATAAATTCTGAATAACCTGTATATTCAAGAAGCTAGATGTGTGCAACACACACACACACACACACACACACACACACACACACACACACACACACACACATATACACAGACAGACACATACACACACACACACACACACAGAGACATACGCACACACTTAAATATTATTGTATCTACTATTAATCATGTGTTTTTAATTAAATGTTTCTTGTTTGTGCACTGCAACACTGACATCTTCCCACTGTGGTACTACTAAAGGTTCTTTTATCTTGTGTTTATCAAAATAAAGAAAAAAGACATTTGCAAGTATACTAAAACGTGTTGGAATAGTTGTTCACCAAGCCAAGGTCATGTGGGACCCCAAATGGTTGTGGCTCCAAGCTCTCCAGTCGAAACATCGAAACCAGTCTTCAATCACTGTAACCCCTTAAGTGCACTAAACCACAGTTATATGTGTATATACTGTGTCACGCAGTAAAATAATAGTGCTCCAAATTATTACAGCAGATGTCAATGTATCCTCCTCTTGAGCCTTGTTGCTGCTGAGTTGGTGGTTTCATTTTGAAACATATAAAGCAGATACTGCTGGAGCTTCACCTCAGAGTCTTGATAACAAACAGATCTAATGCATAATAGAGAAAACCTGGAGGAGAGACTTGGGCAGAGAGGCAGGTGCAGTGTATCAAAACAACTGCCGGAAGTTTCCTTATTGAGAAAGCCCGCACACTGTCTCACATGTGTATTTTATGAAGCCATATGGACCGGTTGTTAAAGGCTATACTTCCTACAAGTCCTAACATCCACACACCATCCATAAAATCTAATCACATGGCAATTTATCTTCATTCAGCTACAAATGTTGTGTCCGCTGTGAGTGCTCCCTGTTAACTGAAGGATGAAAAAAATTGTTTTCACAGGTGCCCTGCAATGTGGATACTTTTCCACATCGGTAGAATTTTTATTCATTCTGTTCCCCTATAGTGTGTACCGCTTCTCTCCAAGTCTGAACCTTTGTGGTCAATATGAAGCCTGCAACTTCACTGTCGGATGAAATCACATAAGTGGACAGCAGTGACAAAAAATATATATATTATGCCACTTTAAAGGGGGGGAGTACTTTTTAATTGAACTCAAGTTCAATTACAAGTGAGTAAGTAATCCAATTAATAAAGTACTTCCTTTGCACAAATAATCACTATTCTTTTCTTGAATGAAAATCCTAACGCAGAGAGAAACCTGCTATTCAAATATCATCCAACAACATGCAAACAAAAAGCTGGTCAGTAGCTGGTCAGTAGTCAGCAGTAATAGTTTTTCTCCTCACAAAATGTTTTTTTTCCTTCGGCTTCTCCTTTATTTCAACACTAGCTTTCTTATGACCTATTGCCATATTTCTGTAGTGCATGGCTAATATTTACCCCATGTTCAGATTGCCCCAGTGCAGCTGCAGAAGCTCCCCCAGAGTCGTCCTGGGGCACAATTCAAATCAGTAGTGGCCTTGCTAGAGCTGTGAGTTTGGGTACCCACGTATTGGTAGATTTGCCGTTTTTTACCATATTCTTTCCATTCCCAGATGATGGATTGAACAGTGCCCTGCGAGATGTGCAAATCTTGGGAAATGTTATATAACCTTGCCATTTAAACTTCACCCCAACTCCCTGGGCCCTTCATTATGCCGTTTCATGACCGATACATATACAGTACGTAGAACCATCACAGAACAGCTCTAATCATACTAAGAGTAGATTACACACAGGTAGGATTTTTTAACTTTCACTTCACAGTTGTCGGTTTCTTTGTTGTGGTTTGTCAAAAACGTTTAACCCACAGTACATATGTTTTAGGTTCCCCATGAATGCTAAAGAGATATTTGAACATGCCTTTCCCTGCATGTGTCCGCTGTGTCCTTAATCAAGAGGTCCATTGCTGCGTACATCATTTGCATCTGTCGACTCATTAGCCAAGCATCAGCAAAGGAGAGAGGATGAGCCTGTGCCGAGGTAGAAGAAGGAGGAGGGTATTCAAGCGATGAAGGAAGAGAGTAATGATGAAAGGAGGGGGTACAGCTGCTGCTCTGTTTATACGGGGGACTTCGCTCTTCTCCAGATGTTGAACAGTGGGCGGAAGCAGAGATGTGCAGCAGAGGACAGGGGAGAGAAACGAGTGCAAGAGCTCAGGCCACTGCAGACTTGACTCATCCAAACGTGCTTTATGAGCTGCTCAGTGTGCCATCAAAAATGCCAATCAAAACTCATCTCAGAGTAAACAGGAAGGAGACGGAAATTTAAATCATTGATCCTTGTGAAAAGCAATACAGCAAATGCTTTAATTAATGTTTTTTCTCTTTTCTAGAACATTCAGAGGAAACCCAAACTCACCAAAATATTGTTCATTTTCTAAAATAAATGAACAAAATGTTGTCCAAAATGTGAAACACTTGCAATATAGAAAGCTAAAAACATTGACTAATATTAAACAAATATAAGTAATAATTGAGCTGAAGTAAATATCTAGTTTTGAATGTAGTTGAGAGGATTTTAAGATTAAAATCTAAAAGCTTTTTGAAAAAGTTCAAAACAAAAAACGATTTCTTTTAAAACACCAGTGATTAAAATATTACAACATTGGTGTGATTTAGAATTAAAATATTATTCAGTATTTGGGAATGCAAGTAGATTCCATGCATAATTGTGCATCTTGCTGGACACATTAATTTGATTAACAAACAACCAAAAAGGTAATCCACGGGTTACTTCGGTTTAGCACCAATAAAATTGTTGAGTTAACAAAGCTTGGATATGTGCATCTGAAGAGTGCGATCACAGGAACCGAAGTATAACCGTTATGGGTCGGTTCCCAATGAAAATTCATACGCCCATACTCTTTTATCCTTTCTAACAGAATGCTTTGCACAAATCTATTTTCAAAATATTGATTTGGTGCCAAATTACTCTATTACAATAGCACATGTGTGAGTGGAAACAGGGCCTGTAACAGGCTTGTGAAGAATTGGTCCATCAGTGAGCCGTGGTACACAGCGCTCCGGAGATACATTAATGGAAGAGGAAGAAGAGAAAAATCAGAAAGTGGAGAGGAGGGGGAGGCCTGGCATAAAGATCAGATTAGCACTTTTAAAACATCTGTGAAGTTGTCTGTCCCAAACTACAAACTCCCGAAGGATTTTGATCTGATAACTTCTATTTCCAAATCCTCCTTCCTTTTCTCTGATCTTCTTTTTTCAATGCATGTTATAAACACACACAGTACTTCACCTGTCAGTCTGCTGTTATCGGTACAGTGGAGTCCTGGAGACTGCATTTTATCTTGGTGTTGGGAAAGTATAACCACATAAACACATGCAACTTCATAATACCAATAGTGTAAAATATAAATAAACATACATAGAACAGATAAATATAAATAAAATTAAACCATTTATAAGGAGGGCTGCAGTCCATATTAGGAAATGTGTGTCAATTGTAAATGATTATGAAAGGGGCAAGTAATAAGCGTTTTTTTTCCCCTTTTTGCTCCTTTTCAATAGTGTTGTGGGACAAAAATTATGTATTTGTAATATGTAATGCAGTGTTACCGCCCACAATTGAAATAACTAGATACATTTTAAAAAGGAAATTTAAATCCCTCTTTTTGACATAAAAGGTTGTAAAGGTATGGTCCGCTCTTATCTCCAAAATGCATATCATATCAATCTGACCAAGCACTTGAAATTATAGACTTAGAGTCAAGTATGGAGGCAGCGCTAACAAGTATTTTTGCTTTGGAATCAGCTCACTATCCACACAGTCTCTATATTCAAGGCAGGTTTAAAACTTTCCTCTTTGAATTAGTACATGGCTGGCTAAGAATTAGTAAAAGGACCTCACATGTAGGTATTTGTTTGTAGGTTGAAGCACAGCCACATTTGTCAGTGTTGTCCATGGAGGGATACAGTGTCAATTGAGACTGAAGTGTGAGACTTGATATAGGGCGGCAGTAGCTCAGTTGGTAGAGCGTTGGCCTTTGAGCCAGAAGGTCGTGGGTTCAAGCCCCGCTCAAGACCTTCACCATCAACTCCCACTGACTACTATCGTTGTGTCCTTGGCAAGACACTTAACCTCTGGGAACACCAGCCACAGTGGGGCGGCTGCGGCTGTAAAGCGCCAAACTGCCGTTGTGTCCTTAGGCAAGACACTTCACCCCCATTGCCTAGAATGAGTCTGGTGTGTGTGTGAATGGTTGGTGGTGGTCGGAGGGGCCGATGGCGCATACTGGTTGCCTCGCTTCTGTCAGTGTGCCCCAGGGCAGCTGTGGCTACAGCAGTAGTTTATCACCACCGTGTATGGAGTGAATGAATAATGACACATGTGAAGCGTCTTTGAGTGTCCAGAAAAGCGCTATATAAAACCGATGCATCATCATCATCATAATGTGTCTTCTTTTAGACATGCAGACTATCACCAGCTGTATATGAGAGATTCTGATGATTTTTTTTCAAATGGTCCTCCAGCCTGTAGCTCCATGACATATTTACGATATATTTCCTTCTACTCTACACTGTGAGGCAGTGTTAGGCCAGTAATTACACTTCTTTGGGATTACTTTATAAAATAATAATCTACTTAAATGTCACCCTGCTTTCAGGCTGGAGCTCAGTTAGGGGTTTCAGACAGGGACCCCCAACATGCTGGGTTGGGTATGGTATATATACAACTATACAGCATATGGAAGAAACATTTATGACATATCCACTTGCAAGAAAATAGCAGAGAAATAGATGTGCCAGATTGCCACTTTTTACTCATAGGTTCTCAAGGAAGCAAGCAGGGAATGGGAAACTCCCCAAAGCACAGACAGTGGAAAATGACTTTAATTTAAATAAAGTGTGCAAAACTGTATGCATTTTTGTGTGGGATGATTGGAGTGAATGGGTAAAAGTAAGAGAAAAACAGATTAATAGTCTTTAGGATGTTTAAGTATTTAAAGTTTAAGGAACAGGTGGAAATAACCAATGAGTGGGTGGTGGGAGGAAACTTGTTTTTGGCAATGACGTGGCAGCTTCTTTTCTTCTGATAGAAATCCACACAAAATGGTGCACTCTTCCACATCCACTCCCAAACCTTTATACATCCCAAGGTTTTGTCCTGTGTTTTACTGGTGACATGTTTTCATGAGGGAGCTATCACAGTTGTACCAGGAACACAAGGAAAGATAGAGTGCTGTGTTCAAAATGATAAAATTAAAACGCCCATAGCTCGGCCACCACTGACGAACTTAATTTACTTAGATTACTTTTTTTAATCAATTTATTTGTTTCATACTGCGGCTTATTTCAGTCTTTCAGGTCCTGAAGTATTTTTTTCCCAGTTCTGTCCTACCTGAAGTCCAAAACGTCTCTCTACCTGGGCCCTCTACAGTTAGCCTTCAGACCCCATACGTCGTTTTTATTTTAATTTTATCACTATTATCATATGCTTGTGGGCTCGGACTAATTGCAGGTTCTAAAATTAGCAAAGCCTGGGCAAAAACCACAATTAGTGCCCAACATTTTCTGAATTTTCACATTTTCCAAAAGTGCACAAAAAGTGAGCTTAGAATGTCTTTAACTATTAAGAAATGAGCGAAAATATAAAATAGAATCATCAATACAGCAAAATTATATTTATTGAAGCATTGGGAGAAATAAGCGTATCAGTCTCTAAATGTAAAGTCAATAATCAGACAGAGCCGCATAAGGAACAGGGTGCACAGCTGCTTTAATCGCAGGATACTGAACATTATAAAATAAATCTTGTTAGAAGATCTGGTTTTGCCTTCAAAGGTAATTATAATCAGATCTTCCGATGACTTCCTCTGTCTTTTCTTTCATGTTCATCCCTCAGTCTGAAAAATACTACAAAAGTCAGAGTTACTAGCTACTGTTGCTAATAAATAGAGAGGTTTTGTTCAGACAAAGACTCTCCTGAGGACTGTACAGGATGAAAGTCTTGGCAATAAGTGCTGCAGACAGAGAAGTGTTTTGGAAATGAACAGAGTCCACACTTAGCATTGGAGGGAACTGTGTGACTGCCATCTCTAAATCCAGTTCTGTCCTCCACTTATCAGGGAAATAGGGAATGGTGAATTTACAACATTCTACCGTCCTGGGGACAACCTTCTGGGATCTTTTCATACTTTAACATTGATTCAAATAACAATCCCTGTAGGTAAATGGAAATCAGACATAAAGATATAATGGAACACTGTCACTGGAATTCACAAGTTTAAACAAATCATTTGAAAAAACAAAAAATAACATTGTCCCTGCTTTGCTATGGCAATAACACAATAAGGAATACAGGCCCAAACTTGTCATTCTAAGACGTAAGAGAATTCAAAGACTGAATTCCCATTGTTTTGCAGTCTCTATTATAGATATTCTTGGTGATTATTCAGCGAGTAGGCTTATAGTGGATTGTAAGGAAGGGTCTGGATTCTGGATCACAGACTGGACCCCACAGGGACATGATAAGGGGTTGTGAAATTATAATGAAGTACTACATCATATGTATTTATCTGAAGTACAATGTTAGTGAAAATAGATCAAACATGTACAGTAAGTGAATACTAGAATTCATAATTCAAAAAGGTACATCTAACTTAATCTGATGATTAGTCCTAAATGTCCAAACGTGTATGGACATTTATCAACATTCATGGACAATGTGTGTTTTTGTGTGTCTTAAATATTGATTCTCTGATCTGTGTTGGTGATTTCAGTGGTTTTGTTAAGTCCTCTGAGATGACTTCTGTTGTGATTTAGGGCTATACAATAAGAAATTGAACTGTATTGTATTGTATTGTATGATTGAAAGTACAGTATGAATGCTTTCTATCTTGTATAAGGGTCTCTGAATAATTTGGGAACCCGACATTAGTATGGAACTCTGCTGCCCCCTGTTGCAAATTCCTTGCATGAGATACAAGAAACAAGACACAACTCGTTTTCATTTGAAGTAACTTTTGACACTCTTTTGCTGAGTTGTCTTGAATTGAATTGTATTCAAAGATGTTGACCCTTCAACTGAATTGCTTTTTAATTATATCCTTGTGTTCTTGTAATTGTAGGTATAACTCACTTGACATGTCTTCTCGTGGCTATGTCTTATCTAGACGTTAAAAGTCTAGATAAGACTATAAGACTATATATGATATATACCGACATCAAGACTATTAGACGTAGACGTATAAAGTATAAAGTATAATATTTATATATATATATATATATATATATATATAATATATATATATATATATATATATATATATATATATATATATATATATATATATATATATATATATATATATATATATATATATATATATATATATATATATATATATTATATATATAGACTTTATAACTAATGTAGGTCTGTATTAGCTAAATGTGATTCTTTCAACATCGACACGTATGAGCACGCCACGCTGCGTCTGCTCAACGTAACCCCGTGGGCAGCTACGTGCTGACGTAGGCCGTGTGAACAACAAACAGTTGTTGGACTTCCACTAGCTGCTGCGAAGGACCCTGACAAAAACAGCCCCACGCACTTTTCCTCTACGGGGAGACAGTGCCGCGGTCTGAACGCCCTGGATGCCCGTTTCTGAGGAAGTATCCGGGCTGCAGTGGGCAGGTGTAGCTCGGAGCATCTGTCGGTCCTGTTAGCCGCAGAAACATGCTCCTGTGTGGACAGTGACGCCTGTTTTTCCCCGCTGCCGCCGCTGCTCTGGAGCGATGCACCACAGAGAGTGAACAAGACACTGCACTTGGAAATATTTACTTCCCACTGAAGAATGGACCTAAACACTGGTGTCGAAGCAACCCCAGGAACAGGGGTGGGAATGCGACTGTATGTAGGCCTGGATATCGCGGTTGTGAAACTACTTTAGCTCGCTAGCATAGGCTCACTTATTTCATGCAAATGAATCGGTTTGTGTCTAGCCGTAAGCTCATGTTGCTAGCGTAGTAGAGGTGGCCAAAGCTACCTGTACATTGTGATTGGACTTCCCAAAGTCCCTTGATTATTGTTTGGACATTTTGACAGTCAGTTTATATTTAGTTATGAGTCCCTCTACAATTAATGAAAAGGATGACCAAAAGATTATGCCGTGTATTTGTACTGTGGATCTTTAAGGACAGTCTATTTGGCTCCTTATTACTGATTTCATACGTTGCTTTAGAATGACTTAAACGGTCTTTGAATAAGCTGTGTTGATTAAACTTGAATTGTAAGGATCTGAATGCCTGCACATCAGTGAGACAAAGCAGACGATAAGCCCCTCAGGTCCAAGTTGGTTCAAAGTTACTGTTTGACTAAAGTCTTTTTTTGGCCCAGTTACATTGCCCCTTATTTGGAAATGAAACATGAATATTAAGGAGCAGTGTTTAGATGTGTGCAATATAAAGACAAATGACCAAGATGATGCCATTTCAGACAGGGTCATACCCTGTATTTCAGAACTAATGATGGACTTTAATATTGATAAACAAACTATCAATCCAACTGATACCACCAACCTTTATCTAATGCCTCATCTTACGGACAACATCCAGGGCACGGAGGAGGACAACCACAAGGATCTAGAGGGAAGAGAAATAGATGAGGTCAACGGAAATTGTAAAAGTAGTACACAAAACCCACCTCTGGTAGAAAATCCCTCTAATGAAGTGATATCAAATGCAGAGCTGATGGACTCTGTTGGAGTTTCTGTCAAAAAAAAGAAGGACAATGAGTTAATCTCAGGAGAAAGCAATGATGGTGGGGACATGGACATTGGTTTGGATCTCAGTCTCAATGAAACTGGTGTTTTGGAGGCAGAATCTTCAGATATAACACAGTCACATAATGCCTTAGAATCAAAGCTCTGTACCCAGGATGCCCAGGTTCTGAGCACAAAAGAAAGTTCAGTATCGGGTGAGATCCAAACCTCGAGCACAGCACTCCCCTCCACAGAGCAGACGGGGCCCTCCACAGAGCAGACAGGGCCCTCCACAGAGCAGACAGGGCCCTCCACAGAGCAGACGGGGCCCTCCACAGAGCAGACGGGGCCCTCCACAGAGCAGACGGGGCCCTCCACAGAGCAGACGGGGCCCTCCACAGAGGAGACGGGGCCCTCCACAGAGGAGACTGGGCCCTCCACAGAGGAGACGGGGCCCTCCACAGAGGAGACGGGGCCCTCCACAGAGCAGACGGAGTTACCGGCAGAGGAGGAAACCGACAAACTTAAAACCAGCGGTAAAAGAGTGACATTCCCTTCTGACGAGGACATCGTATCTGGAGCTGTGGAGCCCAAAGACCCCTGGAGACATGGTAACTGCTTCTGTGTTTATGAATTCCTTGTTTTAATGTTGTGCCTGTCCAAACATGTTTTTACCTAGAGCTAAGATAATTTGATTTGCAGTCATGCTCTTAGTATACAATAAGAGAACTGGGCAAAAGTTTACCACTCCTTGAGGTGTGCCATTATCACAGTGGCTACCTGTTTGTTAAGTTAACAGACTGCTATACAGACTCTCATTCGAAAACGGTGGCCCAGCTGTTTTAGAAGCAATTCACCAGGATTATGTTTCTTACAAAGATTGATGATTTTAATATATTGGTGTGAATCAATGTGGATTTCTTTTTTAAAGATTTAAATAGTTTTAAAGTTATCCATCACAGATGCAGATGCTCTGGAATTCCAAATCAAACAATCAGAACACAGGAAATGCAGTAATAAAACAAACACATGGGAGACATTGGTCCAAACATAGAGCATGGAACAATGCAAGATAAGCGCAGACTGCCTTGTGCTGCTGTCAAGGGGGTATTATGCCCTGACACCAAACCCTCAAAAATAATGTCTCGCAGAAATAACTGCTATATGTTATTTTAGGTCGATTTTAGAACTGTAATGTTTTCATATGTAGTGTGTACGGATCCTTTCAACATGGGGCTGTGCATTATGCAGCAACATGAGGTGTGGAGAGATTAAGTACTTATTGATAAACATCTTCTACATTTTAGTGCCGAATTTTGCCACAGTTGAAAAATTGGTGCTTTACATTGTGTTTGGAAGTGCACTTGATGTGAAGTATGAAGCTCAAGGCGAACATAATTGTCTTATGAAGTATGAATTGGCTTTGATTTGAGGCAACAAAGTGTCGAAAGCCACTGTAACCACATCTCAAACTTCCTGCCAGAGATACAATACCCAGTAGCATGATTCCTAAGAAGATGCTATATGTTAGCATTGACTAATTTTTATTCCGGGTCCACCCCCGTCGGCCCAGGGTGGTATTGCAAGTATGTCAGCGCACGTTAGGGCTGGGCGATATGGCTGAAAACTATATCACAATATAAGTAATTCATATCGGGCGATAACTATATATATTGATTGTTTTTTATTTATTTTTTTAAATGTAAATAAATACATTTGTCGTGTCGGCTAACACATGCTGCTCTGTGACTGGGTGCAGCTATGACTGCCACCCCCCCGACCCAGAAATGGATTAAGGGGAAGAAAATGGATGGATGGATGGATGGCTAACACATGTTAGCAGCCTTGTTTACAGTCACAGGGGAATGAGGCTGGAGCCAAATGTTCACAAGCAGTCTCCCCCACTTTAGTCCTGGTTTAATCCTCGTTTAGTCCTGGTTTAGCACCTGTTTTCGAGTGTCCTGTGTCCCCGTGGCGGCTCCGGAAAGTTAATCTCTTGTTTTTGCCGAATGCATCGAGTCTCTGCCTCTCCCGCGCCGCACATGCTGTTCCTCGCATGGACGTGTTTAACCATTGACACGGCACTGAGACACGATCTTTAGATCCAGGGCTATTATGATAGATCCATGATCCATGGACGCTACGCATGGTGCGGTTGTTATTTTTCATTCCCAAAAAGTTTTGCGGTTTGTAGTCGGCTGTGATAGGTCGAGAAGTCTCTGCCTACATCCCCCAGAATGCCGCGCGCTTCTGACTCGGCTTTACTTCCTGTGTTTCGTTCCTGTTTTTTCGAACGGAGTGAAGTTAAACTATCGAAAGTTCTATCGACCCCGTTCTCTATTGATATCGAACATGTGTCTATCGCGATATATATTGTTATCGTTTTTTCGCCCAAGCCTAGCGCACGTCATTTTGGCCACTTTTGAGCCGGGACCCGCCCCCAGTGGTTCACACAGAGAATGTGCCAGCAACAAGTGTAGGGTCCGAGGACAGTGAATTGGTGGGTCGTTTTGACATGCTATCCCGCTCAATGCCGCTGAGTGTGAAAATGCTTCAGTTGGTCTCACTTTGAGCTCTGGCAATGCCCCTGGAGCACACACAGCTCCGCAGACAGAGCAGCAGAGAGAGACCATGCGCCTCTCAAATCAAACCTACTGTAACAAGTCATCTGATTCTCACAGCAACTTTTTGTGTGATGCCATAACTGCAGGATCTAGTTATTTTTGTTGTCAAATGTGCCTCAGTGTGTCAGTGAGAGAAAGGACTATTTTATTCCCATGTAAACTGTTAATTGGATGTTTTGAGTCCAATTGCAGCCACTTGATAAGTTCTAAAGCATGACACCTACAAAGATGAATAAACTATTTTTTTTGGGGTCATATATAATTATATATATTAGGGCTGCAACTAACGACATTTTAATAGTCGACTAGTTACCAACTATTGAAACGATTAGTCGACTAATCGGATAATTATTTTTTTCTTCTTATATTTAGCATGAAGTTTAATTATGTGGCAAATGATTAAAAAAACCTCAAGAAAGATGGGTGCTTCAATGAAAAACGCGTCTTTTATTCTACTTTGCTGCTTGTTCATACAAAAAGTGAATAAAAATGTCCTATTTAAGACCAATTTGGAACAGTGGTCAGTATAGACCATTGCTTCTCAATTATTTTTGGCCAGGCCCCCCTTAGGTACAGGAAAACATTTTGCACCCTCCTTCTTAAATCTTTTGAGCTAAAAAATCCGCTCTCTGCCCAAAAAGTAAAATATTGACTTACATGGTTCTTTCTTAATTATGCAAAAAACAAGACTTCTATTGTGGGTTTTTTGTCATTGTTATTTATTTTACGTTCGGGCACTACCAAGATGCATTATGAATGCAAGGGAAATTTAGGTACCCCAGCTTTAATGTAGTGAGTTTTAGTTTCTGGGATACAGGAGGAGACACGGGGGACACTTCCAGAGGCTCACATAGTTCAGCTGTATTTCACACAGCGCTGTATTTATTGCGTCCACATGTTGCGCAAAGAGCCGCACTTTTCCTGTCCGCGCCTGTCACATTATGGCTTCGCTTTGGCCGCGCTGTTATCAAAGCATCTTCACAGAAGCTTTGCAAACCTTGCAAGTAAACTTTTTATTTGCCGTATCCAGACTACAGTGCTCTCAAACTTTAGAAGTTTTTCTACACGGAGCTGATGGACGCCGCCTTTACTGTTTACTTTTTTACGCTCGATAAATGCTCTTGCGCATGTGCGACTCCCGGCAGAGATTGTGAGATGGGGGATGCCTCACTCTGTTGGAAAAACACGTCTGGCGACAATAGTCGACAATGGAATTCATTGTCGACTATTTCTATTATCGATTATTGTCGAGAAATCGTTGCAGCCCTAATGTATATAGATAACATCCACAGTATTTCCTCCTTTGCTTCATTGGAAATACACTTTGAGAAATGCTACTTTTTTGTTGGAGACCTTCTTATCACTACCAGCCATGAGTAACAATAGGAGGTGATTCCATGAATCCTAAGGGTTTTCTGCTGCCAAACTGGATTCACTTGATTCAACTTGATTGGTTTTACTACACTAAAAGACAAACTCGTAGTGATGCAATCCCTTTTATTACTAACAAAAGCTTGGGGCCAGGCCACATTTCTCACATCCTGATAATCCTAGTCCTGTCAGTAAAGCACTTTCCTTGTTTCATGATTTATTGTGTATTAGATATTACCACATTTTTTTGGTATAATCGCCATGAAAAACCAATGGTTCTGTCTAGGTGAATGGCATCCACCAAAGGCTTTCTTGGTACCAGGTTTTGTGACTTTTTGACTTTCGATATGTTGTGTACAATGGCTCTGTACCAAGTTACACATTTGCCTCAGAGAATGGACAGAAGCTCAGCCTCAGAGAAAGGCTCCAACTGCCAAAAGGTTAATCTTTATATAATATAATTTGTTGATAGATTATTCACTATTGTTATAGTTGTCAACTAATTGGTAATTAGTGATTGATTAAGAATGAACCTGCTTAGAAGAGGTTTTATATCCCAGATAATTCAATAATGAATAAAGAATTAAATGAAAATGGGTTTACAGTATTCTTAATGAATCATCTGTAACAAGTCCTCTCTATGAAGAGGTTCCCCATGGGGCATCACATGAGCACACATGTACACCCAAAAACAATTGTTCTGGATGTGCCAGATTTACTGATGAGCGTGTCCCAGTCCTTCTGTGACGGTCAGCTGTCCTGTATGAATGACGCTGCTGTCGCCATCCAAAACACTACAGTGTGAAATGGCAGAGAACAGCGCTCGAGATCAGCCTGTGGTATTTTCGGCTCTGGCACTTGCATGTTAAATAGGAGTTGGCTGCATTTGCGTGTCATATCCACAGAATGTTTGGTTTCTTGAGGCCTGTAAAGGCTTCAGACTTGGATTTGTATCGTTCTTACTAGTGCTGACACAATCAATCAAAAACTTAAAAGCTTTGATTTTTAATGATTAATTGGTTGATTCTGAAGTGATTTTGATGTTTAGTCCTCCCCAAGACAAGCATCAACATCTGGAGATGTGCTCCTGACAAGAGTCTCTGTGGGAATAGAAAAATGGCTCAAATGTAGAGGACAAATTTCCCTAAGGGACAATAAAGTATACATTAATTAACCTTAACCTTGAAAAGTATGTTGCAGTTACACAAATGGCACAAAGGATGTTTGTCAATGAGGTTTTCAAATTTGTTTATGTAGCAACTTTCTCAGAAGAAGTTTTCATCCATTTCCTCACATGCGTCTGTCCAAAAGGTGCTGACTGGCTCTTCCAAAGGGAACCACGGATAAACTCTGCTTTGCTCAGACCGCATACTCTGCTCTGCTCTGCTCTCCTCGTCACCTCCTACGAATCGCCTGACGGCACACAAAGACCACTGACCAGCTGTGACTTTCTATATTTTGACTTAAAGATTCAGGGGGTGAGATCAGAATGACGGTCAATCATTTTACCATCACTACATGATCATTGAAGATAGTGGGGCTGATGGGTCTTAATCAGGGCTATAGAGTGACTATGACGATAGGGCTGTAGCTATCTAGGAGTTTTGTTATCCACTATTCTACACAAAGTATTACCTTTTTAAGCAACTGATTTTTTCACAAACAATCCTATAATATGATTTACA
Organism: Knipowitschia caucasica; assembly: GCA_964034765.1. Classification (NCBI taxonomy): domain Eukaryota; kingdom Metazoa; phylum Chordata; class Actinopteri; order Gobiiformes; family Gobiidae; genus Knipowitschia; species Knipowitschia caucasica. The sequence goes on from OZ035832.1 coordinate 9,823,909, forward strand.
TTACATTTTAGACATTGATCACCGCCGCCGGTCCTGGCAGTTTTGGTACCAGGCGAAAACATTTGTGTTTAAATCTAGTGTTGGACTTGGTTCTGTCCAGTTGTTTCTCATATTTTGAAGTTGTTGAAATCATCCAATTAATTGAGGCTTTTTGTAATTTATTAAATCAATCAGTTTGATGAATCCGTCTGATAATTGTGTTTACCTGCCACTGCCAGCTTAGGCACTGGAAAAATGGAGTCTGGACACCCAGGGGGGTCGTGGGGCTTGAACTGAGGGCTTCAAGATGATTTGTTATAACATACAGTAATACCTAGACACATAATGTAACAATTTTATTTTTATATTTAACCTTAATTAACCGGGAAAGTCCCATTGAGATTAAGAACCTCTTTTGTGTTGCTTCTTTCATGATTGCTACTTCAATTTTTGTTATGTAGTGGGAGCCACAAATCGCGGGTCAGGTTTGTAATCTGGGTTTTTTTTGGGGGTCCCTGTTTGAAAAGTGTGGGGATTTCTGGCTTAAGGTGTTGGCTCTGGTCAGTGAGGAGAATGATATGCCCACAAGTTTTGATATTTTCTGAAGTAGATCTCAAACACTACAAGACTCTGGGATAAACCATGTGACATAAGCCCATAAATTCAGATGAATGAACGGACTAAAATAACCTACACAACTATCATCATCAAGAAACAGTCTTTAAATCACCTCAGTATAACTCCACCCCAGATATTTTTTTTCATGTCCAATACGTTTTTTGTAATCGGTGCTTGATCCCATTCAGGCCTTTTTAACTTTCTTCACTCTGTGTACACAGACTTTGATTATGAGAGGGTCAGAACCTGTGCGGGTCCCGGCGCACTGAGAAAGTGCGTAAAACTAATGACATACTCGGACCTCGGAGCACTGCGAGTAGGAGTGCGGGGGCGGTGGGGTGTGCGGAAGCTTTCTGCACTATTTTTGCCGGACTCCGCAGCGCTCTGCTCCAGTCTACTGTCGATTGTCAGCTGTCTTCTCAATGATCCGTTGACCGGAGTCAGTGTATGTTACAAACCAAAGTTGTAGTCTGTGTACAACAGGCGTTTGTTCCACCCCCCCCTGTCCAACAGACTGGGCAACGACACAAAAGAGCAAGTAAAGACTCATCTGCAGATACTAGTGCCGGCTCTCTACCGACTCTACTAACTGCATTATCACCGTTGTACTTTGAACGTGCACAGTAGTGTGATTCATCATCCTTCTCCTCCTTACTTTTAAATCAATCACCTCTTGTCACATCCTAATCCTGTATACGGAGTTGTCTTGATATCCCTAGCCCCAAACCTCACCTTCCTTCAGGAAATGTTTACAAACTTGCACAACAGCAGCTCTGTACAATAACACGTTACAAGGACACAGTGTTCAAATGCACAGACTGTACCAATGCGCCACACTGCCCAAATATTGGATGTGCACACATTTTGGGTTTATTCACAGGATTCCTGACATTTATTGAGTGCAATTTGCCTGAGAAGAACAAAACCTAGTATAGTTTTTAGTGAAGTTTATATTAATAGCTACCCTGACAATTAGAGATTAGAGATCTTCCACAAATCCATTAAGTGTGCTGTTTGTGTCAGACACATGTTGAGCTTACAAGACTCAAGGAACACTTTGGAAGGCTTTAGGCACTTTTGAACAGCCTGTTGTATTTATGATTATTGTAAGAAATATAAAAATAACACCCCTCAGTATTATGCTGCACAGGGGGTGTTTTTTCAGCTCTTGATTTATCCCTTTTCTATAGTAACTTGCTATATCCAAAATCCGAATATTCTTTTTGATATATATACACTAAAAAGATACAATAAAGATACTAATTCCTAGACTTTAGGGGTGTAGGTAATATTAATAATGGATAGAGCTTGGATATAGAATGTGTCACTATTTTCTAGACCCTAAAGTGGTGTGTCATATGACAGAAGTTGGGCCCTGCAGCTTTGGGAACAAAGCCCTCTTTTAGTCAACTCAATAAGGTTCTCTTCCCAATCATTCATAGAAGTTCAATTTGTGTTGAAGTACATTCATTGTCATGTTTCAAATAAAGCCCTAAGCCTCCGTTTTTGTGTTTTGCAGCTCAAAATGTGACCGTGGAGGAGATCTTGTCTTCATACAAAGTGGCCTGTCAGAAACTTACATGTAAACCTCTGCCCAAAGTGCTCAAACAGATTCAGGTAATTGCCTAAACAGTTCTGTCTGTCATCTAGGAACATGTATTTTTTTCAATGCTGCTCTTATATGACAGGGAGCTAAGTTATTCCTATGAAAACTTGTTTGTATGAGTTTTTGTTGCATAAAGTTTGAATAAGTGATCAGGTGATTGTTCTATTATTGTGCTTTCAGCCATTTAGCCAGAATGGTCATGAGCTCAGTAATCCCTCTGTGAGCACTGCCTCCTGCACCACACAGTTTCCTCTGTTTTATCAGTGTTTCCAATCAGTCCTCTCAGAATAAATACAGTATCAACTTCTTTAAGAAAAAAAAGGACAAAACGATCTCTTTCACTGTGATTGTTGTGTGGTTGTTTTTCTTGTATAACATCACACCTTTGTCTTCCACAAAACAAGTTCATGTGACACAGGTCCAACCTTAACTCTCATTAAAGTGGTTCTCACCCCCGCTCCTCTGAGCTTACGTTACTCACATTTCCTGTTCAAATCTTCCTCTAAATGGGCGTAGCCTGGAGGACTGAAGGGGGCGTGAACGAGACTGGGCCGTTTACATTGCTCTGGGCGGGGGGCTGCTGACGTCAGGTCCAACTTGCAGACGTCAGGTCCAACTTCTGTGCCAGTGTTGGCGCCAGATTCAAAATTCAAATGTAGTAATACAGGTCGCCAGCAGATGGCGCCTCACAGACGGTTTTAGGCAGAAAGTCTAACTTTCAACTAATTTGCACCAAAGTGACAAGATTATGACCAGGATATGTAGACAACACTATTGGACACTCATTTATACCGTTTATCAGCAAAAAAAAGTGGATTTGAGGGTGAGTTGTCCTTTAACTCTCATTTACCCTGTACCTGTTGCTACAGCCACAAAGAAATAAGTATTTATTCTTAAATAGATGTCAGCAAGGCAAGCTGCATTAGTTTTTCTAAATGCTTTCTTTATAAGTAGACTCTACACGTGGCACTTCGCCAGCCCCAGCCACAGGTTATGTATTGGCCGCCCACTTGTTTGGTTGTGTTTATGAGAGTGGCTCTTTAGCAGCTGTGTGTTGAATGCTCCTCATGGACTCTACTGGAACTTTTGGAAAACCTGTGTCACTTCCTCATCTCCCTGAGGCCTGGAGTTGCTGCCACCTGCTCCACACGGTGAAAGCCTAAAGTGAAACTAAAACGACAAACCAGTGCATAAAAAAAGTCTAAAGAAAGAAACCACTTTTGCATCATATATATTTGCGAGTGGAGAGTTACTCAAATTAAATATTTTGTTGTGCCCGTGCAGTAACAAAGGGAAATGTCAGAGCCTCTCAGTAAATACACCGTGACATGAGGCTGAAGGTCACTGGGTTTACTGTGAATGGACCAGACAGAAAACCAGAGACACCTTTGGTCTTCATCATATATTGTCATGTCTAACATTCATACTGTATAGGAAAACTGCATGTGATTTATTTTAGATTACAACATTTATAACATATTTTCTGCACCTTATTTCGTTTAGAAATATTGCCCAGTGTGATAAGCCCATACATTTTTTCTTTTATAAAAACAGGACTAGTGTTTTCATATTATATATCATTACTCTCTGTTTCGATTCCCCTGTAATAGCACCGTATTTGTATGTACTGTAGTCCTCACCTGGACGCCATCTGCTGGCCTTATTCTGTTGTGCACAACCAGCAGTTGAGCTCCTGTCTCACAGTCACAGCTTAGATAAACGAGCTTACTTATTAAAGTAAATTATAGGAGCCTTGCTCAGAAGCTAATATGTTCAAACAGATTTGAAGAATGTGTTCAGATGCTTATTCCTTGACCTTTTGGTTTCTACAGGAACTAAAAGAGTTCACGCAACGAAATGAATGCTTGGATCTAAAAGGTAAGGGTTAACTATGTGTTGACATGAAACATTGCATTCACTTGGTGTGTGTTTGTTTACAGGCGAGAAGCTGGACTACAAATCCTGTGAATCTCTTGAGGAAATCTTGAAGCGGGTCCAGTTTAAAGTGATAGATCTTGAACAGACAAACCTGGATGAAGATGTAAGCGTTACTAGGTTCTTTTGTTGTGCGGAGTAATTAAGTTATGCTTTGTCTGTAATGGAAAAATTTTCACTGTTTTCTGGCCCTCATTAGATAAAGGCAAAGTAGATAAGGATACATTAACCTGTAACATTACAATACTCTTTACTGCATTTACAAAGTATGGAACCCTGTGTTATTGCATTTAGATTCAATTCCATTTATTTCTGTAGAGCCCTAAATCACACAACAATCAATCAAACAACAGATCAGAGTTTTACAATCAAACAGTTCAAACACAGAAAGTGCAAACAACAAACACATAGAGGTCATTGGTCCATAGGGGGCGGGATAACCACTGTCTACATAAGTTAACAAATGTCCATAAAAGTACAGTGATATATTACTTCAGTGTACAATATCAAAAAAACACACACATTTGTTTGGTCTGTACGAGTTGGCCCGGAAATGTAAATGAAATGGCAGCAGTGAGTCATTGGGTGAGTCACCATGTTTTCAATCTGTAACAAGCATTTTCTTTATATCCGGAACCATAAACTGGCCAATAGTTAATGTTTGATAGCGTCTTGTGAGAAGGTGCTGTCAAACCTCACTTCTAACACAAGGAAGCCACTGGCTTCCTGTGGCTCAGAGGATAGACTTTAAAACAGCTCTGCTTGTTACAAGTCTCTCCATGGCCTCGCACTATTGTATATTAGTGACATGTTAGTCCCATATGAACCAGACCGGACTCTGAGGAGCACAGGGACTGGACTCCTGTTAGTGCCCAGAGTCAGGACTAAACATGGGGAGGCCGCATTTCAGATTTATGCTGCTAAAATCTGGAACAATCTTCCTGAAGATGTGAGACAGGCCTTGTCGCTGACAATGTTTAAAACCAGGTTAAAAAAATTTCTCTTTAGCTGTGCATACAACTGAGGGATTTTATATTTATATCTTTATTTCAATGTGATTATTGTGGATTTTAAGGCTATCTTGTCAGTACTTTGAGTTGCCTTGTGTATGAATTGTGCTATACATATAAACTTGCCTTGCCTAGCACAAGCCCAAAACCTGGACCTTGAAATCATTATACATTTCAAAACATTGAAAGTATGATATTTTTAGAATGTTTTTATTACCACTTTACTTTCACCACTTCTCACACAAACACGTCAAGCTATTAAAATCAGAAGTTCATGATAGTATTTTAATCTGTTTTATTTCCTTCTAGGGTGCATCCGCTCTGTTTGATATGATTGAGTATTACGAGTCTGCGACACACCTGAATATCTCTTTCAACAAGCACATTGGCACACGGGGATGGCAGGCTGCAGCGCACATGATGAGAAAGGTGAGCACTGCAGAGTTCATGGAAATAAGATTTATTTTTGTCCCCAACATATTTGATCTCGAGAATACATGACCAATGAAGTAAAAGATGACCAGAATATGTACTCCTTCTACTAAGTGGAAAAAGTGGGAAATTCAATTCTGCTACATTTAAAGTCTAATTCAGGGGTGTCAAGTTGGTTACGGAAAGGGCCTGGGATAATTGAAGGTATGCAGTATTTGACTGGAGAAATTGACAAAAGAAATTCAATGGCAATACTTTTGTTTTAGAAAGTAGAGAACTGTCCTGATCATGACATCATAATGTATTAATTGTAGTGTGCCAAGTTTGAGATGGAAGGCCCTTTTTTGGTTCAAGCTTGAGAATAAATTACATGACATGAAAAGATCAGTTTTATTTATGTCCTTGCAGCCATTTTATGTTCTTACAAAGGATGTATTTGTGCAAGTTCAATTCAATTATTTTTGTATAGCCCTATATCATAACAGCAGTTGTCTCAGAGGACTTGGTTTTGTATGGTATGTACTTAATTTGAGCAGGGACAGTGTACAATTAAACATGAACACAAAGGAGAGATGTATTGTACCAGGTTATAGCAAAGAGGCTAATTTCCACCTGTAGTCCCTGGGCAGGTTGATGTTATATTAATTTAAACAGATTCTAATGTAGATAGATACATACAGTACATGACCGTGTCTTACATTTACAGACTTTAAATATCACTATAAATCATTCACAATTTTTTTAAATTAATACTAATAAATACAGTTCCCCAACTGTCGCTTCACAAACATCCGATCAGAGAATCAAACGGTTTGAACAAAGGAAATAACCAGCACATAGTAGCCATTAGTCCATTGGGCGCAGATGAGCAATGTCCATAAATGTTAAAAATGTTCATAAAGTTCCTCTTATTAGTGTGGATTGAGTAAAAACCAGCTCCAGGTGATGACTCGTAACGATGTTGTTAATAACATGTGCAGACATAACGGATCTGAGCTCTGGATTCTTTGTAATCTTTGACTTTACATGTTTAAGAGATCCTTTATTCAACGTTGCGTCACAAGTTAAAGAACCTGCGGGAGCTTCACTCGGCTGTTTCTCTTTCAGACGAGCTCTCTGCAGTATCTGGACGCCCGTAACACCCCTCTTCTGGACCACTCGGCTCCGTTTGTTGCCAGAGCGCTGCGGATCAGCGGCAGCCTGGCAGTGCTCCATCTGGAGAACGCGGGGTTATCTGGCAGGCCACTCATGTTACTCGGTTAGTCGCGTTACTGTGAGCAGTTTATTTGTGTAGCTTTTGCGCTCATCTCTAACCTCTTGTTCTTAGCTACGGCTTTAAAGATGAACATGAACCTGCGGGAGCTTTACCTGGCTGACAACAAGCTCAATGGCCTCCAAGACTCTGCTCAACTGGGAAATCTGCTGAAGTTTAATTACAACATTCAGATCCTGGACTTGCGCAACAACCACATCCTTGACTCTGGTAAGCATTATTATGTGTGATTGAGGAAGATAAAGTTTCTGTATATATCACTTTATATGTTTGTTGTTTAACAGGTTTGGCCTATATTTGTGAAGGACTCAAAGAGCAGAGGAAAGGTCTTGTCACTTTAGTGCTATGGAACAACCAGCTCACCCACAATGGCATGGGCTACCTCGCTGCTGCACTGGTGCGTCAGACACACTCGGCCTATTTTTAACTTCCTCTTGTTTGAATAACTTGTATTTCAGGAGAAAACTGTAAAATATCACATCTAAACAGGTGCTTTATTGCTGTTTATAAATGAAGCTCAATGCTCTGTAGAATTTGCTAACAGGCTTATGAAAGGCGCTTTATAAATGAAGATTTACCAATGATAAATATTTGGTTCCTCAAAGTACCTGGGCTTGTAATTACACACCAAGCAAAACGTTCTATAATAGTAATCTTTGTATCTATTTTTATTAGCCATAATATGTCTTGATCTTGTCAAAGGCATTTTTATTATTAGCAGTCATTTGAACATTCTTATCTTACCATAAGAGTTTCAGAGTCATGCATGAAGGCTGACTAAGGCTCCTACCTCTGTGTCTTTGCCTCATGTGTTTCCAGCCTTGCACACAGAGCCTGGAGACTCTGAACCTGGGTCATAACTCTGTGGGTAATGAAGGTGTCCACAAACTTAAAGATGGGTTGATCGGCAACCGCTCTGTCCTGAGACTGGGCCTGGCTTCCACCAAATTGTCCTGTGAAGGTACAGTCCACATTTTGTCTTAAACGTAAAGATATTGTTTTGGATTTTTATGATGAATAAACAGAACGTGGCATTTTTTCATAAAATTGTGGGCTGCAAATGTGTCTGTAACTATCAATAACACTTACGTAATTTTAAATAAATGGGAGTCAAAACCCAAGGCTTGCAACTTTATTCTGTCTGGCATATTAAACCTTATTTCAAAGTACATCAATATTTTATTCTAAGCATTGGACACAATAAGTAATAATTATTTAAAAACATGTTTCTTTGAATTGATCCACTAAACTCCCTTCCCTTTGGTCCAGTTTTGGTTCAATACAACTGCACTATTTTTGTTCAGAAAAAAGACAATTCTGTATTCTATGAAAGTCATGAAAAAAATGTAAGTACCTCTAAATCATAAAAATCCTTGATAACTTGAGGCATGTATTGTGAATTATGTTCTGAGGGACCTGGTGGTTCCGAACTCTCTTCAACACTGGCTTTCTTTTTTCCACTCTTCCACAATGGCCTGATTTGTGTAGCACATGACTAGTAGTGATCCCATCTGCAGCTGAGCGGAGGGAAACTGTATATGTCTACAGCTCCACCAGAGTTACCATGGTCTTCTTGTCTGCATCCCTCATCGGTCCTGTTAAAATAGGGTTAGGTTTATAGCTCTTTCAGTGTGAGATGTTTTAAAGCCTGGGATCTTTGTAGAAACTTAACATGTTTAAGTTAACATGTTCTCATGATTTTCATGTGTCATGACGCTGCTTAGTGACCAATATTCTCCTAACAAACCTCAGAGACCATCAACCGATGTAATTATACTCTATTAGATTATTCTCAGGACTCTACTCAGAAGTTTCCTGATGATTGTCCGTTCAGCAAACACCAGTAAATTTCTAAAGGTCATCCGTTGCACTCAGTCAGCCTGGCTGAATACTTTACTACACTTTTTTGTTTTTGTATTTTAATCAATTAAATAATGTACAATTTAGATTTAACTTCACAAGTGTTTGCTACCTTGTCTTGGTTTTTCATTACTTGTCATAAAAGTTGAAAAGTCTTTGGGATTTGATTACCTTTTGAAGGCACCATGAAGCTTCTCATGTTATATTACAATGGTCCCAGTGTCTATCCTTTTTCTTTCTCGTTGTGTCCTGTCAGCTTAGTTTTGTTATTTTATTTTTTATTCTTATTGTTTATTTTATGATTGACTTTGCAGCCCTTTGTACCATTGTTTTTCAAAATTGCTATACAATTTACACTTTATTATTATCAAGCATGTGTCTTTGTACTATTTCTCCAGTCAGACTGCATTTTCCATAAATTCTTTTCCTTGTTTACAGGAGCAGTAGCTGTAGCAGAGTTCATTGCAGAGAGTCCCAGGTTGCTGCGTCTCGACCTGCGGGAGAATGAGATTAAAACCGGGGGACTCATGGCTCTTTCTCTCGCTCTTAAAGTCAACACCTCTCTGCTGCGCCTAGACTTGGATCGAGAACCAAAAAAAGAAACGGTGAGAGAAAGGACAGTGCAATAAACAATATGTATCAATAATATTATTTAAGCTGATAACAAAGCGATTGCTTTATGTCTGTCCTATAGGTAAAAAGCTTCATTGAAACGCAGCGTGCTCTGCTGTCAGAGATCCAGAATGGATGTAAAAGAAACTTTATTCTGGCTAAAGAAAAGGAGGAGAATGAGCAGAAGATGAGGCAGTCTGCAAGTATGGCTGAGATCGCCACTGAGGACGGCACTGGAGTAGAGGAAGAGGAGGCTCAGAGATCGGAAGACCAAGATCAGGGACCAAAGAAAGACGAGGAGAAAATAGAGAGTGAACCAGAGGCAGGGAGCGAATCAGAGAAAAACCCTGTGAAAGAGGAGCCTCTGAAAGCTGTGGACTCTGACTCAGACACTGAGGATGAAGAGGAGGTGGTCTCTAGTGTCTCTGCAGCACTTCCTGCCCCATCAGTCAATCTTGTACCTCATCCTCCTCTTCCTCCTCCTCCCCCTCCTCCCCCCACCACTGATGTAGGCCAGAGTATCCATTCCAACATCACAGTCACAGAGGCTGCTGCCCCCGCTGTCACTCCGCCTTCTCCAGGGCGCTGCATTTCAGTGTCCAGTCCAGGACGGGGGCACAAGATCTTTCTGGTGACCCGAGTAGAGAGTCCTCCCGAGCAACAGCAAGTGCAACCTTTCAGTAAGAGGGAAAACCTCTCCAAAACACCTGCAAACACTGACACAACTCCAAACGTAGAAAGCGCAAGGACTTCTGCTTTGTATGCAGAGCAAGGTCCAGTAGCAACACCTAAAGCTCCGCAAACCAGCACGCTGACGTCAGAGTCGGTCAGTCATTCGACCGAAGACACAACACGAAGCACTTTAAACACTACACATTTACAAGAAAGCACACAGGGGGCAGATACCCCAGCAGAGCACACTAAGACACTGACCAAGGACACAACAGAGAGCACTAAAGAAAAGCAGTCTGAAGCCGCCTGTGTAGAGCAGCTGGATCGTGATACATGTGAGCAACAACAGCCACTCGCTCAAACAGTACTAGACAAAGAGCAGGAGATGTCAGACGACGGTCAACTAAGGACTGTTCAAGAACTCTGTGCAAAAGTAGCTCTTGAAAACCTGGAAACACCGCAGGTTGAGCTGGAGACTGTGCAGTGCAATGAAGAGCAGGCACCAGCCACAGAGATGCAGGAGTCAAAGCCACAGCCGGAGGAGGCAGACGATGGCTCCGGCGAAAGCTCTGCAGACGAGTGCTTCAGTGAGGCCCTTACCGGAGAAGAGGGGGACGTCTCTGCCGTTCTGCCCAATGGTCTAAAGTCAGAGTTCTCCCTCCATTTGCTGGACTCCGATGGCCCCAAGCCTGTCAGCTGTGTCATGGAGCACGGTGAGGTGTTTGATAGTGCGGATATTCTGTTTTTGTTCTGAAACACTCATCATGTTGTCTTTATGTCCCTGTGCAGTGAGTGTCAGCTGTGGGCAAGAGTTGGAAGAGCTGCTGCTAGAAGCCAGTTTAGACACAGGGAAGGATGCGCCATGAGCTTTAAGGTGAGATGAACACACAAGACCATGTATAACATTTTTCAAGGTATTTTTGTATAGCCCTAAATCACAACAGCTCAGAAGACTTTACAAAGCTGTTAATTCGCCCAAAACTGATCAGAGAATCAAACAGTTCAAACGCAGGAAATGCACTGATAAAAACACATAGAGCCATTGGTTCATAAGGGGCAGAGACCAATGTCCATACACAAAAACTGAGCCTTTATTTGTTATAATGTTGATAACTGGCTCGCAGCTGTAAAAACCCCAGATAAAACATTAGAATATGTTGAAAAGTGACATAATCATCAAAATCATTACAAACTAATGCTTAGAATGTCACTTTGTGTTTATATCTATATCTATATATACAGTACAGACCAAAAGTTTGGACACACCTTCTCATTCAAAGAGTTTTTTTATTTTCATGATTATGAAAATTGTAGATGCACACTGAAGGCATCAAAACTATGAATTAACTCATGTGGAATTATGTACATACTTTAAAAAAAGTATGAAACAACTGAAAATAAGTCTTTTTTTTCTAGGTTCTTCAAAGTAGCACATTTTGCTCTGATTACTGCTTTGCTCACTCTTGGCATTCTCTTGATAAGCTTCAAGACGTAGTGACCTGAAATGGTCTGAGTTCCCACATTTGCTTAGCACTTGTTGGCCCTTTTGCCTTCACTCTGTGGTCCAGCTTACCCCAAAACCATCTGGATTGGGTTCAGGTCCGGTGACTGTAGAGGCCAGTCATCTGGCCCAGCACCCACCACTCCCCTTATTGGTCAAAGAGCCCTTACACAGCCTGGATATGAATCTACAGTCAATAATCATGAAAAGAAAGAACACTCATTGAATGAGAAAGTGTGTCCAAACTTTTGGTCTGTACTGTATATATTTTTTTGCGAGTTTCAGCTTTATGCCTTCAAATCCAAGTAATAGTTTCTTGCTCTGGAAACTAGGGCTGGACGATATGGCAAAAAAGTAAAATCTCGATTTTATTTCCCGCTTCGGACAATTTTGATTTTAAATCGATTTTCATTAAAGTCACCAAAGACAGACTATGCCCATAAAAATATGTTTTGATTTTCCGCTCAATATTCAAATTTCAAAACTATTTTTAATTTGTTTCCCCCAATACGTATTATAAAAGTCTTGTACAGACTCGGCTGATATTGCAAGTATAATTAATTTGCTGCTGGAACTCTCACAGTATCCTTCATTCGATTTCACGATTTTCACATTTTTCACAAATTCGAAGCTGATGAATTGCCTAAATTCGATTTATTGCCCAGCCCTACTGGAAAGAGTTCAGTTTTTCACTCTTGCTCAGAAAATGTCTCCCAGCACAAAGTGTCAAATAGTGACAAGGAGAAATGGATAATTTAATAATTATTATTATAAGGGGAAGGCCGCATGTTGTGTTTTTGTTACTCTTTTTGTTGGGACGAACAGTGTAACTTAACATATGACTTGTCAGAATTCACAATGCTCTATTTTTAACTAGTACTACAGCAAATGAAGGGAATGGGTTTCTATCATATGTGATGCAATAGATGTGATTGTCGACAAATTGACTCCTATTTCTATGATTATCATTTGTGTCAGCTTTGCTCTTAAACAGATTTGAAAACACTCCTTTTCTTTGTTGCCGCAGGGACTACAAGGATGAAAGAGAACAATTCTGTAACCGCACCGTGACTGGTTCCTCTAATATCTTAAGAACATTTTCTTAATAAAAGCCTCTACAATAAGGGACTGAGGTCAAGCTACAACAAACCCCAACGGCTTTACTGATTCAAGTATAAACTACAGCTACAAAAACGAAACACTTTAACACTGGAGACAAAGGAAGATCTAAAAACTGACAACAAAAACATGGAGAACAGGAGCAGCCGTCAAGATGCAAGTGGACAAAACACTAACCAAAGACTGTCTGCACACGACCACTTGCTCTGATGGAGCGTTTTAACTGTCATTGGCTTAATATTGCTGAATGCTGGACTTGGGAGTGGGCTGGTTTTAAACAGGCCTAGAGCTGTATCTGTCTCCTTAGATGTCCACATTTTCAGTGTCTCCCTTCTGTCTCACCAGAGGAATTGAGTTTCTTGTTCTTCCCTCAGGAATCCACCCCCAAACCCCCCATAAGCAGCGATTCAGCTTATTCATTTGCTTGGAAAATAACAATATAACCCAATACCAACGTTTAAAGAGCAATAGAAAGAAATCTGTTTTGATATTTACGATTTAATCTTGTCTCGATCGCTTGTCATTGTTGTTGGCATTATAAAGAAAAGGTGTCTTGATCTCTGTCGTTCTGACCCTGGTCCTCCATCTGTCCTATTTTTGTCATAACTCAGCTGTTGCCTTCAAAACGCCACCAATGTCATTTTTCTTTGGTTACTTCACATAATCACATATTTTTTATTTATTTATAGATTTTTGGACCTTTTCCGATTTCCTTTTCACATTCTTTCGCTTGGGGGTTGTTTGATGTCCATTTTAGATTCAAACTGTACGGATATTAGGCTTTGATTTTATTTTTTTTAATTTTTTTTGGGATGGGTGTTGGACAAATTTATTTTTGAGTGGTTAATTATTGTTTGCGCTTGGGGTTGGGGTGCAGTTACAACAATAAACAGCAGAAATTAGTAACATACGGTCTTTTTTAACTGCAGGGTTTGTCTGTGGCCACAAGAGGGCGCTGGAATGAGCACTTGTGAGGCCTGAGCGCGAAACTTCCTAATTCCTGCTTACTGTCCTACTACTGTGTGAGAGCGCTCAGCTTTTCTGCGCCTAAAATCCACATCATTGTGCTACCCCCACTCTATGTAATGCTTTAATTTTTAGATTTTTTTTTAAATAATAATTTTCATAACTTAATTAAATGTGCTGGTAATCACAAAGAAATGTATGGCAAATTTGTTCCTCCAATAAATGCATGTACTGACTTATTTTACTAGGTCTTTTTTTTATTTCAGTTTGAATGAAAGCGCTGGGTGGATTCAGATCGAGGGGAAAATCAGAAGATGGTTGTTCCATTTCATTTTGTATCATCGGCATGTGTCACTCTCACAATCCCAAATTTGACACGTTGAAACCTAAACTTGCTTGTGTCCATCTTCCTCCCACAGGCACCACTTCCATAGTCCTTTAAACCAACAGAATCCATAAAACCATACTTTAAACCCCCCTCAGCCCCTTCCCCAGGTAATCAATAAAACCAGCCGAAACACAATCCCTGGTTCACATATTCTCACAGCTCTGGTTTGAGGATATTCATTTGAAATAGTATACAGAACCTCTAAAGTAGGGGTCAACCTTTCTGATGGCACCCTCAAAACAAGTTGTTGTGCTAATTTATCTACTTTTTCTCAAAAAATATCTGTCAAAAAACTATTTTGAACAAAGTGGGGCAGAAATGTATTTAGTCAGCCACCGATTGTGCAAGTTCTCCCACTTTTGAAATACGAAGGAGACATGTAATTTTCATCACAGGTATAACCCAACTTTGAGAGAATGAAGAAAAAAAAATTCCAGAATATCACTGATCCGATTATTAAAGAGAATTTGCAAATTATGGCGGAAAATAAGTATTTGGTCACCTACAAACAAGCAAGATTTGTGGCCCTCACAGACCTGTAACACTTTTACTGAAGAAGGCCCTTCATGGCCAAAAATTGTTGCATATCCCTGTACATTAAAGGATTTTTATTTTAATGTCAAGAGTGCTTCATATCTTTTACTATTTGGATTATGTTGGGACTAAACCAAAACTGGGTCAAAGTTAAAGGATTGGCTAATGATTCATTTTAAATTCACTTTTTAATCACACGCCACAGTAGCTCGTATTAACCCTCCCAAGAAGCTACAGGTTAATGGTAATAGTTCAAATCATTTTAGGAGGCACTAAAAGTGATCCGGCCCTAATGTGATTTTCTGTCGATACAACGAACAATTTCTATTTTCTGTTGGGTCATGCTGTGGACTCATTCAGGGCCACAGTGAAAAGGAGGGGCCATGGGAGACACTCAGAGCTGTGAGTTTGGCTGTAAGTCTCAGCGCAGAAGTCAAACTTCTCATACTTTTAGGTTCATATCAGTTTTTACAAAACTAGTTTGTATCCAATTTCCCTTCACTTTCATGTTGCTTGACTCAACTGCAGCTGCCTTGAGAATTATAAACATGACCATTTTGTTGTTTCCTTAAACCAATGCAAAATCAAATGATCCAATACTCACACCACAATTCAATAAATTCGAATAAGGTTTGTGTGTAATGAAATCTCAAGGATCTTTAAAAATGTGTGTAAATTACATGTTAGAATCCTCATTTCACTTCTACACGACCTTCTGTAGCTTCAAAGAGACCAGTCACTCCCAGAAGTCTAGTAATCGGGCTTAGTGGCTCTCCCATCATAATGTGAGGTGATTATGTAATTCAGGCAGCACAATGAGGATCTGATCAGATAGAATTAGCCTCAGTCTGAAAGTGGGTGGGCCAGTTGATGTTCCTCCGAGGTATTTCTCCCACCATGGGGCTTAAGCAGGGAATGCAAACAGAACGAAAGCCGACAGGAGGATGCTGCACCCTCACATGACTCCGAACACGGGGAGAGTGGGAGCACCTTAAGGACCTCTCATGCCACACTGCTGGCCCTGACTGCTACCAGGACGCTTCACATTCACAGGTAATTACACATGGTTATTCTATCGGACTTACTGGTAAGCAAGAGAGGGACGTACAGCAAATTGATCTTGTGTACTCTACTGAACTTTACAGTATATTTGCACTGAGTTTAAATGATCTTTGTGATATCTCCTCCTTGTATTTTTGCTATCTTCAATGTGCTATTTGTGATTTTATGGTGTCTGTTTTAAAACGTTTGCTATTGTGAAAAAATAAATTTAACTTTGGGGATCTTGTCAACCACCTAAAGTGTTCATTTAGATGTGATATTTTTAATCCTTTGACTTATTGCTTATTATTGCTGTAATAGTGCTTGAATAACTATATTTAGGCCTACAAATTATTGCACAGGCAACTTTCTATTTTGGTTTCAGTCTGAATAAGCCTATCTAATCTATTTTATTGGCCTCATAAGGGCCAATAAAATAGTTCAGGTGTTCCCAAAAGTTTCCCATCACAGTACTAACCATGTCCTGCCCTGCTTAGATTACAACCACACAATAGACTCTCAACCGTCGACTTCTTCCATGTTTCTGTACATGAATATTTTCAGATATGTATCACGTTTTTCTCGTCTATGGTTCTTTTAAACCCTCTCTGAAAGTGATAACAACTACTCTGTTAAAACTAAAAAATAGAGGTAAAAAGTGCTCCAATAAAATTAATGAAGTATTTTTCTTGGTTTCAATATATTTTGACCCCACAAGTTTATAGGATCAAGCACAGGGGCATTGTGTTTCTCATTTCAACAATAAATGTGTTGTGTGTGCTTGTTTTAAGACATTTTAGACTTGGCTCATCCAAGACTTAAAACTTGGGAGATTAGTGCCTTTTCCCCTTTTATTCCTTTTCAGATCATTCAACTTGATTTGAATTGCTTTTACTGATTTTTTATTGATTGTTTTTATGTTTTACGTTTTTTTATTGTGCAGCATTTTTATCCGTTTATATCAATTGGTTGTGCTGTATTTTGGAAACTGTATCTATGACCCGTGCTATATAGATAAAGTGTGATGGATTATTTTGAAAACATATATGTAAAGAAAGTTTGTAGGTTATTATGACCACCCCAACTAAACCGCACACTAAAACAGTAAACAGTTTGCCTTAGTAAATGTTGGATGCCTGCTTCTGCCCTTACAACCTTGTGAACCAACTTTAGAATCACTTTATAATTTCAACTCTTTATAACTTGACTGTAAGACATCTATTGTGTGTATTTATTTCATAATTCTGTTTTTAAAAGCAAATTCCTTGTTTGTGATTTTCTTGTTCATTACTTCCTTATTATTAAACATTATTCTGGCAGAGGTGATACAGTAATACAATAGAACAATATGTGCATAACATGGGGATATTGGGCAATTAAGACAGAAGATCAGAGGAGCTAACAGACTTTTACGACAAAAGGAGTTTGACAGAGACACACTTTTGCATAGGCAGGCTTGAGCAGTCTTAAAGAGTACTTTCTAAAATATTATCTAAATGGTATTTTAAATGGGAATTTACTGTCACTGACCATGGCAATAAAAGATACTGATTCTCATAGTGGTTCTGTGTTCCGTTGTTCCGTGCGCAGTGACCATGAGGGGGCGCTACTGGACTGAGGTTGGAGCCATCGCTGCGCTGCTGCTGAGTGGGATAGTTGTCAGTCAGATCTGCGGATCGTCCATCGCGGTGCTGGACGGCTTCCACACCATGTTTCTGCTGCTAAATACTGTGTACACGTCACTGTCACATCAGTGGCCCTCTTCCGGGTTGCACTACAGCAGCATACGTGCACAGCCTGTGGGGGTCTTCTTGTCTTACCTGGTGCTGCTCACACTAAACACTATTTACCTGAATGAGAGCTGCACTGCTGTGATAGAGCCCGCTGCAGCGCAGCGCCCCCTGCTGCTCGTGGCCGCAGGTGCAGTCAGTCTGACTCTGAAGATGCTTCTTGTTGTCCTCCACTGGCCTCGCAGTCAGAGCAGGAGAGGAGAGCCGCCGCCAGAGCCTCACATTGAGGTCAACCACAGGGGTAACAAGCCGAGAACACTTTAAACATATTGTCAGACTAACACAGACTGCAGAGCCAAATCAATCACACTGTATTCCAGAGGATGCAAAACAACTAAAGTAGGCTATAGACAGCAAGCACGTACTTTTATATGCATTTTCCGTCAGTAACAGACTACATGTACTATTATATGTGTAAAACTATTTGTATGATTGTATGAAGAAGTATGTTGATTCTTGTCTCCATTGGTAAGTAACTTATTTATCAAATGAAAAGAGTAGAAAGTACATGTCTTTAAAAGTAAAGAGTAAAATACTCCTTACTTTTAAAAAAAACACATACATGTACGACTGCGTAGAAATACATTTGAACAGTACTTATTTAGACACTTATTTAGTCTACTTTGTTTGTTTTGTCTATATTTGATATCAAAGAAGTTACTTCATCAGCTGTGTGTTTCATACCACAGCTGAAGAGACGGCCCAGGCTGAGCAGGGTGCAGTGCTCAACAACAACACAGAGTGTAAAGGCTCTCTGGACAATCCAACTCTTATCATCATTAACACTGAGGCTCTTGTTGAAGCCAGGACACAGCATCAAACCAACGGAACACGTGGACAACACTCAAGTATGATTTCAAAAAGTGCATTACACACCATGAATGACATACTACCAAGAGCATCGTGACACATGTTTATTTTAGATGGCGAAACTCCACCTAAAGACGAAACTCCTCCTGAAATCAAGGGCGCACCACACAGCCTGTCTTCATGTTTGCTCCACATCTGTGAGACCCTCCTCACTCCAATCCTAGTCCTGGTGTACGGCCTGTTCACGCTGAGCTTCAACTCCAAGTGTCACAACTCCAAACTGTGTCCACTTCTGATTTATTTGGATCCAATGCTATCATTGTTGGCTGCTGTCTTGTTAATTTCAAAATCAATACCACAGGTCAGTCTGTTGAACACATTCAAACACTTTGAAAACAATTAAAAGCTATCTTGTTGACGTGTTTGTTGCACAGGTCTTTAGATATGGACAGATACTTTTACTGGGCACTCCTTGTCACCTCTCTGTGGCGGAGATTGGAAAGAAGATTGCGGATGTCCAAGGAGTCAAGACGTTACATGAGCTCCATGTGTGGAAACTTGCAGAGGGGTTTATAGTGGCCTCAGTCCATGTACAATGCTGCACTTCTTTACAGAACAGGTGACGAAGCAAACTCTGTTTGATGTATCTATTCTTTAACTAGTCCTGTTCCTTATATCTGCTGTTACGCCCTGTGCAGGTGTCCAGACGTGGTGCTGGAGGTCACCAAAGTGTTGCAGGGTGTGGGGGTGACCTGCAGCACTGTTCAGCCCGAGTTCAGAGACCAGGAGACCTCAGCAGACTCCTGCGGTCTCGCCTGTGGAGAGACATGTACTCAGAACATGTGCTGCTCTCAACTAGAAGAACAACACAAAACGACTCGAAGAACAAAGGAAGAGGCCTCTCCAGATCAACACTTGCACACTCATGTTGTGAGATAATTAAAAGAACATGAAAATCATACAAAACGACTTTTTGTGCCCTCTAAATGAAGGTTGACTGCTGAGACAAAACATACTACAAGGGTGCATTTGATGCTTATTATGAAATAAATTATAATATAGAACACATTGTTAATTGTTCTAAAAGTGCAACAATTAAACAGTACATTTTGTTTTTTTAAATAAATAAAAGGTGGGAGAATCAGGAAGACAATCATATCTAAATATTTACAACATGGGTGGGACATAATGATGGAGTTCTTGTACAAGGCAAGTTTGCTTTACTTACTTGAGAAAGAAAATGGTTTCAGAATTATGAGAAATAAGGACAATGGCCCTTGAGATAAACAATATTACAGTCACAAGGTCCACTTCACTTCTATTTTGACCAACCAATCACAGCTGAGCTGTTTTGCATAGACTTACTTGTGACAAAAAAACAATAGCACAGATCTGTAGAACTCTTTGTTGGTTTAATTTGAATAAACACAGTTTCAAAGTGTATCAAGCCTTTAGGGTCAAGTCAACAAAGATCATAAAGAATGAAATAAGTGAAACATGTTTTAACCATGACTGAGGTTGAGTCTAACTAGCGTACTGTATATAATAGCTGATTTTCCTCTTTCTAAATGCCCGGATGAGCCTCGGTGGTCCGGGGTGCAGGCTTCAAACCTGTAGCTGCTTAGCGGCAGAGTGGTTCAATTCCACCTTTCGGGCGGAAGGTTCATGTATATTTCTCTCTTTACATTTAATGAACATGTTTATATTTATGCTGATGCTAGTCTGAATATTATTCGAAAAATAACTGTTGTGAAAATTATCCAAAAAAATGTTTCACTGCGATTATCAATGGCAAATAAATAATGTATAGCAAAAGGATAACATAATAATAATCTTTTATCAGGAACAAACCTGGAACAAACCGTAGCGATGGGGAAAAAAGTTCTGCATAACGCCACTTCCTGAGGGATTTACTGACAGCTGTTGGCAGCCAATGCCCAGCGTGGAATTAGGAAGTGGGCGGGTTCAATGTAGCGGAAGTCTGTGCAGTCGAACAGCGTGCCCTTGTGTTGTCACAAAATAGACACTGACGGAAATATATGATCTAATGTTATTTCTGGTAAGATATCTGTTCCATGTGCATGTCCTCGTTATGTTTGTTTGTGCATGGTTGCTTATCTAGTCGGGCCAGCTCATTCTTCTGAAGTAAATGCAATAGGTATCGGTCATTTGCATTCAGGTTGTAATTTTACGTGTATTCGACCACATTGACATTATTTTGTAAGCACATGTTTATAATGTGTGTGTTAAGTAACTCTATGGCGTTAAGTAACTCGTTATAGTATCCTATAATTATCACAATTCACCGGGTAAACACTTCACAATCCATAAAACAAACCTCGTCAGTTTACTACAAACACAAATAACAATTAAAACACAACGTTCAGAGATCAAATAACTACAGCTCTGTTGTTCATATTTTATTTTGTCCTCAGAAGGATGCCACTTCATAAATACCCTCCAAAACTCTGGAATGCATTGAAACTGACTCAGGGCATTTATGCTCGTTTACCCAAACATTATCTCAAATCGTTGGAGGCAAAAGAGCCCTCTCACGTTCACTTCAGGCCACTGGGAGTGGAGTACAAGCTCAACCCAAAGACTGGGCAAAGGGAGCGGGTGCAGGACGTTCCAATCCCTGTGTACTACCCTCCGCAGTCCCAGGATGGTCTCTGGAGTGGTGAGGGCTGGATTTCAGGATACAGATATGCAAACAATGATAAGGTATTTCAACAAAACCATAACTACTATGTGAACCCATGTTTATGAATGCATTATGCCTATAATCTCTTTTTCAGATGTCAAATCGTTTAAAGAAGACATGGAAACCACAGCTGTTCAAGAGAGAGCTTTACAGTGAAATCCTTGATCACAAATTCACTATTACAGTCACAGCTCGCACTCTCAACTTGATTGATGCAGCATTTGGCTTCGACTTTTACATTCTAAAGGTAAAACAACATATTTTCACTTCAATATCCATACATTATGTGGCTTGTCAAGTAACACCTGCTTTCTACAGACTCCAAAAGAAGACCTCAACTCCAAGCTGGGTATGGATTTGAAGAGGGCAATGTTACTACGTCTAGCGCGCAAGGATCTTTATCCCCAAGACTCTGTCAAGAGAGAGAAGGTTTACAATAAGTACAAGGTATATTTTTTTTACTGACAGTGGTTCTCAAACCTATCACAAAAATACAACCACATAGATGTCCTTTTCAACGTACCACGAGACATAAAACAGGCTATTGCACAATTAAGTGATGACAAATAAAATCTAAAACACGATCTGAGTAAGTATTTGTTGGATTGAGGTCGAGGCTGTGTGTGCTCGAATCATTTTGAAATGCACAATAGCCTGGAAACTCAGGCAGAACAGTTCACATGGATTTGGACCAATCACAGAAGGACTACTGGCGGCAGCAGACGTGAAGCTTCCCTCGTGTTTAACTTCCACAAACAGCAAAAATTGTTCAGCCTCATTGTGTAAAAATGTTGTTTCGCATTGTTTGCCCTTCTAAGTTTGCTGTTTGCCAAGCTACACATAAATGTCATTTTTTTAAAGAATATATGTAATGAGCTAGGGGCGACAGTAGCTCAGTTGGTAGAGCATTGGCCTTAAGGCCAGAAGGTCGTGGGTTCATTTCCCACCTCTGCACCTTCTCCACCGACTCCCACTGATGACTGCTGTCGTTGTGTCCTTGGGCAAGACACTTAACCCCACTTTGCCCAAAAGCCCCCACTGAAAGATCAAGGCTATGCTCACACTCAGAGAGCAGCCGTCCTCCTGTGGACTCACCACCTGCAGAGGGTCAGTGAGGGGCTGGTGCTATGAGACTTGGGTGGCATCTCTGACTGCCACCCCCCTGACCCAGAAATGGATTAAAGGGAAGAAAATGGATGGATGGATGGATGGATGTAATGAGCTGTGACAGTAGTCACTTCAGGATTTGAATAGATTAAAATCAAACTCATCCTAAATATTGGGGAAATTGATGTTTCTTTTTTATGATCTTCTCTATTTTTCTATTATTTCGTAGAGGAGTAATATTTCTACATAATTTTGTTTCATGTGAAAACTGTAGTTGTTGAGAATAGTAAGAAACTGTTTATTCTGTTGGAGCAGCAGTTCGAGATCCCTGAGGAGGAGGCAGAGTGGGTGGGCCTGAGTCTGGAAGAAGCGGTCGAAAAGCAGCGGCAGCTTGAGCACAAGGTTCTGTCTTTATTTTAACAGTTGTAGAAAACTGCCTTTGTTCTTCCTGACATTTAACCACTTTTGTGTTTCTCTGTTTAGGAGCCTGAACCACTTTTCAAAGCCTGTGTGGACAAACTGGTCGAGGAGCTGCATATTCAGAAACTGTTGGAGCCGCATCTGACAGAGAAGAACTGAATGTGTTTGGGACATACTGTTGAACTGTAAATACACTTTAGTATAATAAACAATGCTTTATTTAAACCTTGGCACCGGTATCTATTGGATTACACAATTCACACAATTTGTCTAGTGCAGCACTTAATTTCAATCTAATCTACACTTAAATACGCTCACACGTGACTGTCCCTTTAATTCATTGAGCACAGACCAACTCTCACATGTTTCATGTATTTTCTGTCTGATGGGGAATCCCATGGGTGTGATCAGGTAGAATACCCGGCCACCAGGAAACAAATGCATGAATACTATTGGCACGGCAAATGAAAATCAGAAATCCCCTGACTAAAGATAACTATAATGACCTGTTAACACCTCTTTGCCTTGTCTGGTGTGTAATATTATAGTCACGTCAGTACAAATAAATGTGTGAGAGATGAGGAAAATGTAGTCTGTGATAAATATAATGTAGCACAGTGAAAAGTTATAAAATGTAAAACAAGATATTTCATGAACAAAAACATGTAAAATGTATTTCTCCAAATGTTGTCATTTCCATGCTTTAAATTCACTATATTGGGCCACATTAATATGAGTTTTATCAAAAATGGCCCATCTGTGCCACTGGAAAAAGGTTGTGTATTATAGACTGATCATTGCTCATAGAAACAATGAATGACGAAGCCTTTAAAGTTATAGTATCGAAGCAAAGCAGCAATTTTTGATACACTGTTTTATTAGAATTCCAAACAAAGCACGATGAAATATTTACAGTGTTGCCATGAAAAGTCTGAACTTTGGTTTTAAGTCAGGAAAAAATACAACACTAAATCAGTACCAGGTAAGACATTTTTGTCACAAAGTTGATTCCAGGATTATCTAATTCTCCAAGAGAGTATTCTACTTTGCAGTACACACAACATGACGTCTGATGGTGAGACCTTGACCAGCAAGGCTTGGCTAACTTTAAAACGAGAAAAACATACACTTGCGTTCATACAACTGCAGTTCAGGGGCATACATTTATACACAGGCAAAATCCTCTCATAAAGTGCTTATCTGGTAGAATATCATTTAGCCTGTTAATCTACATCGACAGGTGATTTAAGGGTAGTGACCATTCTTCATAGTTTTTTGTAGCTTGTTTTGTGACTCATCATAGCTCATCTTCAGTCTTTACCTGGACCAAAGGGGCGGAGCTGTCCATGTCAGATGACCCGGTATGACTTTCATTGACAAGCATGTTAAACTGCAAATCATTATAATGAGAAAAATCCTGGAAGTACGGACCAGAGTTCATATCCAGGCTTGTGAAAGTGGCATTCGCATCAGGCCCCTGGTCAAAGCCAGAAGGAAGAGAGGCCGAAAAATTAGGGTCAGATAATATGTCCATAAATCCTGGCATGTCCAGCAGCTGATTGATGAGAGAGCTCTCCTCGGGGGCCATGTTGGAGCACTGTGGTTCCATGTAGCACACTTCTCCTTGAAATGGACCAGAGTGCGCAGGACGAAGCAGCTCTTCTGAAGACGATCCCAGAGGGTTTGGAGGAATGTGGAACGGCTCCGCAGCAGAAGTGGTCTTTTCTAGAGAAGGAACAGTTATTTGGTTACACAATCATGTTAGAATAATAAACAAAGATGACTTACCTGATGTACACGGCCTTTCCGTGTAGTTCATGTCAGATTTGATTTTTTTACGCTTAACTTCATAAGGATCTGTAACAGAATTGAGTTAGTATTTATTTAGTTAGGAATAGCATTCGTGTCTCTGTTATATGAATGAATAGTTGTTTAAAATGGAAACATTATCTGACCTGAATTGCAGGGTCTGTATATAAAGGTCACTGGTTCACTCTCCATCTGGTCTGAGACGCGGCGCAGACTCAAGCTGACCTCCACCTCCTCTGTGATGTTCTGGTCCTGATATGGAGGCGTCTTGAACACGATGCCCACCTGGCGATGGACGTCTGTTTGTGCAAACTCTCCATTTGCTTTCCATGAGTCTCGTCGGAAGACAATTTCAATGTCATCTGAGCAGGACCATCAGAGAAGGTGACATCACAGCATAGATCGCTTACATCACCCACTAAGGCGCTTTTTTTTAACAACCAATGTAGTTAACAACATTCTTGTGTTCAAAATGTAGAAAACAGGTATGACTTTACTTGAAGAAGTGTATGCTAAAATGGTTTGGTGATAAACTGTACGTAATAAGGTGGATTAATATCACTTCTATGTGCACATTCAACAGGCTTAGTGTGCAATTTTTAATTTCATGTAGGGAATTCACTGTTTGGGTAACAATATTTTGGTGCAGAAAACTGGCACAGTATTTTACAATCCATCCAATTTGAACTCTACTTTGACTTTGAAAAATCAAACGTTCTCATGCCACAGCAAAATAGAGAATTCCTGTTTCTCTGACTTGATTAAAGGAAATGCAACGTATTTCCTTTAATTTTACGTTACAACGTATGTAACGTCTGCTTGGGAAGTCCCATTCAGGGTTTATCAACGACCATGTGATGTTTAAAGAATGAACTGGGCAGGTGTCGGACCAACCACACGGGTAACTGCCTCTCCAGACTTCCCTTTCCTGTTGCATTTATATGATTTCGGAAACTTCGAAAACACTGTTCAAATAATCATCTTGAAGAATAAGGGTTTGAAGCCTTTCCAATTTACAAGTGTTGATGTCGCTGTTGAATAATCTGCTCCCATTCATTTTATCAGACTGATGTAAACATGTCTGTGTTTCTGAGGTCACAGGAGCACACTTTTAACCATGGGCTCCAGCTGCCAGCTCATTTTTCCAACTTTATTTTACAAAAGCGGGAGCAAGATGCAAAGATCCAAGTCATCCTTTCTTATTATTGGTTTGAAGGCAGATTGTATGTTTCATTCATTCATACATGGATTTCATGATGTAGTATTCTTGTTGCTCTGGAATTGTGTACCTGTATCTTAATGTTTGTTTTTAGAGTTTTCTGAGATTTATATTTGCATCATATTGCATGTTTTAACTCATTCACTGCCCATGACGACAAAAGTCGTTCTATTGTATAGTGACGCTCACTGCCCAAGACGACTTAGACGACTTTTTCGTGTTATTACACGGGAGGCTGCAGTAATGTCTGGCGCACCTTGTTAATGACCCACAACACTGATATATAGTGCAAATGTACCTGTAATGATAAATCACCACCAGTAGGATGCAGTATTGCACCACAGGAGAGGTCATAAGTCAGTGGAGAGAAGGAGGAGGAGTGTGGGATCTTTGGACAGCGTGCTGCTGTAGCAGAGCGTGCTTCTGTAGCAGAGCGTGCGAGCATTGAGACAGATCAGCGATCTAGTTTAGCGATAGTATAGTAAGAGTGATGGCGAAAAAGAATAGTTATAAGCAGTATACACTGCTTCAGGGATTGACTCGCGGATCAGTGAGTGAGGTCGAGAGGGGAGAGAGCGGAGACCCCGGTGGAGGTCCGTCTCTGCAGCCACATTTGCGCGGAGCAAGAGCCCCGAGCAGAGACACGCCCTCCGCCTCTCTCAGCGTATCAGCTGCTGCTGTTACTGATGCCTCAGATTCGTTCAGCAAACCTGATCATGATTTATCGGACACACTCACAAACACTCACACGCACTCACTCACTCACTCACGCACACAGACACACACTCGCACACTGACATCACTCGCACACTGACATTCACACACACAGACACTCACTCACACAGACACTCACTCACACAGACACTCACTCGCACACTGACATTCACATGCTTCATTCTATTTTATACATCTATAGTTTTATTGATCTTTGTGTTGTTGTTGTTTGACGTTTTGGTTGATGGTATAGAAGAAAGTTAAATTTTCTATCTGTGAATAAATTGCCAACAATTTGCCATCAAAAGTATTATTTCAGAGTCATGTTTTTATAATTTTTGTAATGGAACAAGTGTGGAGATGTTTTGAGTTGTCACTAAAGCAGCAAAAATGCATCTAAAAGTCTCTTTTCTGCTTGATATGTTCCTGTTTACATACAGCTCCTTTTCTCTGTTTTCTTGCTCAGACCAGGTGTTATGGGTGAAAGTATGCTTTGTTCTATGGCGAATAACGCAAGAACGGTAAGAGGTAGAAACAAACTGTTTTTTTCAGAGTAAAGCAGAGAGGTGAATCTTTAATTTGGTGCCCTTGGTGTTTACATCGTCTAAAAAATGAATATTCTGTGGCACTTCAAAGTTGGGTCAAATCACCTGAAATTGCTGGCAGAATGCACTTCTCAAATCTGAAAATGCCTGGCAGTCAGTGAGTTAATGTTGTCCAAGACCTGTGGCTGGGTGCGTTTTATGTTTGTTAGGAAAAAAATAGATGATAAAAAATATGATAAAAACATGTTTAGTTAACATTTGTTACAATCTCCACACAATAACAAACTTCTCACCTTTCTGCACCTTGTCACACAGCATGTACACCTCCGTCTTGCCAGTGCACGGCCCTCGATCCAGGTTTAGTCTTGTGATTTTTAGCTGGGATGTGGTTGTAGCCTCTAAAATTCACACAGATAAACAGCTTAAGCGTGAAGCTTCAATACAACGTTTTCGGCCTCCATGAGCTCTGTGGTTACTTTTATCATAGATGGGCTTCGACACGACTGGCTTGAGGCAGTCCTTTTTGCCGTCCTCCCACTCAAGTTCACATTGGAAGCACAGGCGAACCACATTCATGTCGATGTCTTCAATACCCCTTGAATTGTCAGCTACGAATGCAAAAGACGCCTGGTCAGTGTCACTGGCAGCTGATGGTGAAATACAGAATTGGCAGAAAAGGGCTACTTTCAAATGGGTCGATATTCAGACTCCTCCGCTTTTGTAGTGATGCCTCCAACTCTTTCCTCCTCACACACTGAATACCAAGGTTGGCAAAACTGAAATAATTATGTTAGGTTAAAGCTGTAGAAATGGGGAGCAGGTAATTGTAAAAAAAAAAAAAAAAGGATTACCTGTGTCTACGGCTGACATTAGGATTAAACGTAACGACACAAATTCCTGAACCGTGCGGACAGTCTTTTCCGACGAGGCAGTGTGGGTGCGGCCGGTGAGGGATGTCTTTGGTCACAAGAGAAACTGTGACTTTCACCTTCTTGATGTGGTCAGTTGGACCCTGGATCTAAACAAAAATATACATCATCAATACATAACATTTTACTTTGACCGAAACTCATGACATAAAATTGGTTCCATGCTCAAACAGTTCAGGTCCATCACTCGTTTTGAGATTCGTCACATCTTTGAATTTGACTTTTACAGACGGAAAAAGAGAACAACTCTGACTCAGACGATCAGTATCAGACTAAAGATTAAAATTATTATTCAAAAGGCTTTTTCTCACAAGTGTGCGAAAGATAATATGTTTTAGAATAAGAGGAAGACAGCATATTGTGTCCTGATTGGTTCACAACATTTTCTTTTGGGAAAATGTATTATCTGTGCAATTAAAAAGTTAGGCACCCCAACTTTATTTAATTATAAATACAGTAAAGACCTTTTTTCTTATCTTTCAAATAGCAAAAGGTGATGCAAAGGTAATTACTTTTTTGTGTGAGTATATTTATCACTAATGAAGAAAAATAAAAAACAGCTGATCCATTCTCTTTCCATTCACAAGTGTAGAATTTCTTTAAGGCTGCCATCTTGGCTTTGTCAGCATGGCATACAGAGGTGTGGCAGCTGTGGGAAGGGGCATTAGATTACCCAATCTTCAAAACATACCAAAACTAATGTGGGTCAAAGTGTCACTCTTAATGCTGAAGAAGCCATCCATCCATCCATCCATTTTCTACCCTTTAATCCATTTCTGGGTCAGGGGGGTGGCAATCAGAGATGCCACCCAAGTCTCACAGCACCAGCCCCTCACTGACCCTCTGCAGGTGGTGAGTCCACAGGAGGACGGCTGCTCTCTGAGTGTGAGCATAGCCTTGATCTTTCAGTGGGGGCTTTGGGCAAAGTGGGGTTAAGTGTCTTGCCCAAGGACACAACGACAGCAGTCATCAGTGGGAGTCGGTGGAGAAGGTGCAGAGGTGGGAATTGAACCCACGACCTTCTGGCCTTAAGGCCAATGCTCTACCAACTGAGCTACTGTCGCCCTGAAGAAGCCAATTAGAGCTAACTCGCACAAGAACCAAATTTTGTAGGAAGCAACGGCCTAGCAACCCAGGGACCAATGAGAAGAGGCGCTGGTTCTTTTCCACTCTTGAGCTGAAGTCGAATTCAATTGGTACTAGAGTTCATAACAGTAAATAATTCTAAAGTCTAAAATGGTGAGTGTGACATACTGTAAACGATTCCAGAGCTAGAGGATTTCACTTTTCAATATCAGTGGATAGGAGCAAACTTATAAGGCTTCATCGAGGGAGTGGGTTACCATTGTCGATCTAAATACGGTCTATGTCTGAGATCTATGAATCCCATACAGAGGAGAAGGGGCAGACCTCTATGGCAGGCTGCGTCTTGCTGGACTCGGTGCTGGACGTTCCCAGGATGCTCCCAGCTGACCGGCCCTCACACTCGTATCGGAACCTCATGCCTCTGTCTTTGGGCTCCTCCACCACCACCAGGGAAGGCCTCTCCAGGACTCGCTCCAGCAGCTCAGTACCAGGCAGACAGCGGGAGGGAGGAGTCGCCATCATGTCCCGGCTGGAACTACTTAAAGGCTGCACCAAGTTATACGCTGCCTGAGGGGAAAATGTTTTAAATGTTTTAAAAATACAGCTTTGCCAAGTTCTGTGTTTATTCAACTGGGCTTTCAACAAACAGTTTTTGTCATACACAATGTTTCAAAATGGATTTTATGGCCCTATTTTACACTGGCAGTCTTCCGTTACACCACAGACCATCTGCTTTTCCTGCTCTAGCTCAAGTCAAACTAGTTTCACTTTGCCGTTTGCTTGAACACACTGATGACTACAATAGTTATGTAAGGGAGGCCATTGTAAAGCATCAATATATTGGTCCGCAATTTTCTTCGCAAGCTCAAAGAAAAATAAGGCCAGAATGAAAAAAAACAAAAGCTCTAACCTGTTACAGTCCAGGAAAAGAAAGTTGGAGCTCAGAAAAGCGCTGCTTTGTGCTTAGGAGCCATTCTTGAGCTGTGAGGTCATACTTCACACTATTCTTCTCAACCACTGATGTCAAGCAGCCAGAAAACCATTTATCACAAATATATGTTAGCTTTGTGGTCTGAGAGCTAAAGAAAAGCCCAGCGCTCTGAAACAGCAAACAGGAAATCGGAAGCTCCACTCTCTGACTGAATCGACCAATTGGAGAAGTGGAACAAAGAATGCAACCTTTAACCTCCAGTGGGTTTGGCTTGTAAACAAAAGGGATGACAAACCGAAAGTAGAGTGTCGTATTTCAACCCTTATTTATGGTAGTTGGAGATCATGTTTTAAGACCAGCAGCAAACCAATCTCATAATTACACTATCATTATTCCCTCATACAGGCACCCGTCTCCTCACTGTGACAGTAAACCACGTGACTTTGGGAAAATGACAAGTGACATGTTAACCACAGTGTGGTGACAATATTCAAATATAAAACTCTTGATATTAACGAATAAACTCATTACCTGAGTAGGGATATTAAACTGTTTTTTGACATGCCTGTAATCTTTTAAAACACAAAGATTTAGTCAAATAAATGTATTTTTCTCAACCAGGTTCCTCAGGTTCTAAAGCATTTTGTAATTGTGATACTGATTCTAGTTTTAGCAAAAATGTATATCTTTTGACAACCCTTGTTAATTAGGCACCGCACCATACGAGACGACAGCATCAGCTAAGCATCCGCCTGGAAAAGCTTCTACTCTGATAATGTTCAAATCCAGGTTGAAAACAGTTCTGCTGTTTTGCTGTATATGACTCACTCTTTTTAATGTATAGTTGCACCTGATTATCCATTTTTCTGTGGTATGCCCTTGACAATACTTTTGCTGTGTCATAATAAACATAAATAGCTTACACTGGAGCCTCTTGCCACCAGCCTGGGTTTGCAGACATCAGGGCTTTGTGACTGCTGCTGGATGTGGGTCCCAGGCTGAGAGGGTCTGGGGAGGGAGGGCAGAGGCTGGTCCCTTTGCTCATTGAGGATTTTAAAGAGAATATCTGTTGGTTGAAACAGTTTCAATTGATGATTGATTACACATGTATTTCCTTATCTGCCTGTAGTCTTACCAATTTCAGCAAGCTTATGATCTAGGAAGAAACAAAAAAACCAAAAAAATGTAACAGGATAAAGTTAAACAAGGAAAGTTTCTCTATTTATGAATGAAATGTGGCATGCAGACTCACCTGTGGCCTTGTGGTCCGGGGGCCTTGACAGGGACAACGGATCTGCCTCCCAGGACAATTCATGCATAGTGTCTAAAGAATAACACAACACTTTGATAACACTAAAGAGGCTTGTAGCTGTTTTAAGTTGCTTTCAGTGGAGGGGAAATAAACATATTTAAGAATTTGAGAAGAAGCGAAAGTGACAGTTCACAATAAGCAGAAACGTGTTTAGTTCAAGCTAAAGGCATCAGACCTACCAGAATTAGAGTTCTCCTTTAATCCTTGTCATACCAGACATTCAGCAAATGTGAGAAAAGTGTTTGTTGGGAGAGATGAAGCAGACAGCAGAGACCAAGGCGCAGTTTGACATGTGTGAAATGGAGTGATGGTGGTTCCCTGAGCAGTCCCTGACAGGCTGAACATGCCATGGAAATCCCCACAGCGACACGCCCCCTCCCGGCCTCATCACCCCGCATAGAACCAGATCAGCGAGGATCCTTTTTACAACGTGGCCTACATATGCATAAAGAATACCCCCTTCCTTACCTTAGTTTACACGGACCTTTAATGAGACCCTAGAATATTCTCACAAGATCAGAAACTTATTGCCACCAAGGTCCATGTTACAGGAATAGGACAGAGAAGGAGGATTCGTTTCATGAATTTGGACGAGGCCATGAACACAGTGCAGTGACCCCTGCTGACTGCAACTAGTTACAAACGGGGATTTAAGTCAAGTGAAAGTAAAAGGTTCAAATGTCAGAATTGGAAAAACTACCTCACAAACGCAGAGACTCATTTAAATCACACTTATTTTAATATAAACATGGATGTTCAAAATTTAAAGTTAACAATAAACCCTTTCAGATTTCCAGCGCTCAACATAGAACAGACCCTGAATCTTCAGCCATGAAACCATCTTTGTTGGAGAATATAAATTTGACCTACCAATGAGATTAAGACTTTCAAATTGTTATAAACTCTTCAGGACATTTGTAACCTAACAAGTTAGTGACAATATTGTGTTAAAAATTGGTAAATAAATAAATATAACAGCCTTGTTTATTATGTTTTGAACATGATCCATTTATTTTAAAAGATGGTATTCACTGTCTGATGGCGGGTGTTGGAGAACACGTCTCGGCTCAGGACACTTCCAGTTTCTTCCAGTGTAACTCACCAGGTGGGTGTGGAATGAAAAATATTCACAATTAATCTACATAAAGAACATTTGCCCTTTGCCTTCTTCAAAGTATAAAAAAGTGGTCTAACTGAAAAAGTTTGCCCTCTCAACTTTTATCCCAACAACACGCCATTCTCCTTGAAATCATACAAACAACAGTACATCACATTTTACTTCACTTGAACTGCAAAAAGGGCTGGATGAGAACAAAAATAAAAACGTATCAAGTCTACACAGATTATGATTCTCTGTGAATCAACACAGAAGCCACTGGGAAAAAGTTGTACTGCTTTTTTAACTTGGTGTCCATGACTGCTATCAGTCTCTCGCTCTCTTGCCTCATATGAGTCCTCTTCCCGCACAGCGCTCAGGCCGCGTGAGGCAGATCAAGTGGTACTAATGCTTTAATCATTCTTCTTCTCTCCATCTGATTTGTCGGCGATTGCTGTTGCCTCAGAGGACGTTACTTCTCCTGCTGCAGTGTTGTTCTGGGTCGGGTCCACTCCACTGGTGCCAAACTCATTGACTCTGTTGGGATCCACTCGATAGATCCAGCGCTGATACAGGTAAATGAAAAAGACCACATCTACAAAAAACACACAAATAATAAATGCGTTGACTACATTTAAACATGTTGCTTTATCATTATGTATGGATTGTGTTAGGATTTCAGGATCAACACAGCCATTTCCTATGGGTAAAAAAACAAACTATTCAATTCAACAATTCAAAATAGACTGCAACAGAATTAATGCTGTGATTGTGAATGTTTTTTTTTACTATGGTGTGGTCTGCAGTACTGACTATTGGTGTCTCAAACAGTCTGGAAGTTAATCTTTGTTATACACCTGCTCAAAGAATATTTATTTATCAATTATATCTTTCTGTAAAATGGTGCCATAAATGGCACCATTTTGCAATTGGAGGGCGACAGTAGCTCAGTTGGTAGAGCATTGGCCTTGAGCCCAGAAGGTCGTGGGTTCAATTCCCACCTCTGCACCTTCACCGACTCCCACTGATGACTGCTGTCGTTGTGTCCTTGGGCAAGACACTTAACCCCACTTTGCCCAAAGCCCCCACTGAAAGATCAAGGCTATGCTCACACTCAGAGAGCAGCCGTCCTCCTGTGGACTCACCACCTGCAGAGAGTCAGTGAGGGGCTGGTGCTATGAGACTTGGGTGGCATCTCTGACTCTGACTGTCACCCCCCTGACCCAGAAATGGATTAAAGGGTAGAAAATGGATGGATGGATGGGTGCCATAAATGATCCTCCTGAGACAGTTGCTGGACATAGTAATGAGTTGTACCGTCTCTGAGGCATCCTATCCTGTACATCATGGGCATCTTGATGACGAAGGCAAACAGATCATCGATGAAGGTGTTGAGGGCTTTGTATGTCAGCATCCTCCATGGGAGGTGTGCCACAGACTTCATTTTGTAGTTGATGAAAAGCTGTGGTGTCATGGTGATAAAACCTAAGACAAGAAAGTCAGATAAAAGCAGAAACACACCAACATTAACTGTCAAATATGAATAATCCAGGTGGAATCAACTGCACTTACCAAAAGTTAACAAGAATCCATAAAGCATACTGAGTACCCAGGAGTACCAGCCTTTGTGCTCTACATACAATAAACTGTAGACCGCATAGCAGCCAAACAGAGGATACAGACACCAGGACAGGTATTTAAATGCCATCTGGGGAATAGGGCACGAGAGATTAGTACACAGAAAAGGGAAACATGCCATTTATACTTTTGACGTACATCATCGTAGATCTTGGTTGAGGACTGCACATATGTTGATTTGTCTGTCAATACCAATTTCGGAATCAATCCAGCGATTTTGTTTTCTCTATCCAACTGGTAAGAAAAATTGCGTGAATTAGTTTTTGGCACAATGTTGAAAGTTCAGCTAAAGGATTGCAAAATACCACTAACTTTGACGTCCATGACCTTGGTGATTTTCCATAGGTCAATAAGAAGGCCAATGAAGACGCTGACTTGAACAACAAAGTTTGTTTCGTTGTCCAGGATGTACAGCAGTACCACTAATGACTGGAACACACCAAAGGTAATCGATCGTACTGACAAGCCTTCCAAAGACTGCCGGCTGTTCCAAAACTGGATATCTGTAACAATAAAACACATACATTAGGACGATTACAATACAGCTACAACAGAACTCGAAAACTTACCATTTTTAAAAGCTAAAAACTCAAAAATGCTGTGCACAATTGACACCACAATAGTCAGTCCAAGGAGATATGGGTTGGTCTCCAGAAGGGCCACCTTTAAATACAGAAAAGTTAGTTTAGTTGCACTGTAATGTTGCTTTATTGACAATGAAGACAAGTGTAAACCTTGACAGAATCTTGATCTTCATCAGACTGTTCATACGTGTCCTCAGGAAGGAAGTTCCATGGCGAGCGTGCGTTTTGGGCTGCGTACAGCTGCCACCTCCACAGAGAGAGAGGACAGAAGGCGAGGCGAAGGGGGAGCTTCGTCAGAGTGTCATTGATGGGATAGTAGTCCTTTTGAAGGTTCCAGTAGTCATTGAAGTAAACAATCGGGTAATAGTCACCACTCACGGCATCAAACTTAACATCTGAAAAACAGAAGTGTGAACTCATTAGTTACTGCAGACATGAAGTGTGTGTCGTCTATGGTCCTTACGTTGATCAAGAGGAGGAGGAACAGAGCCTTTGACCCAAGCTGTGTGATCATCTACCATGTTGATGGTGAGATTGGGATGCCAATGGGAAATGACCTCTACTGGTCCATGACTCTCGGCCCGCTTAAAACAAAAGGAAAAAATTACATCATTATATCTAATGACATTTTCAATATACATGATATTGGTAATGGTATACTATATAAATCGGTACAGAATTACTTTATTTACCTTTATCATCTCAGGATCTGCTTCAGTCTCCCCCGTGAGTAAGTTCTTAGTCTTGAGAAACTTCCTCCGTTTGAACTTATTTAGCACTAGAACACAAGTAGTCATATGAAAACAAAATCTATTCTAATTTAGTAGTGAATAATAGGTGCAAAAACATAGACTTTAAGACATGCTTACTTCTTGATGCATGAACTGTTGCTAGTCTGCGATACTGCCCCTTACGTTTTGGGTCTGGATGGAACCCACTTTTGGTGAAGTATACGTGTATGTAAAGAGAACCATTTTTCTGTACTTCCTGAACAAAAAGAAAACCCGTCAGTGCTCATGAAAGCTGTTTGATTCCCAGGTGTCCATCCAGCAGTGTAGACCTCATATTGATTAGACTGGTACATTGACAGGGAAATTACTTGTATTTACAAGTAATACTGACCTGGATGCAAGAGTTGTCCAGAGAAGGTTATAAGTTATGGGTATGTTACCATAGAGATCTTTCCTGATTGAAAGTTCTTATGGTTCCCCTGAATGACCTTGCTAAGAGTCTAAACATGCTCAGTGTGTACCTCTGGGATGTCAATCTCCTTGTTGTGCTCATAACATCCGTCTCCACTCTCTCCTAGGGTCCAGTCTCCATAGACCAGATCCCTGTGGAACCAGAACAGGGCGTCCGTATTGTTGAAGTCGGCGAAAACTTCTTCTTGGGAAAGAAAGACGTACATGTCCTGTGGCAAAGTGAGGAATGAAATTGATACAATGTTGCCAAAATCCAAATATGTATCCTTACATGAATGCAAACATGTTAACATGGGAAATACCATGAGTGTTTCCTTGGCAAAGAGGTTTCTGCTGGGAACTCTGGGTGCCCCGGCTGGAGTGTTGGGGTCAGGTGTAGATGGGCCTCTTCGAAACCAACTACTAATGGCCCATATAATAAAAATTCTACAAAAGAAAAACACATTCCAAACAGGGAGCAGTTTTAAATGTAAAAAGTTCATTATGTTTTCTTATGTTTATTACGTAGAAGGTTCTTTTAATAAGACAAAAATATAATGTGGCTAGTACTGTTTAATCACCCGACATCTTTCGGCAGTAGTCCTTCGCCAAAGGTGACATGTGGTGAGACACATCTTATCAGCTGTGAACCAAAAACGTAGGACTCACTTCTCCAGAAACCACAGCGCTGCAGGGGGCGTGTCTCCTCTAATAAAGGTGGAGGTCTACCGCCGAAACATGTAGCTTTTTTTAGATTTGTCTTATTAAAAGAACTTTCTAAGCATTAAGGACCAGTATTCCTTACTTAGATTTAGGACAGCAACTATTGGTCAACGTAATCGACTACAGCAGCTATTGTTCAACGGATATTGTTATTGTTGACGCATCACACCAAATTCTTTTTGGAGGAATGCACCAATACAACTATAACTGATTATCACCACAGCACTGGATGCAGAGGTTTTATCCCAGAGGCAAATTATTTGAATGTGTGTATAATGAACTACAATTCCCTTATTTAGGCTGCGCTTAGCAACAATTATAACCACACACGCATCCACGGCCCAGCAAAGAGATAGCACAGACAAACATGAGTGCGGGAGGCTGTGCTCGGGGTCCAGGGAAAATAGGTCTAATCATTCTGACGAGTCATCACAGCTCACCCACTGTGCGCTGAAGTTTCTTGGTTCGTCCTGAGACATATTCATCTCGCTAAAGTACAGCTGTACTTTTTTATTAATTATTTTTTTTCAATTAAATAATAAATCGATTTCTGAATATTCTAGACAAAAAAACATTTAATCCGGCTTGCACATGCGCCTCTTATTTACAAAACCTATTTTGATGTCTTCTGTGTAATTAACAAATGCACTTTATGGAATGGATGAATATACACTCGGGCACTGCACTATTATTATATAGGCCTACATACAAACTGTACAGTTGCTTTAAAAAATATTATACGGCTCCTCACAGCAGCAGTAGAACGCTCCATTGATTTGAATGTAATTTCAAAACGTTCTACCGGTCATTATTTTCTATAACGGACCTCTCAAAAAAATAATGACCGCTGCCCATGGCAACGCACTCTGCTTGTCTTTCAAATGCGTGGATAACTCCGCAAGTAGTTCCGGCCACTCCGGAGCTAGCCACACTCAATCAACACACTTAAATGTTAATCGGAGAATACTTATACATTCTTCACACACGTGGACGGAAATTTTCAGAATTTTCTGGTCTTGTCTTCATGACAAAAATACTATTTCTCTGCGTCAAAAAGCGATCGTGAAAAACCCGGAAGTAGTTCCGGCCGCTCAATAAACGCAAATGCCAATCAATCAACGCAATGAAATATTAATCGGAGAGTAATTTATACATATACAGTCTTAATACAAGTGCACGGAAGTTTTCAGAATTTTCCGTTCACTTTTTCATGACAAAAACACTGATGTAATGCGAGAAAAGGCGATCCCGAAAAACCCGGAAGTAGATACCGGCACATTTTTGGACACATTTGCAGAGGATCGAATTATGGATTTAGGTTAGGTTTATGTTTGGGTCACTCACCGCTGATGTTCAGAATTCTTTGTTCAGTTTTCATGCAGTTCCAGAGAGTTCTAGTTTGGAAGTTGCCAGCCTAACTGTTGCTAGCATAGCCACGGGAAAGCCTTTGGGAACTATTTTATTTTCTGTCATTAAATAAACCTTTCGGCATTCCTAAAAATGGACTGAAGTTTATGTTGTGTGTTTATGTTGTGGGCGGAAGCAGACCCCTCCGCTGCGCGTCGGGGTCCGCTTCGCCCTGTCGGTACTTATTTTCCGATAATGACCTGCGTAATATACGTTATCCCTTACACAATCATTGACACGGGTCCAATCAACTCTCCAAACATTCACATTGTGGGTGTTAGTATTAGATAGCAATATGGCCTACGTGCAGGACTGTACAAGGACTCTACAAGGACTCCATGTTATGACTATGATTTGACTGTCTCTTTGTGACACGTATGTCTTTCGATGTGTGACGTGACAATGACTATATAAACTGTGTACTGCCTTTATTCTGTCTGAGAGAAAGAAACAAAGTAAACCAGTGGAACTTGAGAGAAACTTAAATAAACTTCCAGAGTTTGGCACACCACGATCCGTCTCTGTCTGTTGAATCCTAACAGATTTGGTGGAGGATGTGCGGCTCAGTGTGTGCCATTTTCTGGATCTTTTTGAGGGAGTTTGCTTTGTTTCTTTTCCTCTGTGTGAGAGACCGGCATGCTGCGTCTGGGAGCGGAGATTCCAGCAGGCTGGAAGAGCTGTTCCTGGATGCTTCTTGTCGCTTCTGTCACTTTTGTTTTTTAAATTGAATATTCCGACGCGGAAAAGAGGTTGGCAGACCTCTCGGACAGTCCTTGGTACCTGTTTGACAAGAATAAGGTAAGCAGACACCTTTTTATATGTAAAGTCTGCATAATTGGATACTAGCTAAATTTTGGTCTGTTTTTGAGGTCTGTCGAACTCTCTAAATTGTGTTCAAATAAGTGAGGATCCATAAAGTGTATAGGATCCATAAAGTGTTGGCCATAAAGTGTATAGGATCCATAAAGTGTTGGCCATAAAGTGTATAGGATCCATAAAGTGTTGGCCATAAAGTGTATAGGATCCATAAAGTGTTGGCCATAAGTGAGGATCCTAAGTGAAACCATGGTGTAAAATTAAAAGCAATTTTTAAAAAAAGGGAAACGTGTGAAGGAGGCCTTTTGTCACAAAAAGTTTTGTAATTAACCAATTCCAAGCTTGATAAATGACAAAAGTAAAGAAGCAACAATATTTCAGTGATCACGGTTTAAATTACATACAGAAAAAAGGAGTTTTTGGAGTGAACAGAGTTCACCGGAGAATGCAGAGTTTTATCTAAAGTTGAGCTATGAGAGCTTTCGTGAGTTATTTACATTTTTTGCCGAGTTATATCTACAGTTAAGCTATGAGAGGGTTGTATCCAACAGTTGTTTTTGTTTTTTAGAAAGAGATTTTGAGTTTAAACTAGTTTGCTACCTCGATAAAATAGTGTGGAAAGTGTGGAAAGTGATCACTTCTAGACTTAGATGACAAAAGTATAAACTACAAGTTATATTCGCTTAACAAAGTAATCTTGAAAGTTATTCTTTCTGTTTTGGCATTTTTGCTAAAACACTACTTTCTGTCTGTGTGTGTGCGTCGCACTATCTTGCTGCCGTTGTCAGGGAAACGGCCCCCTCCTTCGCTGCTCTGGCTCTGAATCAGAGCTACTTTTAGGATTTTGGCTTTTATTAAGTTTTTAAATTTGCGAAATTTGCCATTTGAACATTGTGTTATGACACAGTTAAACGTTTTTAAACACCATTAGTGAATAAGTTTTGAATATTATATGTTTTTGAAACCCAAATATTAGTGCTAAAGCTTTGCTTTTCTTTTTAAATCTGCTGCTTATTTTTGAGTCCATTATTGTCTCTCTGATATATTTCATAGCTGTTTGTGAGAATTTTTTCATGTATTTTTTATTTTAGTTACAAAAGCCGTTTCAAACATTTAAATTAGAATCTGTGTAAAAAGTGATTATTGATCATAGACTTCGTCTAAAAAGAAAGAGGAAATTAGGATTAGCTGTAAAAGTATTATATTATTAAGTTAAACTCTACCCAATTCACCTTGCAAGTGGCGACTTTTGTTTTTGTTTGCCACAAATGCCACAGCAGAGGAGACTGGCTCTAAAATGTGCTCCAATTCATATTGACTTCATTTGAAAAATGCTGCAATTATTTTAAATTAGTAGAATAAATGCTGAGATAAATGTTCAAGTGTAAAAGGGAAAGTCCATAAAGTGAAACCCAAGGACGCATAGATAATTAAACACAGTACAAAAGTACATAATACATATTTTAAAGGTTGAAGTTTTAAGAGATTTGAGTCTTGTTTTTTTTATTAAGAGAGTTTCTGGTCTTAAAAGTGTCATCATTAGTAAGATAATAAGTAATCTTTATTTACATAGCGCTTGGAAAGCCAAGAGCGCTACAAAATTGTTTTGACTTTAGAGAGAAAAACAATCTCATTCACAATATCTGTTGTTTTTAATTTGACTATAAGGTTGTGTTCCAGGACCAAGGGCACACACTGTACAGGGTCACTGGACTGCAGGACACTGGACAGCAAAGCCCACCCAGGCACAGGTCACAGATCAAAGAGCAAAGGGAAATGCCACCTCCTTGCCCCTCCCCACGCCACTCCAGAGCTGAGTGGGTGTGAAAGAGACCGGGGTAGAGAGAGGTTTCTGGAGACGTGATGGGTGGAGGCCTCAGGTAGAGACCTGAATGAGAGGTGAGAGTGTGTCCAGTTGGTTTACATCACCACAGTGTGACCTTTGACACCTGCAGGTGGTTGAAGGAGTCTGGAGACACAACCCCAAAATTCACACACACACACACACACACATTCATACCCTCACACATTCACATTTACATATAGATACATGAAAAAGCAGAACATGAGAAAAAGCATTAAAAGTTTACTCCAATGTAAACAAATATTTTTAATTGTCTATCACTTGAATCTTTATTTGAATCAGTATTTTTGAGACCAGAAATGTTCATTTGAATTCTATATTGTCTCGGACTTAATTGACCTGTTCTGACACTTTTGATTTGTTGATTTTGTACTGTGTGAAGTAATTACATTGATTAGGATTAGAATCAAAGTGACTTAACCATAGAGAGTAACTATTGCATAACAAGCTGTGTACAGGAACTGTGACACTGCACCATTGACCAGAAGTGCATCGCAAATGACCTGATGTGCGCTTCAAGTGAAAAGACAGTATCTGGAGATCCAATGTGCATCTGGAGAGACCAGAACCATGGCTTGGACCCTACTGATGTCCAAGATGACATCTCTCGAAATATGACCTGACCTGATGACGACTGAGACTCACCCTCAGGGGACCCTGAGGACCTGAGGACCTGAGGACCCTGAGGACCTGAGGATCTGAGGATCTGAGAGAGAAAACCTGGGGAGTGATGTTTATATTTTTAAAATCATACATTGATGAGTGCTAAATGAGACAGATACTCATGATTCTTTCTTTTGTTTTTGTTTGTCGCTAGCTTCTGGACATTTGATGATCTATTGGACACAGCAATTTGCAGAACAAGAACCAGCCAATGAAAAATCGTCTATTGCTGATGCTATTGCTACAACCAGAACCACAACTGTGACAATGCAATATACATGTTAAGTATTCAGACATCTGACAGACAAAAACTTTAGTCTGGGAGACTGAGCAACTGTTAAAACTTTGAAAATGATAAAGTATGAGTATTGTAGCGTTTTATTAGAAGTCAAATAGTAGTAAAAAAGTAGAATTGTCCTTCCTTTGTTGTTCATAAACACATTTCCACGTAAGTTAAAATAGTAGCATACAATGTTATCCTTTTGATAGAGCAGCTAAAATATTAGAATCAGAATTATGTTACAGCCATTAAAAGTGACAGAAGTCACAAACTAGAAATATGCCTTTGCTCAAGCTGCAACCGAGCTTTGGAGTTAAAAAATAGCGTAAAAATAGAATTAGATAAATGCATCAACCATAGATGCTTTCAAAAATAGAGATTATTTCTAGCCAGTGCTAATATTTGAATGGTAAAGTGACCATTTCACAAGCATTTACTTCAAAAGTAGATAAAGTTCATTACAGTTGTATGTACAGTTTTATTAGATACTTGCCAAATTCACTTGTGTTCACACATGAGTGAATGTTGACAATGCAAAAAGTTCATGAGTGTAGCCTAGATTAAAGCCTAGATTAATGAGATAGATTACAACCAACAGAGATTCAAAAGCATTTAAAAGCATTTTGATGCATTTGGGTCTAGCCCAAAAACAAAATAGTAGATATTTGGATATCTTTGAGAAGTTTAAAAAGCTGTAGATTCACCAGCACAGATTAGAGAATCAAACACCATTGTAGAATAACTGACCCCAACCCCAAACCTAATTAGCTACTATTAGGATAATACTAATTTGATTAATGATGTACATTCATCCCAAACTGCCTGAGAGGAGGAAGTGACAGCACTTCCTGTTTCAACAAATGTATTTGGAAAACTGACCGCCATAATAATGTTAATATTAACCATTTGTCTTACTGTGTTTACAGTTTTATTCCTGAGAATGTAGAGTAGACATGGAGCAAAATCCCACTGATAATAAGCCACTGATAATGAGAGTGTAAAACCACAGAGAGATTTATTAGATTAAAATATATGTTTAAGAATATGGCTCAATAGAAGCAAATATGCAAACATATTTGTAAATAGATTAGAATAGTTTTAAACTATAGTAAATAGAGAGTAAAGTACGCAGTCTAAGATTAGATTAGGGCGGCACGGTGGCTGAGTGGATAGCACTCTCGCCTCTCAGCAAGAAGGTCCTGGGTTCGAATCCCGGTCGGACCAGGGCCTTTCTGAGTGGAGTTTGCATGTTCTCCCCGTGTCTGCGTAGGTTTCCTCCGGGTACTCCGGTTTCCCCTACCACTAAAAATATGTACAATAGGTCTGGCATGCGCCTCCTGTTCGGCGACCCCGCTCCCATCTCTGTGTGGAGTGAGAGACAAATGCCCAAAAAAATAATAACAATTGTAAACCGCTTTGTGACCCTTGTCTGTGAAAGGCGGTATATAAATAAACATTACTTACTTACTTACTTACTAGAAAGTGAAAACAATACAGTGAAATAAGTGAAGTGTAAACAATTAGCATTAGAATAAAAGTAGAGTAATAAAAGTGAAATTAGCTTCTAATTTGAGACTCAGCTCGTTTTTGTCTGTGTTTTGACTGAATCTGCTGAGTTCTTGTGTGTCCAATAGTGTTTGTTTTTATTTTTGATTTGTTTTTTGTTTGTTTATTTTTTCCCAGGATAGAGGATAAAATCCACTGATATTGATTGGATGATTATGAGTTTAATGCATACATTTTCTTTGTTTTTAATAATTTTTTAAAGTTTTTTTTTTTAGAATGTTTTTTTTCTTTTTCCACTTTATTGATTGATCAATTTGAGTGATCACATGTGATTATGTGATCAAAGGGGAGGGTGTTAGTATTAGATAGCAATATGGCCTACGTGCAGGACTGTACAAGGACTCTACAAGGACTCCATGTTATGACTATGATTTGACTGTCTCTTTGTGACACGTATGTCTTTCGATGTGTGACGTGACAGTAGCTGCGTTTCCATTGAGTATCAAATTTCGAAATTTGAATTTGCGCATCATAAAATGTCTAATGGAAACGCGCAAATTTCGAATAAACCACAGTTTTTCGATAAAAAGTGTATGCGCTTAAAATAGGTGGTTTTTTGGACGTATCGAAATTAAGTTTTTCGCAAAACGGCAATGGAAACACTTATTTCGATATAGCGGAGGAAGCCGAGCTGCTTTATTCAGTGAGTTTTGGCTGCGCTTCGTGTGGAGACTTGGGAGATACGTGGGAGAGGCATGGGGGAGAGACGGGGGAGAGGCATGGGGGAGAGGATGGGGGAGAGACGGGGGAGAGACGGGGGAGAGACGGGGGAGAGACGGGGGAGAGACGGGGGAGAGACGGGGAAGAGACGGGGGAGAGGCGGGGGAGAGACGGGGGAGAGACGGGGGAGACAGGCAAGACCCTATGGTTCTGTGCGCGCTATGGTCCGCGCTCGGTACATGACCACGCGCGTTCGCGGAGCTGTCAAAGCAGCCACAGTTTCTCCCGGGGTCCGAGAGGATGAGAGCCGCAGCAGAAGTCAAGACATTAATATATCTCACGTAAATCAAAGTGTTGTTTACTTCTGTTGCCATGTTGACGTACTAGAAACTAGTGAATAAACGCGCGAAAATAGTGTATACTTATTCGAATATGTCTTAATGGAAACGGCCGCTTTTGCGAATTACAGGTTTTTCGAATTTTGAAATGTATCGAAAAAGTTTTTGCGAATTATTCAATGGAAACGCAGCTAGTGACTATATAAACTGTGTACTGCCTTTATTCTGTCTGAGAGAAAGAAACAAAGTAAACCAGTGGAACTTGAGAGAAACTTAAATAAACTTCCAGAGTTTGGCACACCACGATCCGTCTCTGTCTGCTTAATCCTAACATGAGGTAAACAAATTGTTTTGGTCTTTTTCTGATCATGATTTTATAAATAGAATAACCTCAAATGTTTACAAAAAAACGCAGCGGTTAAAGAACCAGAAGCTTTCTCAAAGGTCGGATTTTAGTCATCCTTGTCACCCTGAACTTTTTTTTATTTTGAAATCCATCTGTTTTCTATAAATCCACAGGTTTGTGCAACAAACTCGTTCTCGTCTGCTCTAATCTGTACATGCACAGGTTGGTCGTCAATCATCATATGAGACCATAAGCCAATGAGCACAGGCCATTAATTAGAATAGGCAGATGTTGGGTCACTGGGGATTGCATAGAACCAATATTGGATGCAAAAATGTTTCCAATATTGGCACCATTATTTGATATCAGTATCGTATCAGTCCATTAAATAACGGCTTAGGTTTGGTGAGTCTTACCTAAAGAGGACTCCTTTGATGACTTGCCATGCATTTGGAGGTGGCTGTGGGGGTTGCTGCTGCGGGTCCGGTGCATTTCCAGCCGCCTGGACTGTTTGATCATCTGCCGTGGTTGCACTGCCATTGGTACTGACCTAAAACAAAGTGATAATTACAGAAATGTAGATGTAGACAGAAGTTTATAAATACATACATTTATAACAAATAATTATTAATTACAGTGTCATAATTTTACTTAATATCTGACTTATTCAATGGATTCAACATTTTCATATTATTAGCTCTAACATG
This sequence comes from Knipowitschia caucasica, assembly GCA_964034765.1. NCBI lineage: Eukaryota > Metazoa > Chordata > Actinopteri > Gobiiformes > Gobiidae > Knipowitschia > Knipowitschia caucasica. The sequence continues at coordinate 9,868,700 of OZ035832.1, forward strand.
TTTTGTCTCATTGTAACCATCTGCATGTCCACAAAAACTTGATTTAAATTCTGCCAACACAATGGCGAAGTCATGCCAAGTCATGGGACACATTCACAATCTAAACATCTAATCTCCTCTGTTGTCGCCAATACAAGGGGACCAGGAACTGGCCTCAGAAACAAACAATCACCTGCAACTCTTTTCAGATAACATTGTGTTTGAATTGTGGAATGTGTAGCATGTTTGGTAGTAAGGTTGATAAATGTCTTGAATGGCCAAATCAGGCACAATATAATGAACACCAAACACGGTCCAAATTAAGCTTGAAAAATCTAAAAACGGCAAAAAGAATTATAGGGGCCTCTACAAGAAGTCAAGATAATGATTTACAGTGTATATGACAATAAGGGATTAACAATTAACCATAATTTAGCTTGCACGTTTTACATAGTTGTAAATCAAAAGTTATAATTTGAAGGCGTTTCAAGAGTGCACCTAGATAAGGGACAAGTTTATCTAAATAGATTTATCCAGGTTGTGATCGGAACTGGTTTAACTCAAACAGAAATGTTAAATAAAACATGTTTTCCATCATGCCGTTAATGTGTCGTAGTGGTGATATTCAAATTATGGTTGATATGAACTCCAGGAAGAAGGTCACAACACAATGATTTTCAAAAGACGTCAAAGACAACAGCAGTGTACACGTAAACGTAAAACAACATAGTGTTTATACTAGTTATTAGTATGACAGTGCTGAAAACTGGCCTGGCTTTAGCTGTAGGCCTGTCGCATACTGACAACCATCCCTCAGACCAGCTTCTATCATCATTAAACGGCGAATGAAGCTAATAAACCAAACACAAAATTATGTATGAACACATTTTATGCGCATCTATCAAGTTGACAACTTGAATGAAGCCTGAATCCTCGGCCTCCGCATGTATCTGTCCACACATCGCAGAGCAGTGGGTCGTGTTGAAGACAGACCCATGACGATAACCCGCAGAATCAGTATGGTCTACTTTTACATCACTGGAATTATACTATGAGCATATCATGTGATGTTGAATAAATGTGCAGAGGGACAGGATAATCCCTGTGTTACCTCTCCGTTGGTCACGGTGGCTTTAGTCGGCTCCGTCTCCTGCGTCGCCATCTTTCCTTGTCCCTGTCTCGCGCACACACGGCAAGACTGTGCAAACAACGCGAGATTTGGCGAGAAACAGACGTATGCATGACGTGTACACATTTTAGTGTAATTATTGAAATATATGATCATAGGCGACATTCACTTTATTAGTTTATCAATTAGTATTTATCAATTCTCAGGATCCTGTAGTATATTCCTAACTTTAAAAAATATATTGCTTTAACAAATAAGCAGAAGCATAGTTGGACATGAAAAAGTTTACTTAACTTCAAAACTATTTAACCTTATGGCGTATTTGGGATGCATGCCAAAAGAATAAAATAGAAAAGATCACCAGATAGAAGTTCAATGAATTTATTTGTTTATAAGTGTTGACTAGTGGAGTTACTTATCACACAAATAGTCTGTAAAGTTAAACAATTCAGCAAGGGCATGTTACATTTCATCCAAACCATAATCTTCTTCAGGAAAGTCTCCTACGATCAGACTCAATGGCTTTACAAATGCACCATATTTGTTTGGACATTCAAAGTAGCGCTTTCCATCAACACTGCAATAAAACAAACCATTAGACATCTCATCTGAGACCTGATGACAAATAAAGACAGTGCAGTGCTCTTCTACCTTCCATCATTTTTCCCCAAAGGTTCGTCATACTTCACACCCACCCAGTGTCCAGGCTTGAAATCTGTTGTGCCTGGGAAGAAGAAGACATTTACTGTCACAGTGTCTTCTAATTGACACCACTCACTGTAAATTGCCAAGCGTATGAGCACAGTTCCGTCTGTATTTTCTTTAACTATTTAGCTTGTTTGTAGCCAATTCCAGTTTTCTATCCAAGCAGCTCAGTGCAAAGCTCCAGACTCTTGGGTATTGTAAAATCTCGTATCAACAGCATTTGACTTTACCAAATCAAGCATCTAGGCACAACGCAAAATTCCAACATGATCTGCTTTTATGGTAAGTTTTCATGTACCTTCCATATACACATTCCAATGAACAAAATACTAGAGAATACTTCATTACAGCTACATCAAACACACTTACCAACAAACATAACTGAACCAAGCTTGGTGGGCTGCCCAGGGACCACCACTTTACAACGACTTCCAACACTGATAGCCTCTGCTGCAACTCTTTGTTCCTCGTCCCGAGCTGCAAGTTCAGCTTTCTTTTTGGTCGTTTCTTCTTCATTAAAACGGCCGACACGTTGTTTTTTCATAAAATACCTTGCTGTGTCTAAAATGAATCAAATGCATGTTTTAAAATATTTTATCAGGGTCTCCTGGTAGAGCGCTTTAATAGTAAATTTGACTGATATGAATGATTAGATTATCCAAAAAAAAATCATCCCATAGTACTGGCTAAACCGAGCCTTATTTGCGTGTACTCACACTCAAGTCACTTCATTTTACAGTCTACGAGTCCGATTGATGCGTAAACATACCTGTTCGTTTTTCATATTCTTCATCTGGAAGTTCAAATTTGTCTACTTTGGAAACATCACTGAATTCTCCCAAAAGACCTCCACTTTTATCAATAACCTGTGCAAAAAAAAGCCGCCCATTTAAACTGCTTGTGAATATGATTTTTCATAAAAGGTTTTGTATCAGGGGTAAAATAAAGTATTAAATATAAGGTGGTTAATCAAACTTACATGTATCTTGCAATCATCATCCACAGGAAACGAACCCAGTAAAGCTTCATTATCTTCAAGTTTCTGTAGAAACTGGTCAGTAACACTGAACAACTCAAGCTCCATGGAAGTGGCGGCGGCACCAATAATCATTTCCAGCTTTCCCTAATTATCAAAGTTGGCAAATAGTATAATGTTCCATAGAAAAATTGTGTATCACATCTTACCTTCAATTCTGCTATAGTTATGCCCCTGTTAAATTTGCCTATAGACTCAAAAGACGAAACCGTGCTGGTGAGTCGCACTTTTACAATAGGGTTGGTAATAACGGTAATACTTTCCATTGCGAAGGTGCAAGATTTCTGAAAATGACAGTAACAAAAATGTCAAATCACAAAACAGAGAACATGTAGATTTAAACAGGGCTTTAGCCATCAATGTCAAATATGAAAAGTACATACAATTCAATACATGTAACACAATTATTTCGCTTAATTAGGTTGCAAAATATACTAGATATTTTTCCTAATACAGCTGATGATGCTATGTAAGGCATATACGCAGTCACGTTGGGCTGACGCGCCTAGCTACAAACTTACATTAGAAGTGTGTGGATCTTGCCTTCAAGTATAACCCTATCAAATAACTAATGCACTTTCACAAGTCCAACGCTGTTCAGGTTGTAGAAAAGGTCATAGGAGTGATGACTAAAGGCGACTGAAAGGCTGTAATATGTTGGGTTCTGGCGCAGATGTACAACAAAACCAACACTTCCTGTTACGCCCAGATCTACCATTTGCACCCGCCTACTAAACTCATGGAGCCAATCACAGCCCTGGCCTGTCCTTTAGCGCCCAATGAGATGGTGTTTGGTGAATAATATGGGTGGAAACCTCTCTGATGGGCACTTTTAAAACCCAATTAAAATCTGATGTTGGCAAACACACGACCATAGACTGTATACAAAGAAACGGTTTATCTTATTGAATAATTTTACAGTTTAAGGATTTAATAGTTATGCGAAACATTTGTGGTAATGGCTTTACATTGGGTTCCACTGTATTCCACTGTATAGACTAATATACACACACACACAAATACTGGAACATTTTGCCATAGGTATCTCGTGGCGAAATAAATGAAAATATTGGTAGTAGTTTTACTATTAAACATTTTTAAACAAGTGTGATAAAAGAAACATCTTCATCACGATATCAAGAGGGGCGTTGCAAAACAGCTGCTGAGAGCAGAATCTGCGGTTTGGTCCAGTGGCAGCCTGGGCGAGGGAGGGGAGAGAGGCGGAGGAAGCACTGCTTGGAAAAAGTTAAAAGTAAAATGGCTTCCTTGTCTTTGGAGTCTGTAGAACAATCAGCAAAGATCAAAGATGATGCACATGTAAAAGAAGAGGAAGATACTGGCAACGCCGTTGCATTGGGAAAACAAAGTTTACTGAAGCCGCAGCTGAGCTTTTCCACTGATCAAGTATCGTGTCTGTGCGAGGCCCTTCTGCAGGCGGGTAATGTGGATCGCCTGTGGAAATTTCTCTCTACTATACATCCTTCGTCCGAGCTGCTACGTGGCAATGAGACTCTTCTCAAAGCACAAGCTCTGGTGGCTTTTCACCGCGAAGAGTTCAAGGAGCTTTACTCAATTCTGGAGAGCCAGGACTTCCACCCGTCTAACCATGGGTTCCTGCAGGACCTGTACCTCAGGGCTCGCTATAAGGAGGCAGAGAGGTCCCGGGGCCGCAGTCTGGGTGCTGTGGATAAGTACCGTCTCAGAAAGAAGTTTCCCTTGCCGAAGACAATCTGGGATGGAGAGGAGACTGTATACCTCCTCAAGGAGAAGTCGCGAAATGCATTGAAAGAATGCTACAAAAGCAACAGGTATCCGAGTCCGGACGAGAAGAAAAACTTAGCCAAAGTTACGGGACTATCCCTCAAACAAGTGAGTAACTGGTTCAAAAACCGGAGACAGAGAGACAGAACGCCGTCTGGGACCCACAGCAAAAGGTAGGTCAAGAAAAAAAAACAAGTATACCACAAACGTCTGCACAAGCATGTTGCTTTGTTGTGAAATGTGAGCTTCAGATTCAGGAAACTGAATGCAGCTCGTATGTGAAGCGTGGGTGTCTCCTTAAGATACAGAGTCAAATCAGAACAAAGACATTCTGAGTAGGCCCATACTAGGCCTAATAACTATGTAATGTGAAAGTTAGGCATGTTCCCCAGGCGTTCACTAAGGCGATGTTTTCCCTCAAATACCACTGCAATGGGATTGTTCGAATATCTGATTGGGAACTACAGCAGGGCTCAGTTCATCCCCAAAAACACTTTTGTACAGACTGAGATGTAAATAAATAATGACTGTGGTTGCTTTATCTTCCCCAGCCCCTAGCATTTCTGACTCTTCAAGTATATATCTCTCAGGAATATAAATTCAAACGTGTTGCTATATTTATTCCACATTAAACGTCTGTATAACACATGAATATAACAGTCCGTAACTGGATAATATCTTTTACTTAATCTTCCTTTTTTGCACATATTGTAGATTGCTATGTATATTTTGCTGAAACAGGCTCTTACGGGCTCAAATTATATAGGGTGAAAAACTATTGTTGTAAAATTAACTTTATTTCATGCTATTTCTTTTTAGCGAGTCTGATGGTAACCACAGCACAGAGGATGAAGCCAGTGCTATGGAGGAGGTTCCTGAGCAGTTAGATGAGCCTTCATCGGTTATCTCTTTTTCTGCCGTTTCTGGGGACACAGGAGGACCGTTCATTCTGAATGGATCCAGCGGGTTTCTCACAACTCCCCAACCTATATTACTAAATAGCAATTCCCTTATTTCTGGTACGGGCGGAGGAGTCCTCCTCAATGGCCTGAACCTTGGAGATTGTCAAACCCTGACACTAAGTCCTGTTACAGGAAACTCTTCTTTGATAATAAATGGTTCTCAGGTAATGACAAAACTAAATGTACAACCACAACAGACGCTAACAGTAGCTGAACAAGATGTCCCTGTTGTAAATAGCAAGTCTACCATTGTTGGCACAAATACAACGCATGTCTCAAACCCACCATCAGTCATTTCTATGCCAATTAGGACCAATAGAGACAATACTTTGGACTTCATCAGTCTTCCTAAAGATAGTCAAATCAAACCTAATGTACTACATCAACATACTGAATCTTCATTTTTACCATCTCCGCCTTCTTTTTCTACTGTAAACGGTGCACCAAAGTTATTGCTTACTCAAACCACCAAAAATCAAGAACTGATCTCTCTTCCGACCTCCATCACATCGACAGGAACTGTCATTTCCTCACCTCTCTGCAGTCAAGAGGGAAACTTTGTTGTCTTTTCTAGCTCCCCAGTAACCACCTCAAACTCTGTTCCTTCATCCACTCCATCCACCCCTCAGGTCCTCGCTCTACCCCAGGTTGTTCCTTCTATTCAAGGCATACCGGTCTCACAGCTGATCCAACATTCTTCAACTGCACAAGGGCCCCAGTGTCCTCAATTGGTCCCTGCGTCACCACTTTCATCACAAACTTCTCAGATGCAAAGCACAATTCCTGCAGACAGAGTACTACATCAGCATGAGGCAACATCAACATTACCTGGAGTTGCTATAACTACAATGTCTTTTTACCAAGCTGCTACAAATCAGCTTTCACAACAATTAACACGTCAACTGGTCGACCAGAGTGGGCCAATTTCTGCAGTTGGAAAGTTACAAGTTCCACCACTTCTTTCCATTTCTTCACAAGTAACCAAAGGAACTCGTGCACAGTTAGTTCCAGTGTCATCTATGCAAACATCTAACGCAATCTCGTTTCCACAAGTGGTGCCTGCCACCCCGTCCTTGACTGTGCCTTCTGCTGGACCACCTGTACAGATTCTAGCATCCAGCCCCACTGCTCCTGGCTTTGGACAGTCCCCCTTAAGAATCAACACCATAACCCCAATTCAGAGTGTCGCCTCTCCTGCCAGTATAGCTCCTGGTGTGCAGCTGTTAAACTCTGGGCTCATTCAAATCCCTGCAACTACACCAGGTACTTGATTAACTATTGTAATGCATTATTGTGATCATTGATGAATTAATTTATATTTCTTTAGGAAACTTGCTTCTCGGTGGAGGCCCATTCTTAAGTGTCCAGCAAGGAAAGCTAATACTGACCATTCCAGCAGGAATTCAACTTGCAGGTTTGTCTTCAAAACCAGAGGTTCCCCCTGTGTCCACTAATGGGATTGGTCCTTCAGTTGCTTCACAGCCTTTAAGTATGCCAAGTTTAGCTAGCAACTGCCTGACAACAACTCCCATAAATGTTGTCACTTCCTCTTCACTATTCAATGCTGCAGAGACAATGCAGACTCCAAATCACTCTATGACTCTAGAGCATTCACTTTCCTCCGCCTCACAAAATACCCTCACTCCAGAGAGCATGCTAACATTTAGTCCCACATATAGTGGATTGATCTCAAATTCACACCTGGCTAATTCTGCCTGGAATCCAGCATCCAATCTTTCTCAATTGTTTGATATTCGTAGCAAAAACGATCTCCATGTTGACCCATCTTTGCTAGGAGGACTGCATGGAGAATCCCTGCTTCTGGGAAGCCCTTCTCCTGAGCAGGGTATAAATGCCGCATCCCCACTTGGTAGCTCAGAGGACATTGAAGATGAGTCCAAAATCCTCACACAGCTACAGTCCGTACCTGTTGATGACGATTTGGGTCTGTAGATCTTGCATTACCATCATCAACAAAAATCCAACAAGTGCCTGTTTAGACTACACTTTGTGTCAAGGTTTGTACTAAAATTGAGATTATATGCATTATATAGACTTCCCACTCAGAACACTAGTTGCCCACATACAAGTAATGAATATAAAATGGCTGCATTTAATGTAGTGTTACCAAACATCTGTTCTACCTCTTTGACGTCAAACTGATGAGAGCTTGGATCATCAAACTTTCCATCAAACTAAGAGCATTTTTTTGGTACCACATAGGATGATTATTGCATTGCTTAGCTTTTTTAAAACATGTTTTATTAATATTTTTTATTATAAATGGCTGTTTATCAGTCCTGTTTCTATTGTTTTCTCAGATATTCTTAAGTGCCTTATGTTTTATCATGTTTTAAACCTGCGATTCAAAGTCTATTAGTCCAAGATTTATAGATGTAGCTCTTCTGTTTGTATATTTTGCACATTACATTCATAGTGTTTACACTATTTTCCACATGGTTACAAAGGGTTTATACTATGTGTTGTAACAATTGTTTTTGCCAAAGCAGATTTTATTTTACCAGTCCCAAATGTTTTAGGGTTTGGACTGGTAAAATTAACTCTTAATGTATCAAGTACTGTATGTTCAGGACCATAAACATGAATTTCTAAATGTACGGTGCATTCATACTGTCAGTACATGCACTACTATAACTGTATGACTTTATGATCAGTACAATAAGCAAATCCTCTACATATAGTAATTGTTCAGATGTTCACCAAAGCTATGTATCCAAGGCAGCATGAAGCTAGTACATCTTTGGCAAGTACTAGGTCTTCATTTTTTATATAGTCGCCACTACAATAAGGAAATGTCCTGAAAATGAAACTGCCATTCAAAAGACGATGGTGGCCATCCCTCTTCATTTATTGTCCAAAACAAGTGTGCTTTTGATGTATTTAGCATAGTTTACTGAAATACCGGTACATTTACAGTTAAAATATTACTTTGTTTTTTACAATGTTTTTTGTATGCATGTGTCAATCAATTATGGTCTTACTTTCAATTGAGAAGGTCTGCATCATGGTCAGTGTGAATTGGATAGTTTTCCACTTCATTACAGATTAAAGGGAAATATATCTGAACTGTGAAAGGTGAGCCAGGTGCCTGGATATAATGTACTGTACATTTCTTGCCAACGGAGGACAACAATGTGTTTTGAAAGCACATTATATCTCGTTCTTGCCAAAACTGCAGTTTTAACCAAAGATAATGTGGTTGTTTTGAAATGCATTTTTATACATTTTAAATTTACTATTCAAATGTATATTTTTATATTAAATATTGTAATATTAAAATGCATAAACTAATCCTGTTGTTGGGTATATGAGAATACATGAATGTGAAGGCAATCATGCTGATGAAAAAACCCATTTTTCTTTTTGGTTCTACCTAGAAAATATCTTTACATTACGGGCACTACCTTGACAAAGACAAATCCATCCATCAGTCTTCTTCCACCTTATTGCAGTCAGCTTTCCGTCCCTCTCAGTATATGGACTGACAAAGTGCAGACGTCACCCATAGTGTTTGCTGAATTCAGGTGAAGCTGGTATGAACATAAGCTTGCTGTAGCCCATTCCCGTATATGGGCATTTGTTTTGATGGCCTGAATTTACACATTGAGGCGACATTTTGCATTGTTTTTATTAATATAGAGTATTTATATTTAGGTTTCTGTGATCTTTTCCTTTTGGCAATTACCCATTATCCAAAACATGTAAATTTATTTTTTATTGAAGTTATTGTTTGGGAGAACCGGAGTCCATAGATAAGGCGAGGGTAAAACCTGTGCTCACCTTTACAGAGATCGACAGTCTTTGGTCTAACTTTGGTCAAGTTTAGTATGAATTTCTTTACTCCACAAGAAAGCGTAGTCATGGCAGTATTAGAATAACCCTAAGTACTCTGCCAGAAAAACGGCAAGAATCTTGGTTAGATTTTCTACGGTGGGCCGGTGCATATTCTCCTCCGTGTCATCCAGTGTATGCCAAAACTGAGGGAAAGGTGTGGCAATAATGTGCAGCACAGGAACCCCTGCATAAAAGACAATGCTGAAAACTCGGGCCAGAAGATGGCTGGACATGGACAAGAACATTTTAACCAACCTCTGTGAAGAAAAGGGATATGGTCATCTTGAACAGGCCCCAGATACAGATCTTTCCTGAAGTAAGTTTGTTCAGAGGGATGTGAGGCCAGCAAACCCTGTCGATGGAGTCTCTTTTCTTAAAAATAATAAATCCTTAGAATATATAAGTTTTCCTTATTGTTTCAAAAGGCTGATATTTTTACCTGCTGAAGTGAGACGATCAAACCAGCGTGCAGTGGTTTCAAAGTGATTTAAGATGAGGGGATTGGGACCACCAAGCAGGTCCAGAAGCACAAGCAGATCCTTTAAATAAGGAGCAATTTGTGAATGCCTCAGTAAATAAAGCAGTTTATTACAATCACAATAAATAACTATTATTTAATAAAATGTTAATTGACAACTGATCACTTTTTAAAGAAATATTTATATCCAAACAACCTTTTCAATTATGATTTTACAATGTCTGTGATTAATGGTATTCATTTTAAAATTACTGTGCTTCACATTACAATACATTTAAACCTTACACATTTTAAAACTTGATTCATTAGTGAATCAGCAGCTATAGCCTCAAATAGTGGTTTTACTGCAAATGGCAAATAAAAATCAATCTAATGTAACACCAGAACTAAATATACAGTATACAGAGTCAGACGTAGCATGTCTGCAATCAAGCAGATCTTTCGTGCAAAATAGAACTTTTGGCCCCAACATCTTCAAATAAATTCTGAATGAACGTAGATAAATTCCCCACCACAGCCTGAAGCATTGTAGTGTGCATCGTAGGGTCCCCAGGATGAGGTGTTGCAGCCATCTGTTCAGCCAGGTGCCGAGAGCCATAGAGAGAATCACTATCAGTCCATTCTTCAAACGATTCTTCACCGTCAAAAAACACCAACTGAAGAGTTACTGGGGATTTCTGTGACAGGAAAATTAATCAGACATCAAGAACATCTTATGTCTTCAACATAAGAAGCTACAACATCGCAGAAAAGCAATCACACACCTGATATTTAAATGTTTTAAGCTGTGTATCTAACAATGTTACAAGCTCCAATATCATGGCACAAGGCACTGCTGAATCACTGGCACCCAGAAACACTCTCGTTGGGGCTTGTGGGTCTGAGGGAAGGGATTTAGAGTCATAGTGGCAGGCAAGGAGCAGTCTCCGAGGTGCTGCTGGATCCAATGTAGCCACAATGTTTGTGAATGTCACTTCTCCATGTGGAGTAGGAGACTGGAATGAGTCTAAATCAATACTCCAGCCTGCAGACAGTGAAGACAGCGTGAAGGTGATATGCTGGAAAGAGGCCATTGAATATGAATTAGTACATTTGTCATGCTTCAGTTTATTAAAGAAAATTGTGTACATGCACCTGCTGCACTGACAGACTGCCTGCTGTCCCAGGAAGTCGCTCTATGAGAATAGGCCTCAGATGTGTCTCCCATAAACGGTTTCCATTAACTTGAGAGGCCAAATGCTGAATGTGTGCAGTCGAGCATTTACTAGGCTTATGAGACCACTGCAGATACAAAAAATATGACATGTTGAGGCAATGGATACGAACTGAGAAGTGCCTAACTTTATCAATTTAACATGTACAGTAATTCTGTTATGGGAAGACTACACAATTTTAAATGAGAATTATATATTAGTATTATGAGCACTTACTCTGTCTTTGGTCCAATCTGTCTCCGCATGAAGGACATCAGTGGAGATGTTAGAAAAGTAAACCCCCAGCACCAAGGCCAGCACCAGTACCCCTCCTAAACCTAGCAAGAGCAGTCGGACTCGGGGAGTCCGCGGGCGGCCACAGTCCAGTCCTTGTGGAGGCGCCTTGTACCGGCGGCTCTGGCGGGACATTGTTCATGTGAGCGTGTCAAAGGCGACGTGTCCCAAGTCCCAAGAGCCGAGGTGCAGGAAGTTAAAAGTAATGAGAGACTTGCTTCACCCCGAGTCCATTTGCACAACCACTGTGTATTAACATGTTTCCCGCAGAGAGTAGAAAAGTAGATCACACTCTGGTCACTCGTCCCACACGTACCTTCATAGATCCAAACAGTGTGAACGAACACGTGAAGAGATGCACAGAACGAACACACTAGTTGAACATAAAGAGCGAGAAATGGACGTAAACTTACACTGAATGAAGTGTGGTGTTGATGTCGGTGAAACAGGCGCGTGATTCGGGATTTACTGCGACCTACAGCCGCGGAGTCTGAACGACAGTCACACGCCAGAGTCACATGTTCGAAATGACACTTTGGCTTTTGGGGTATAGATTTTATTTACATTAACGATGCGGCATCCTAATCGTTTAATGCGAATGAGTCTATTGTTAAAACTTGTGAAAGGAGACAGCTGAAAAATCGTTCCTGGTAACTATCAATAGTCAGAGGTAGTCTTGGTATAGAGCTAGTTTCTATCTATTTTACGGGGCCAATCCACATGAAACAAAAACTGTCAACTTGTTTGACAGAACAGATCAATTATTATATTTTAAACGGTGTCTAGAAGTGGTGACAATATTCAAAAATCAAAAAGGACTTTCAGACATAAGAATAATATGGAGGGTTTGCGAATATAATCATTGTTATTAATGATCTGGGAAACATTTGGACATTATCTTATTAAACAGCTTCTGCCCTCCATCTGAAATAACATTATACAACGTTTAACGTTGACGAAGCCAAGATATAAAGAAACGGTGGCCTTGTTTGACCATTTATTCAAGCTCTTACTCTTGCACCTCCTCAAAATTTCTCCTACGGGGGATCAATAAAGTATCTATCTATCTATCTAAAAGAGTCTTTGACCTCCCTCCCGCACCTCCTGCTCCTTCCCGCCTCCACCACTGCGTCACCTAGGCCTCTCGAATCGAGCGGAAGTGACGTAAGTTTGATCGCAGCCTATTGGTCCAATTTTACCAAGACCCGCGTTTTCTTCTATCTGATTGGTCATTAAAGATGCCCGTCACTATGTCTTTCCTGCTCTCATAAAAGCGTTGTTAGCGGGTTTTTGGGGCTCAGTGCGCGCTCTTCTGCCATCTGGACCAGCAGTTTCTCCTGTACCTGTAAACAAGTTTATTTCTGCATCGGTAGAGGTGCTGCACTACACTTGGACAGCATGCATGTCATCAAAAGAGGTCTGTGTTTGTATTAATCTGTTAGCATTACATAGCATCTGTATATCCTGCCTGTGTATCGTGTTCATTATTCTAATGGAAACTCACTCCTACTGTACTTTACATACATAAAGCTCTTGTTGATTTGATAAATTGAACCATTCATTTATCACGGAAGCGAGGAGTTGTGTATACAGTTACAATTAAAGTAAGATAACTCGTGAATGTAAGGAAATACCGAGACCTGTGACTCAACTTGTTTTTGGCTCAATGGCGCCAAAACGTAGGTAATTTTTGCAGTACTTAGAATGATTATACATTTTAGCTAGCGCTTAGTTTTACTGCTCCAATTAATGTTTTGCATACTTCCCCTCCGTTTATAAGATATTGATATATTGTAATATTATTGTTTTGCATGTGTGGACAATTTTTAGAATTTAAATTACCTTATTTCCAAATATTGTCTTTTATGCAGTGTATTGATCCTAAATACGGATGTTTTCTGCTTTATATTTATTGAAGAAACTTTATTGGCATAATCTAATTACCATATATTTTTTTTTCTCCCAGATGGACGTCAAGAGCGGGTCATGTTTGATAAAATCACCTCTCGGATCCAGAAGCTCTGCTATGGTCTCAATGCAGAGTTTGTGGATCCTGCACAAATCACAATGAAGGTGATCCAAGGGCTGTACAACGGTGTGACCACTGTAGAGTTGGACACTCTCGCTGCAGAGATTGCCGCCACACTGACCACAAAGCATCCTGATTATGCCATTCTGGCTGCACGCATTGCAGTGTCCAACCTCCATAAAGAGACCAAGAAGGTGTTCAGTGATGTCATGGAAGATCTGTTCAACTACATAAATCCTTTAAATAAGCGTCACTCTCCAATGATTTCCAAAGAGACCCTGGATCTTGTCCTTGCAAACAAGGACCGCCTCAACTCCTCTATAATCTATGATAGAGATTTTTCATACAATTTTTTTGGTTTTAAGACACTTGAGCGCTCCTACCTGCTGAAGATCAATAGTAAAGTAGCAGAGCGCCCACAGCACATGCTCATGAGGGTATCCGTTGGAATTCACAAAACTGACATAGATGCTGCTATCGAAACTTACAACCTACTATCGGAGAAGTGGTTCACTCATGCCTCTCCGACTCTGTTCAACGCTGGCACCAACAGACCCCAGCTGTCCAGCTGCTTCCTGCTGGCCATGAAGGATGACAGTATCGATGGCATTTATGACACACTGAAACAGTGTGCCCTCATTTCCAAATCTGCTGGAGGGATTGGTGTGGCAGTTAGCTGCATTCGATCAACAGGAAGTTATATTGCTGGAACAAATGGTAATTCAAATGGCCTTGTACCCATGCTAAGGGTATACAATAACACAGCACGCTACGTGGATCAAGGTGGAAATAAAAGACCAGGGGCCTTTGCGATTTACTTAGAACCTTGGCATTTTGATGTGTTTGACTTCCTTGAGCTGAAGAAGAATACTGGTAAAGAAGAGCAGAGGGCACGAGACCTGTTCTATGCCATGTGGATTCCAGACCTTTTCATGAAGAGAGTGGAGAAAAACCAGGACTGGTCTCTGATGTGCCCCAGTGAGTGCCCTGGGTTGGATGAGTGTTGGGGGGAGGAGTTTGAGAAGCTATACACTAAATATGAACAGGAGGGCAGAGTGAAACGGGTTGTCAAGGCTCAGCAGGTGTGGTACGCAATCATTGAGTCTCAGACAGAAACCGGAACGCCTTACATGTTGTACAAAGATGCCTGTAATAGAAAGAGCAACCAGCAGAATTTGGGAACCATCAAAAGCAGTAACTTGTGCACAGAGATTGTAGAGTATACTAGTGAGGATGAGGTAGCGGTCTGTAATTTGGCCTCAATCGCTCTCAACATGTACGTTACCTCAGAACGGACCTTTGACTTCAAAAAGCTTTCTTCAGTCACTAAAGTCATTGTGAGAAACTTGAACAAGATAATTGACATTAACTATTACCCAGTGCCTGAAGCGGAGAATTCAAACAAGCGCCACAGGCCAATTGGGATTGGTGTTCAGGGCCTTGCAGATGCCTTCATACTCATGCGTTATCCATTTGAAAGTCCTGAAGCCCAGCTGCTAAATATACACATCTTTGAGACCATCTACTACGCTGCCCTTGAAGCAAGTTGTGACTTGGCAGAAAAAGACGGGCCTTATGAGACATACCCAGGCTCTCCTGTGAGCAGAGGCATTCTGCAGTATGACATGTGGGACAAGGTGCCCACTGATCTCTGGGATTGGAAACTCCTTAAGGAGAAGATTGCTAAACATGGCGTAAAAAACAGCTTGTTGTTGGCCCCCATGCCCACTGCATCAACAGCACAGATACTTGGAAACAATGAGTCCATCGAAGCCTATACAAGCAACATCTACACACGCAGAGTCCTCTCTGGCGAGTTTCAGATTGTCAATCCACACCTGCTGAAGGACCTGACCGAGAGGGGGCTGTGGAATGAGGAGATGAAGAATAAGCTAATCGCTCAAAATGGATCCATACAGGTATGGTCTTATAAATTATCTATAACTTATGGCTTTGAGTAATAATTCTTACTTTATTCACAACAGGACATTTCTGAAATACCAGAGGATTTAAAACTGCTGTATAAAACGGTTTGGGAAATCTCACAAAAGACCATCCTAAAGATGGCTGCAGATCGTGGCGCATACATTGACCAGAGCCAGTCCCTAAATATTCATATTGCAGAACCAAACTATGGCAAACTGACCAGCATGCATTTTTATGGATGGAAACAGGTGAGACAAGATTTCACACTAATAATATGAAATTATTGGTTTTATTTAAAACGTCTTTTGCCTTCTAGGGTCTAAAGACTGGAATGTATTATCTGCGAACCAAGCCAGCTGCAAACCCAATCCAGTTCACTCTCAACAAGGAGAAGCTGATGGAGGTGCAGCCCAAAGCATCGGAGCAGGAGCTGAAGGAGCTCAACACAGCGGCCATGGTGTGCTCGCTGGAGAACAGGGATGACTGCCTTATGTGTGGGTCATAGAATGATCGCTATGTAATCATTAATAACTCCAATTATATTAATGTATTTTTAATATTTTGCCAATTAAAGATGTACAAACTGGTAATTGTTTAGTTCCAAGAGTTCTGTTTAATACCTCAACACATCAAGGCAATACACAACGATGTTCAAAAGTTAATTTTATAAAATAAAAACAATTTACAGTTTAAATGTACACTTATTACAACCCAAGAAGTTTGCATCTGATACAAAATACAGTCAGCAAAAACAACCTAATATGCAACATGTTTACCATGTTCGCCAACTGGTTAAAATAAATTATCAGAATATTTACTTGCCATTAACATCCTACTGGTACAACAATGCAATTATTGGTTTGAGTCAATTTGAACTAAATATTAATGTATTGAAATCATTTGTACAAAGTAAAAACGGACATGAAGTTTCTACAGACTAGCTGAGATGAGCTGTATTTACAACTTGCTCTTAAAGCACATACAAAAACGATCACATGTTTTGACAGCTTTGAGAACCTGAGAGTTCGAAACAGTTCCAGTCAGACCAGTTGTGTGCTCAAAGTACAGGGCAAGGCATAATTCAGTACAATTACTCAGCGAGATATCAGGAACGTCAGCTGAGAAATCTGTTCTTGCAATAATTACAAAAATATCCAGTTACCAACAAATGGAAACAAGTATTAAAATATAATCTATATACATTATAATTAGGCAAGCTAGGACGATAAATATGTCTGTATAGGCATACAAATCGATGATAGAAAACTTCAGTGTTGACTTTTTGCGTAAAAATGTACTGGTAGTTAGATTTGTGTGTATGAAAATATAGCATTTCCCGGCTTCGTACCATGGGTTAATTTCACATCATTGGGATGCTCTCATCCATGTAAACAAAGACAGAATGCCGTGGCCTAATACATTTAAATTTATCCTCAAACTAACTCTTCCATCTTCCACACAGAAAAGTGCAGTAAGTACCTCTGGTCCCAGGCTGCCAAAAGGACAGTTACATTTGCATTATGTAAGATGTGGCCACGTGATGAGCATTTTCCCCGATTTGCTCCAGAAAAAGTCATGTCAATTATACTCTGGTGCTCATAAATTTAAATGAGCGTGGCTCAGTTAATGTCAACACATGGTCTATCATGTGTCAGTCTAAGTTTAAGGCAGACAAATTAGTGTAAATCTTAGGATTGGGACAACTTTGCCATAAGGTGTGCAAGAAAGTTCAAGGGGGAAAGTTGGGCAGAAATAATTGTCCCATACAAACCATTTCTCCGTGCAACAATTCACTCCCTTTGTGAGTCTGTTCCATGTACAGTGTATCCCGCATGCTCACTTTCTACTTTATTGAGGTTGGTAAAAAGCAAACTGAATTTCCGCAGTTGTTCACTAGCCGTGTGGCTCTCCTCTTGCAGGCGTTGGTTGTTTTCTCTCAGATTAGCCATCTCTGCCAGCAGCACAACTTTATCCTTCTTCTCCTGTGCAACAAAGTTAGTTAAAAAATGTTTGCCTTTAACTTTTAGGTCCAATTGGAGACCAACTTACCCTTTCCAGATCATTGTTGAGTTGTTTTAACATCACCTCCAGATGGTAGAGCCGTCCAGGCACGTCATTTGGCGTTTCGTCACTGGCGACAGAACAAGTCAGAATCAGAATCAGAATCATTTTTACTGCCACGTAAGTATCAGGAGGTCACAGACTTGGAAATTGCTTTGGCTCGGTGCAACATTCAGAGAGAGAATAAAAAATAAATAATAAAAAACACACAGGAATAACTTTTGAATTAAAATTAAAATAGAGTTACAATTACTATATACAAGTGATATTAACATGTTTCAAACTATGTGGGATACATCAGTACCGGTCAAATAGACTTGAGTTTTTGAATAAAGACTATTTGACCAGTTCGGACAGAGAGGACCCACCCACTGAAGGTTGGAGTTGTCCGTGGAGTCTGAGGAGTCTGGAAGGGGACTGGACTACTGGCAGGTCTCAAATCTGGACCAACCAAAGGCTCATTTAGTGTAAAGAGAGACACAGATCTTTGTGCTGAGACAAAAAATATAAAACAAAACCGTTCAGCTATAGAACATTAAAACTGGCTCCTTGGTGAGACATTAGTATCAATGTACCTTCATAGGCTTTAGCAGCATCAACCAAACTGGACCACTCCAGCCCAGTGGCTGTGTCTGGAAGGGGCATCAGACCGGGGTCGAGCCTTCTCAGAGGAGGAACCTTGTCTCTCACTTCAGTAAGAGACAGTTCTGACGCCGACAGGAGGACTGCGCACACACGCATCATTATTTAGTAAAAGGACCACATTAAACCTTCGGGATGTGTAATCAACCTACTCTTCTTGCCCTGCAATTGGTTGGAGTGGTTGGTGGAGACTTGTTTGCGTGTGGGGAGTGTACAGGTAAACAGCACATCAGTGGGTGCACTCGGCTTCTCAGAGTTGGAAAAGCTCGCATCTCTGCGTCCACTGCACAGCGACTCATCTGAGAACGTACGCTGCAGGCTGCATCTCGGTGACTGCGAGACAGGGGCGACAACGTTAAGGCTCGGGATACAACTTTAATATTTATTTTTGTTATTCTTACAGTTTCTCTCTCTGGAGCTTCTCCTGGGTTATCCATTATAATCAACTTCTTCAAGTCATCCTCTATAGTGCTCTTATATGTTCGTCTTGGAGATCGCAGGTCCCTTAATGACGCACGCAATCGGGGCTGACCAAACACATTCTTTGAGTTTGTGTCAACTTGCCTGGAGACAGAGGAAATTCAAAGTGAGTGTCCTTTTACATCAGTACATATAATACACAGAAGCTTATTTGAAATTTTACTTTTTTTCTGATGTGCAGTCCTCCACTTGCCAGGTCGCAGGCCTACTTTTGCCGTATGAAGACTTTGGAGCAGAGCTCGACAGCACTGTTGCGTTGTGTTGAGATGAAGTTGGTGTAGTTGTAGCAGCTCGGGCAGGTTGCATTTTCTCAGCAGCCATGGACTTGTACCCTTGAGGAGTGTAGGCCCTGAGCAAAACAAAACACAAAATTAGCTAATACAGTAGGATAACAACAACATTCTCGACAGGAATAATGTGAGCAGTCCATCTTAGCCTAAAGTCAAAGTAACATTTAAACGAGAATGATGTATACTTTGGTGATTCTTGTACATCCTTATACAATTACTGTAAAGCAGCAAGTTTCTTGTTTTATTTTTGGATATGTGAAAGTGTGATAATTGTGTGTGCAATTTCTACTGCATAAATTCAGAATTATAAGGTTACCTTGGTTTATACAAGTCCCTCTTCTCAACACTGGGGCCTGGAGGGGGAAAGGTTCTTGTGTGATACCCTTTAGGTGACAACTCTCTCCTCTTGATCTCCCCCGTGCCGCTGCCACGTCCTGCTGAGAGCTCTTGGATGGCGTTGCAAGTGACTGTGCTGTGCACAATTTTATGTGGATGGCTGTTGGGCACACTCCCATGCAGAGCGTTGTAGTGTGTGGAGGCGTCGATGCCACTGTCATTGGATCCTCCCTTGTTCAGGTCTGGGTCAGCCTCAGACAGATCACCTCCTCTCTCCCCGGCTCCATCAAACCAGCGCTCATCACTGTGGTTACTAGAGGCATTACTGGACAGCGTATTGCTGCTGGAATGGCTGGAGTATTGAATCTCTCCCTGCAAAGAAGACACCACTTTTAAACAAACATCCATTTAATAGGAATATGAAAGATAAGGGAAGACTCACCTTAGAGTTCCTGTTTGGCGAGTCTTTCACAGAAGCATCCTGCCTCAGTCTTCTCTGCCCTGCACCAGCCTGTGCACGAGATGAAGAGGAAGGGACATGCCAGAGGGGCTCTATACAGAAAACATAGACACACGGGATTAAAGCAAATTACACCAAACCACAGTTGGCAAAGAGGATTAAATACTTATGGCACATTTCAACTCTGCTGTCCCCCACCAACAAACACACACATTACACTCATCTCATTCTCTACATGTTATGAAGTCAACTGTACCAGGTTTGCAGCGCTCCATTGTGCTTTCCTGACTTGTGAAGCCAGATTCACTAGAGTTGATGTCCACACTGAAATGGGGCTCAAAGGGGAGAGGCCGGGGCACAGATCCAAATCTGACAAGAGAAAAGTATTGATCTAAGACATGCACACTGTATCGTTGGTTTGTGTCGATGAATACATGGCCTGTATCTTATTCACCACTACTCAAACAGCAGTTCCTATAGTTAATACAGTCAATTAAAATCCTCCCAATAAGGGAAAATATCTAAGATAAGCCTGAATTGAATGTAAGAGTAATGTTTTTAACTGCTCTTGTTTTTTTTGTCCTGTTGTGAATGGACAGCAATTCTAAAGCTCTCCCACCTGTCAAGGGAAGGTTTGTAGCGTACAAATGGTCCCGGTGTAATTCCAGGGTGTGCCAGAGAAGAGAGGCCAGAAGACGGAGACGAAAAACTGGCTGATGGATTTCTGTAGGGCAGCATTCGGTCACCTCCTACAGGTGATTGGCAGTAGTGGTTTTCTGGGTAGCTTACTGGTCTGGGAAAGGAAAAAAGCAGACCAATGATTAAACCTGGGGCTGGACTAGGGGTGAGAGAGTGTCTCGTGCAGAGCGAGACCTCACAATTAGTCATGTGCAGCCAATGCACTAAAATAGTGCTGATCAACTTGATGCTTTGTACCTGCTGGTGCTAGAATGTGTGCTAGAATATATAGCATTTCTACCTTAAAATAGTGTTTCTGCTTCTACAAATTACTAAGACACATTGGGGGCAGGGGCGACAGTAGCTCAGTTGGTAGAGCATTGGCCTTAAGGCCAGAAGGTTGTGGGTTCAATTCCCACCTCTGCACCTTCTCCACCGACTCCCACTGATGACTGCTGTCGTTGTGTCCTTGGGCAAGACACTTAACCCCACTTTGCCCAAAGCCCCCACTGAAAGATCAAGGCTATGCTCACACTCAGAGAGCAGCCGTCCTCCTGTGGACTCACCACCTGCAGAGGGTCAGTGAGGGGCTGGTGCTATGAGACTTGGGTGGCAGCTCTGATTGCCACCCCCCTGACCCAGAAATGGATTAAAGGGTAGAAAATGGATGGATGGATGGACATTGGGGGCAATCAATAAACTTCAAGCTGATAAACTAAATACATGAGGGAGGGACAGGACATTGGACAGAGAAGCAGAGTCCACCTCTAGCCATGTCAAACTTTGATGTTGACATCTGTGCACTGTATGTTCTCTCATTCTGTATTGATAGCAATGATAATTCATACATACTTTCAAGTGGATTTTGATTGATTAAATATTCACTGATATAAAATCAAAATAAAATAACTTTTATGTGTTCAAGTATTTTTTCCTTTAATTTATCAATTAATAAACTAAAAATGAGAGAATCACTCAATACCTCTTTGGATTGCTATGTTGAGGCTCCCTAAATGGTATAGGCATCATTGCCTTGTGTTGTCGTGGTAACGGCGGAGGAGGGGGGCCCATGGGCGTCCAGCGCTGTGGATTGGGTGGGCTTTGGAAACCTGTGGGAATGGGGGCGCTGTCCCATTGCCACATGGGCCGAGGAGGGGGCCTGTATCCTGCTGCCAGGGGCTCCGGGTCCGGTTTATGTTCCATTGTTTTCATCTCAAACTCCTCAGTGCAGCCCCTGAGAAAACATTAATTCAAGAAAGCTCAAGAAAACAGCATAATTACACATACAATAACGCATGACATTATCATGTTAATATTCATCTACATTTTTAATCAGGAATAACATTTGGACATTACCCTGCGCCTTACAGAAGCCTCTGGAGGTAAAAATTTGGATTTAAACAGTATTTAAATACTTTGTGGTAGATTTCATCCTAATAATGGTCTTTATATTAATGTAAGAAAATCTTTAAGGGAGTGGTCGAGACAAAACCAGTGCCTTGTTAAATGTTAAATACAGATCAAGAATATAATGGGAGGATAATAGCATTGCACTATACTTTTTAATTTAATTGATTAAAATATTTTGACAAAAACAAAAGCAGGCAAAAAAGCAAGCAGGATCTGGTGTCCAGACAGGCCAATACAGAGAACGCAGCGTAAATATTAAGAAACCACGTACAAAAATAATGTCTATACAATTGTTGTTTGCAAATTATTCAAATAAGCCTCAGTCAACTAATTAAAACATGGAATGTTAAATAATATAATTTTGCAAATACAAAACCAATAACAATATGTTGAATTTTCACCTGAAGGTAGTACACAGAGGTGGAGATGTCCAGCCTCAAGTCGTGGTTTAAAACAGCCAAAAACATACATCCCATTTTCTCTGGTGCAGTACAATCCATTGCGGTGGCCAAATGAAGAGAGTGTAGAGAAACAAACTAACAACTCCTTTCACTCTTCCACCCACATCTTTCAGTCTGGTGCGGAGACACATCCTTCTCACAGAACACTCCTCTTCCCAACTACACTCACCAGTCTTACACTTACTCTTCTACCTCTTTGACAACATCATCTTTCTATTTATGGGTTTAAAGTAAGTGTTTCATACCAAAACATTTTTTTGGAGAGCCCAAAATGTCTAGACAAAATTGTTGACTCACCAATACCGAAAACTATAACCCTCAGGGAGAGTCAAAGTGAAGAAGGGTTTTTAATGATAAAATGGGATAAAACTCCTATTTTATCATCAAAAAGATTTAAATTTCTAGATTCTATTTTTAAATGGCCAATCACTATGGCAACAATCTTTGATTTTCATCATTCTGAAGTTTGTTTTAAATACCATTTAGATTGGTACATTACATAGGGCTGCAAAACATTTAACCCAGATAAACCATCTTCCCTAAGAATGGTAACCCTAAATATTTTATCAAAATAGTTTGATTTTCTGTAAACCATTTGCGACCCTCACCAGAAGGGAGAAAATATAATTTGGGAACCTTTTTTCTAAACCTACCTTCGAGGCTTTCCTTCTTCAAAGGGTGGGATAATGACCACTTTGACTGTGACTGAAGTCCTGAGGAGGTCAATCATCTGATCGTGGGATAGTGTCACTGCTGCTACTTTGCAGATCTCCACTAAGCGACTTCCTTGCCTCAGCCCAGCCTGCCAGGCAAAGCCATACTCCTCAACCTGTTAACCAAACACAGTAATTGAACCTCTGCACTGGACCAGAGCAGACCACTAGAGGAGGACGGCTCATACCTCAGCCACCGTCCCATCCAGACGCACATGGAAACCCAGCTGTCCAAGTCCATTTCTTCTTAAAGTCATGTCAACGGTCTCACATCCCATGGTTAAAGACTGCTCAAAAACAAGCAAAGATATGTACAATATGTTTAATAAGTGTAACCAGTGTAATAGATTCAAAAAAGCACTAATGAGGATTAGACTCTACATTCACCATTGAAAATACAAACTAACCTTTAAGCGCTGCACAATTTCCCTGATGTCCTGCGCACATCCTTCTGAGACTCGCACCGAGATGTGGTCGCCTCTACCATAGAAAATCTTCAGAGAAAGTCTCTCTGGTGTCCAGCCGATCACATCATCGCAGAAACAGTTAAATACCACGTCTTTAGTAGAGCAGTCTGTTAGAAGCACAAATTCTGAGGACAAACCCAAGGCACAGGGAAGCTCTGTTCCTCCTCCACTGAAGTCCTGGGCCTGGACTCTCCAGGCCACTGCTCCAACAGCTCCAAGTTCTGCTCCCTCTCGAGCCTTTGAACGCTCACGTTTTTTCGACGCCAAAGAAATTAGATTATTCAGCTTTCCCACCGAGTCCATTGGTGTGCTGCTGACATAGTTTTCTGCCAAGTCACGGAGGTATTCTTGCCGTGTTCGTGTTGCCATAGTGTGAAACTTCTCAGATTTATGGGCAGCATTTTCTGCATTGATAACTTTGGCTAATAAAAAATTGCGAAAGATTTCTCTGTCACGAAACACAATGCCACTTGGAACAGGAGGCCCGAAAGGTGGAACATCCTTCATTCTTGTAACAGCAACACTAAAAGCATCAAAGTCAACATTAACATGTGAACACACCATCATGATGCTTACGAGCTTTACCTGTAGCAGGTGTTTTCAGAGCAGGGGTCGTGCACTCGAACTATGACAAAGACGTGTTGGAAGTGGGAGCGTATGTTCTGAGGAGTGAAAGGCAAAGCTCCAGGTTCTTGGAAGATTATAGTCACAATGTCGTTGCCTATGTGTCTTTTTCTGAGAAGCTGGAAGAAGACAAAGGGATAAATATGTATGCTTAATACATATGTTCCAAAGTTAATCCTGTAATTGAAAAGTGATATTTCCAACAATACTGTTAATTTAACACTGTGTTCATCCTGTATGTATGCTAAGCCTGCCAATGTTCTTCCTCTACAGTGAGAGTGTGAAAAAACAAAAACAGTTATGTAATCTGTTCTACTATGGACTGGCACAAAGCTACTGCAAAGAAAAGCCTTTTTTCATCCACACCAGACCTGTTGTAGCTCTGTGACGTTTTACTTTCAGATCTGTAGTTGATCTTAGAGGGCTTACTTGATTTTAAGTCTTAGCAGTCTTTTCAAACTGGAAAAATAAAGGTTGCAGACTATTCACAAAACAATGCTGCCACCTAGGGGTTTTATAAAGCAACATAATAAGTCACAACTAGGCCTTAATTACTATCACCTACAGGTCTGTATACATAGTTCCCACATGACGTCACTACATACGGGGATTTGCCGACCCGGCGACATTTGTGTTGGCATTCTGTGGGCAAAACAATAGAAAAAGAAGCTGAAACGTGTTAATGTCGTGATAAAGTTGAAAATGGTCATCTCCTGCTGGGTCAATGGATGTTCAAATCGTGCCGGAGGTTCCGGTAAACTTGGATTTTACAGTATACCCATCATTAGACTTCATGAATGTGAGAAGACTAAGCTTTTGTCAGAACAACCACGGAGGCTATGGCTTGCGATGATAAACAGGCAAGAAACTCCCTCAAAACACGCAAGAATATGCTCGGAGCACTTTGTGTCAGGTGCGTATCGTATCTTATAATGTGTTGACAGACGTAATTTACTCAGTACTAACTTGTGTATGCCGATAGCTGGTAACTTGAGAGTTTCATTATTTAGCGTTAGATTACTTTATTATGAGGAGGATCGGTGTCGCGTCCGAGGCTCTCGAGGGCAACGTAAATGTATTAAATAGATAATAATAGTTCTATGGTGGGCTAAAACAATGTTCACAAACAGCATTGCTTCTGTAAAAAGATCTGTGTCATAAAATAAACTGCTCTTTACGCCTGGAAAAATCAGTTGCCCACCATTCACCAAAACACACGGTCAAAAACGCGGAAATAAACAATAACAGCAATCCAGAGTGTCCGTGTGGCATTAGCATTAATTAAATTAATTGTTAATATAATTAAAATAATTAAATGGAGCTCCAACTGGTATTAAATCTAAAGTTTTTGAGAAATGTTTGCATTGCTTGTTAATTTTTGCTGCATAATTTGATCAAATATGTAAAACATGTCCGTAGCACGTTAAACTGTGGTGCCATTGTATTAATATACAATTATTTGCTCAAAAGTTGCCCTTTTTTTCCAATTTGCGTTTGAATATCTACATTTATTCTCATTCTTCTGTTTAATGGAATGCACAAACACAGCAGCGTGCCATCAAAGATGGCGTCTCCGAGGAGGTCATGTGACATTCATTGGTCTGTGGGAACTATGTATATTTTCTTCAACCATTATACCATTTTGTTCGTAATAAAGTTATAGATAAAGAGGGTAGAGGGTGTAGAAGCTGTAGAGGGTTGAACTATATTTTTACAGCGGAGGCCTTTTAATAAAATGAATACATTTGTAGAATTGGTTTACTCAAAATATGCTGTAGTTCTTTGAACGGCATAGAAGTAGTTTTGACGTTATCATCTGCCGCAAGCTTTAGTCCATCAATATGTGTTATGACAGGCCTCGTCAGCATGATTCTTATTGCACAGATTATCAGTATCATGTCTTTTGCCTTAAATGAGAAATGGAAAAGAAATACATTTACCTGCTGTGGGTTGTTGGGCATGTATGGTAGCATGGTGGATACATGAAACATGATTTCGTAGCCTTGATAGGAAGTGTACAGAGAGTGTGTGCCAGTGGAGTCAGCTGGATGGGAAAATTTGATTATTACTTAATTCAATAACTTTTGTGAATAAGGCATTCAACATACTTTTTGTGTCAAGTTGTGCAGCATATTTGGTAAATCCTTTGAGTAACACCTGCTCTCCCAGCAGCTCCAGGAATGCAGCGAAAGCAGGGGACGCCTCCTCATTGTTGTACATCTCCTCTTCAGTGCTCTGCCCTGCGCGGCATAGCAGCACACCAACCTTGTGCTTTTGACTCAACTAAAAAACACATATCACAAACATATTACATCAGAGCACAACATGAGCAACTGTATGGAGGTTTTGGATCTGGTCTACTAGTCATCATACGAAAAATAAGGTTTCTAAAGTATTGACTCATATATCTCACCCCTTGTTCATCAAGTTTGAGGAGCTGCTCTATGGCTTTGGGGGTTCCCAGGGAAAGCCTTAAACAGGACACACTGAGCTCTGGGACAACTTGCTCCAGAACCTCCTTCAAGGGCAGTCCCCGCACAGTGCCGTGTCGCGAGGTCGATGCGACTGCATCTTCTAAAATAGATCCTCGAAGAGTGACCAGCTGTAAGAAAATACACCAGTAATTTCAACTCATTTATCAGTATAATAGCAAAACACAGCAGAAAGTCAGTTCCCACTCTCCTGCAAACGGAGCGCTAGAAGGAGATTATGGAGGACCAAAACTAACGTAGAGCAGTCTCCACGAGGTGATTGATTCCGTCTCGCTGTCTGTGGCCTGCCCCTTCATTTGCATTGCTTTGGCAGGCACGAGGGTCCGTGTACTTTTGCGTTCAATACATTTTCTATTTTTGAAGGGAAAAGGAAAATCGAAAAAAGGCTATTTTGCTTTTTTCAGGCACACAGCAATATACAAAAATGACCATTTTGGTTTTTTTCATTGCTTATAAGACAAATATATATTATAATAACCGCATTTGGGAACTAGAAAATGCAATAATTAACCTTTTTTTAATATGTATTTAATACATTTTGGCGTCAATCGATTACCCGCAAGTGAAACAAGTTTTTACAAGTTCCTTCAGTAAAAAAGGAAATAAATGAAGATGCGAAGAAAATAAATGTATGCAGAAAGATAATAAAGAGGACTTATTATTTCTTTGGGCAAAAAACTGCAGCTAAATAATAATACATATTTTTTTTAATCGCTACCTTTGAATGAACATGGTGATAACTAAATGCTGACAGAAAATAATAAAGCTTTATCAAAAATATTTGTTATTATACAAAGTTTTTTAGTTTGATCAGATCTTAATCTGTAGCGTTATATTGATAATAATTTGCAGATTGTGACATTTATTTATTTATTCATGTATTTATTATTTTGACTTTTGAGATTAGTTTTGGTCCTCCATAGGAGATGGATACAGTCTTAAATTATTTTGTATATCTTTTGTAAGAGAGTGACTACACACCAACAGTATTTCTGAATCAGTTTTAATTATTTTATTTCTTCATGAATGATTCCAAATACCTCACTCGTCCTGACAATTAAGCGATACTGGTACTGGTCTTTGAGATCTTTGGTGTCGTCCAGTTTTTCTCGCCGGATGCTCACAGCTACAGGGCCCAACTTCTCATCTGTTCCAAAATAGTTGGAATGCTCTGGGGAAATTCAAAAAGGTACATAATTTATATTGTGTGTATGACAACAGGCATTTTCAAATTACAATTTCTCAAAATTAAAATTTTGAATTTTGAAAAACAAAATTAAAAGAGATCAATATTGAACAGGAACAAATTCAACCATCAGACTGAAAACACAGTTCCTGTAATGATATACTGTAGTTTCACATTGTAAGTTGAATTATAGAAGTAAAGCAACTCTTGCACAACATTCTAACTTTCAAAGTTTTGCCTGGATATAGCATGCGTTACACTCTACCGTGGAAAGCCTTGTTATGACATACGAGGTAATGAATGGTGAAAAAGAGGGAAAGAAGGCAATGGAGTTACCTTTTCCATGAAAGTAGTCTCTGTAGTATCGGGCCCCTAAGTCTACATGTTCAATGCAGTATTGTTTGAGTATTTTAAGTCTGGTCACTTGCTGTTCAATCGGCACTTCCAGCACAGAGACACTTGCATTACTTCGCCTAAGCCAGCCTCGTGTGACCTCCCCACCAGTTTCCCCTCCTCGTTCTGAAGACGAGCTCAGAAAGCTGATATTACGTTCCCAGTAGTTCCCAGTCTCATTGAGAAAATGGGGGCAGGACAGTAGCATAGGGTTTGGGCTATGTGTTCCAGTGGGCCCATCCAGAGGGTCCAGCCCCAAGGATGATCCATAGGATGCGGGGTCAACACTTAGTGGAATATCTTCAATGCTTGAATAAATGTGTTCATTGGTAACAACTGATGATTTGGAGACAGATAAGGAAACAGAGGCAGCAGATGCTCCTGTTGCAGTGTTCCTTCTCTGTGCAACATATCCACGCTGAGCAGCGACTTCATGAAGGTCAAACAAGATACTCTGTGCATCAAAGTGAACCAAGCTCTTTGGACAGACCCACGGTCTGTAGGAGGCGTCTAAAGCACCGCGGCCATCATCCATTTCTCCTTTCCCTCCATCAAGCTCTCCTCGGCTCGAGCTCCGCAGTTTACGAAACAAAGAGGAAGTTCCCAGTGATGACTCTGTTCCGCCACTTTTCTTCCTTACTCTTTCAGACCCATCCCTCCTTCCGGTCCCTCGCTCGTCCACACTCGGGACTGGTGACGAGGAGGAATGTAAAGGTGCATTAGGTGGAGAGTCTGGCGTACTCAGGAGCTCCCTGACACGAGCAGGAGCAGAGCTGCGCTGATCAGGCCGCTCTTGATGAAACTGATTGAGCATGTCAAAGAAACTCTGCTCAGGAATGCCTTGAATATCGATGGAAGAAGTGCTTCCATACTCTCTGAACAGGGCCCCCATGCACCCGCGCCCCTCCACCTGAAACAAACCAGTGAGAAGGGTGAGAAAACAGTAAAAATGCAATGACAATATTTACACAGAAAAAACCAACTTCATTCTCATCTTGCTCGCTGAGCGTGACCTCGCTGTTGGAGCGTTGCCGTAGAGGTGGAAAGACGCGCAGGCTTAAAGGAGAACCCCGGTCCATGACAAACCCTCCACCTCTGAACTCCACGTCTTTTGATCGTCGCCTTGGCAACCTTGCAACTCCTCCACGCACTAGCCCAAGGTCTGATGAAGTAATTGAGGACGAAACAGAACTGTCATCCCCATTGTGGGTGGCAACACCTTTACCATTTTCCAGCAGTGACTCCCTGGACTGAGCACGTCGAGGTGGCCATTCGGCAATGCGGGCCCGCACTCCCATTTTGGGAACAGATACTCGTGGTTGTAGGGAGAGGTCCATGGCCATGGGACCCGAGTGCCCATTGGGTGCATGGCGAAAGGGCGTGGGCGCCTCTCCGCCTCCATCCAGGAGGTCTGAGGAGGTGCAAGTCACCCCTCTGTCTCTGTAGCTGTTCATAGCACGCCAGGGGAGCTCAGGGCAGGACAGGCACTGTGTCCGAAGGGGGCCAGCAGCCCATATTAGATGGGGTGCTGGGAGAGAAGACGAGCAGAGGCCCTAGATGCACACGGCAGATGTAGCAATAGTCCTTGGCTCGTAGAATCATGCCTTCACGAGACAGGGACTTCAGGGCTCCATCAAAAGACCAGTAGAACAGTTGCCCTTTTTTCTACAGATCTGAAAGCACAAAGAAAAATAGGATTTGTTTTCTAACACATTTCCCACAGACAGTTAAGTTGCAGTAAATCATTATGAGCAAGAGAGAAATGGTAAAGTGACTTGATAGGGGATTTATCTGAGGCTAAACTTCCCAGAGCTAACAAAAATTGCCCTGGAGAGAGAAAAAGCATCAGTCGCGGTGGTTTCTTTCTAATTATAATTTGATTTTCACATCTAAATATATATATATATATATATACATATATATATTTATATATCTATATAATTAATTTGTGTTTTTTGTGTAGTTGGGGTCACATATAAAGAATAGAAAATCCAACATGATATCAGTGCTGGAGGGCAGTCTTCAGAGAGATGTATGGAACACAATTTCCATTCAAAATACTTCAGGTCATTCTATATCCTTCAACCCAAGTCAAAACTGAAATGATTACATGATTGAACATAACCCTGTAGGCGTATACAATGACATATTAATGATCCATTAAAAGCAGATGCATCATGTCTGTTTTGTTTTGTAGACCCATGTGCACACGCTAAAGGCTCCAGTTCTAACAAAGTCCTTCTTCATCCGGAGAACTATCCTGTGATCTTCTTTGAGGACCAATCCCAGATCATCCCGGGCCCAGCTGCAGAGGCTGCAAAAAGGCTGCATTGTACAAACCAAGATGCACCATGAGAGAGCCGATGGAGTAGGCCTTAGAAGTTATAATGCATGCTGCTGCATACTTACTGTTAAAGCAGAGATTTGAAAAACATTGTCAAACTATAAATTACATTTTAGAAGGAATTCTTTAAAATGGCATGTAACTTAGCACATCTAAATGATGTTACTATTCTGAACGCTAAGACCACTAGGTAGCATTACGAGGCGTGTCTTTTCATTAAACTCTTAGACCCCCTTTAGTTCATTTGCTTTTCTTCCTGCACTCCTGTCACATGCAGCCCAGCACAATGCCAGCCCTTCCCAATCACCGCAAACACACAGCAAACTTCCTAATTACACTAGGACAGAGCTGGTAATGACAGAGTCAGGAGAGGATACAGCTTCCACAGGAATTCGGTGTTCAAAAAAAGTGTTTTTTAAAAATGTGAATAAAGCTCAAAATCCACATTGTTGGTTCATGCATTGTGAACACTCTAGGGGTCGACCAATTATAGGCTGTCTTCTATTGTGTATCATCCAAAACTGCATGGGTTCAGGGCCCTACTTGAACACTCAAATTACATCAAACCACAAAGATAGAACTTTGTGCTTAAAAATTGCTATGTGAATTCAGTTTCATGTAGCGCTTTTCTGGACAGTCAAAGATGCACCACAACATGGCATTATTCATTCACCCCATACACAGAGATCATAAACTAATACTTTAGCCATAGAGATGAGAGAAGCGAGGCAATCAGTTTGTGCCATTGGCCACTTCCACCACCCTTCACACACCAGACTCATACTATAGATAAATAGGTTGCAACCATAGACTGTATATATTAACGGACAGAGTCACGCCTATCTCCGCTGTTCTAACTAATGGGGCAAAAAATGTGCTCTACTGGAGCTATCCAAAATGGCCGCGAGTGGTCCTGCCCACCAGAAAATTCATTTGAACAAGAAACTTCAAAAATTCACAGCAAGTAAACTAGAGTGGACCAAAAAAATCCACCCCCCTCAGCATTGACACACATGTGGAACGGAGCTTTGGGCCAAGAGCCAACTTTTGGTCCATCCTGTAAAGACGTTTTTGAGAGGTCTGCCAACGCTATGTGTTAGCATTGGCTAATTCTTCTTCTGGGTCCACCCCCATCGGCCCGGGGTGGTATTGCAAGCATGTCAGCGCACGTCATTTTGGCCACTTTTGAGCTGGGACCCGCCCCCACTGGTAGCAACACAGTTCCTCTTTAGTGTATATGTGCCTAAACAAATCACTGTCTGATAAAGCCAATGTATTTGTTAGTATTAATTTAGTCTTATTTAAACTATAATGAGTCTTCAATGCATAAACATGAGGATTTTGAGCTTGATTCTGAGATTCTGTATCACTATTATTTTGAACACCAAATTCTACAGTTTTATTTGTATGCAATGATTAATCAAAATATAACTGAAGCCCTTGTTTGAGCTTTGGCTGTATCTGAGGAACAGTCTCCAGGTTTAAATGACTAAATTAAAGTGTGTATTAGTCTGAGATAGTTTCAATGACAACCATCAATGATCTGGGGCGACAGTGGCTCAGTTGGTAGAGCATACCCCTTTAGGCCAGAAGGTTGTGGGTTCGAGCCCACCACGGAACCTTCTCCACCAAATCCCACTGATCTCTGCTGTCGTTGTGTCCTTGGACAAGACACTTAACCCCACATTGCCTGAAGCTGAAGAATCAAGGCTGTATCGTCAATGACAGAGCAGCCATCCACCTGTAGACTCACTACCTGCAGGAGGATCAGTGAGGGGCTGGTGCTCAGTGAATTGGGTGCAGCTCTGACTGCCTGCCCCCCCCCCCCCGACCCAGAAATGGATTAAGGGGAAGAAGATGGATGGATGGATTTCAATGGCTGACAAACGTATCTACTGCATTAGTTTGTTTTCGAACCAGGTAAAAGTTAGGTCTGTTAGAAAGGAAAATACTACTATTTGGTAACAACAAAGCATACAGTAAGCGGTTTCTCTCCCTCTCACATACACACACACACAGGGTCATCTGCACAGACCTATTGTTTGGCAGTTGGAGCAGAGATGCCCTGAGGCAGTCTTCTGTAGAGTCTGTGGCCTCTGCATGAACACACACGCTCACAGATCAGAGATCCACAGCAGCAAAAACATGACAAGGAGAGACACAAGTGACGCATTTTGGAGGTGGTGGATTATTCACAAATTATTATTATGAAATTACAAATTTTAGTGGCTCCGTCTTCACCTTTGATCCCCTTTTGGTTAAACTATGTTTTTTAATAAAAATTTACCAGAAATGAATATCCAAGCAAATGTTAGATAAAAGCAATTCTTTAGTAGAAAGGCCTCCAAGATGTTGAGTACGAATGTGGTAAGAAAAATGAGCTTCAGACATAATTTCCACAATGAAAATTATGGATATAAAATAGAGCCTAAAAAGGTTTTGGCCTTGGGCTGCTAAACATAGTCACATTGGCAATGGCGAGCTGAATAAAAGTGACTTAAAGCTTAAAGTTGCACGGATACATAGTAAAGTAACTGTTTTGAACTGGTATTCTATTGTTTTAAATACCATAATGAATTTTCAGAATGATGGTATAGAACTGGTTGCACAATGAATGGATCACAGACAATACAGCAAACCAAATGATTCTCAGGATATTAAGGATGGCTATGCTGCTGGTGGTTTCCACAGAAACAGAAAGGTGCATCACAAAAGACAGAATGTAGGCGGCGGGCTACAGTCAATCAGGACCCAGCACTTGAGAGCCGAGCTGTAAATAATACTTAACAAGAAACACTGCAGAACAATGCAGAGGCTCACACTCAACTCTGCAACATTATACAGAATTATAATTGTCACTGAACTGTCAAGGAATACTGAAGGATACAAGACGAGGGGAGGAAATGTAACCATTAATCAACAGTTTAGGTCCATTGTCATAAGCCCCCATATACAGGGGAAGTATGAACAAGGCAGGGATGCAGTGAACATTTCAACAGATGGATCATGACCAAAAAAGCCATTTATGAAATATATATCTTAGTTATATGCTTGCTTCTTTTCTTTATGTGTTATTAGACCCAGAAAAAGACAAAAAGTCATCAACAAAAAACAAGACTACATTTTGATCATTGATATTGTTTGCGGCAGAGAAAAAGAATAGATTCCTTTTTCCAACATTTGATTAATTACATCAAAGAGCTCTGTCAAAGGTCATTCAAGTTTAAAGTGTTTTCAAAACCGATGCCATGCATGTTTTTCAAGCTGGAAACGAAGTCCTGTTTGTTTACGCAAATCTCTAAAGGCCTTTATGGCAGGTGGCGCAACCGCCTCATTCATTCCAAGTGAAATAATCATGGAACAAGTGTTGTTAAAGTCAATGGTACTATGAACTTTTTTCTTTTGTCACTGTACCAATGAGCATCAACGTCCTTCTCTCTCTTCAGCAGAACCTGATATTACAATGGCCACCTTGTAATATCAGGTAAAGAACCAGATTCCCTGCTGGTTCCCTGCATGCATGTATGTCTTGAAAAATATGTATTTGTATTTTGGGAATCTGTTGGTGTCACAAGATAAATGTCCTCTTTATATTCAGTATATCTGGTCAAATCCTTTAAATAACATCTAAACTCAGAATAAAAGGTTCATGGGGTATGAATACTTCAGAGTACTAGCTGTAATACCACAGCCAGTTGTGCTTATATTAAATTAATATTAATTAAAAACTAATGAGAGACAGTATGAACTTTTTTCACAACAAATGTGAAGTGACGCCATTAAACACTACACGCAGTACGCTCACAATGGCTCTAGAGCAACGGGGTCATCACACAAAGAGGGGCCTCAGTTCTTAGACCCATCTCACATACACTTGGCCTTATAGACTATTCACTTTTCAATGCTGCCATTGAAAAACTGCTCCCAGAGGAATGGGCCCGCATTCACTGGCAAACATTTCAATCCACTCCAAACAGAAAAGAGTAGAGCATTTTAAATGACGAGGAATGGAGTTATGGTGGTTATGGAATGATGTTGAGCCCAACAAGGGGAGTCAGATAAGACAGATACTGAGATACAGTCAAAACAGAAGATTTCTGGGCGGTGTTCCTGATCTTTGTTCAGAGAAAAATCCCCTGGAGATTCCAGGATTTCACAAAGAGTATTCTGATGGAGAAAGGAACGTTGGAGTCAATAAGTGAATCACTATGACTCTGATTAGTTTAATTAATTGATAGAGGACCATCGGTTTTGTAGCAGACATAGATTTGTTTTTGTTCAATACAAAGGAAAACATTTTTATGAGATTATGATGGTGTGCGCTGTCACAAACTGTTATGTTCAAAGAGCTGGAAGGTGCCCTCACGACTGTCACATGTTTATCACAGACCCACACAAGTCGAGACCTGAGCCCCGAGGAAAAAGAATGCAGCAGAAAAGATCAGAAACAAGGACACGGCAATGAACAGTTTTACAAATTATTGTGACTGAAAATGAATAAACAATATTCTTATTAACATGTTATATAAAGGCTGAAAATGAATTATAATGTCAAAATAGCTAAAAGCATTTAATTAATAAGAAAAAAGGTTGTAGACCAGAAGTCATTTAGTTGATTGAGCAGTCGATGGGGTTTACTGACAATTGTCTTTTATTAGGGCTGAGCAATAAGCAATTTAAACGAAATAACATATTTTCCAGATAACCTTTTTTGATTTACGATCTTATTTTTCTGTTATGAATCTTGGATTAAGTTCAAAGTGCACTGGGAGAATACAAATATGAGGGACAACTGAAACAACCGTTGATTTTGACAATTGACAATCTCACTTAAAATGTTATTCAAGAAAGGACTTGCCTTTCCCATTACCAGATATACATTTGCCATAATACTTTGATTTCTAAGTCTGTTCTGAGCTCTAAACAGGGATAGCCTGATTTTTTTCCTTTTACAAAAAACAAGTTACTTAATGTAAGTAAATGCAAAATGCAGACACTAAAACTGTGTTTTCGGTTTTGATTAATTGTGCAGCCCTGAGCAAGATAAATATACATTTTTCCCCAAAAATGTCCAGAGAGAATTGATAATAATCCTCCTTAATTAAATAGAACAACTTTGCTTTCATCAGTCTATGAAATGTTCCTATTTCTCTCAATATACACTAAATACTCCGGTTTCCCCTACCACTAAAAATATGTACAATAGGTCTGGCATACGCCTCCTGTTCGGCGACCCCACTCCATCTCTGTGGAGTGAGAGGACAAGTGCCCAAAAATAACAATCGTAAACCGCTTTGTGACTCTGGTCTGTGAAAGGCAATTTATAAATAAAGATTACTTACTTACTTAAATAATGGCCTTTTTACATTAACCTTGTAGAAATCAGACATAAAAATATTTTGGGAAAGTAGTGTTCGATGATGGAATTTGGTAATATAGCATATTTGCTTCTTTGGGTTCTTGAGCACATACATTAGTTGACGCTAGGGGTGTCGCGATACTTTCTCCCGCGATTCGATTATCGATATGCATTTGCCAAGTATCGATATCAATTTTGAAAAAAAAAATTTTTTTTTTTACAAATTATTTTATTTGAATTGGTATCAATACTTAATATATGGCTACATTACGCATCTCCATTTTATTTATCATGAAATAAAGAGTATTTTTTCTTTTATTTATGCCATAAATTGGCATATTGTATATTTCTAACCAATATATCAATAATCGTCATATCATGATATCATGATATCGTTATTGTGATATCGTTATCGTGATATCGTTATTGTGATATTATCGTTATCGTGATATTTAGGTTCCCACCCCTAGTTGACGCACTAACCATGAAGTCATACTTCTTTTACCATAACTTCATGTTATAACTCCATGTTCATTTGCAGCCGAGGGTGCTACGGGGTTAATCAGAATCAGAATCATTTTTATTAGCACGCAAGTAACAGACTTGGAAATTGCTTTGGCTCAGTGCAACAGTCAGAGAGAGAGGGAAAGGGTAGAGAAGGCATAATAAAAAAGAACAACAAAATAAGAAGAACTAAGGAATAAATTTAAAATATCAATATTGTTTTGAAAAAATTCAAAATAGAGAAAATCCAGGTTGGGATAAGAGACATGCAACGCAATAGATTTGTCTTATATTACATTTGTACGTGCATTGAAATAAAAACCAGCCAACAGTAAGAATTAAAATTAATTTTGTTTATCAAAATAAAAGATACTGTCAGAAAAATCCACAAAACCAAGAGTACTTTGTTTTTTGATGATGACTTTGCAAAAGGCTTAGAAAGTCATTAACTTTGAACAAGTCTGAGTTGTTGCAATCGCAGGATTACTATTGCAACAACACATCAGTACGGGAAATCTATGCTGTCTCACGACGCTCTAAACCCAGCTCACGTTCCCCGTTATCAAAAATAACAACAAAATAATCTGGTATCAGTGTGGCATGATGTAAATTGGATAAGATATATTACATTCCGTGAAAAAAATAATAATAATAATACAAATGTTTATTGTTTTAAGTCACTGAAGACTGGAGCAGCCGGCAACACTCGAGATTCTGAGGAAATTAGAAACACATCCACCACTCCCTGTTTCCTCCCTCAGCCACGGCTCGGCCAACCACAACTGTGAGCTTGTAAAGTCTGAGCTCCCCACATTGTATATTTAGACCTTGCTGGAGCTGGTAGAAAAGCATGAGTAAGAAATAGCAGAAAAACTGCACGGTAACTAAATGCCAACATGAGACCTGTCCAATCCTGCCCCGTGGTCAGGTGAAGGGACATACAGCATTCATCTCAGAGACAGAACATGAGCAACACAAAAAAGTCAAAGGAAATAAGTGAAGTAGGAGTCTTGGGAAAAAAAACTAGAATGATCTTAAGTATTTCCACAAAAGTTTGCATGCTTTGCCTTGTTCAATCTTGCCCAAAGGTTAAACTATTAGGCATTTAATAAGGGTGGCTTCTCGTCAATAAAGCAGGGAGAACGGCATTCTAAACATACGCATTCTGCCTGATAAATCATCTATAGTGATTTATCCATTTGCCAATTCAAATGTTGCAGGTCATTTGTAATTGGACATTATTGATAACTGCAAAAACTCTGCTTTGTGCTAGTGTAATCCTTTGCAGAGATCATAAACACATTTCATTCATCCAGCCAATTCCAGCTGTGTTGACATACACGCCATTAACTATAAAGCTTAGAACTTTGTATTCTGCATTTAATGTAGGGCTGTGATTAACAATTATTTTGATAAGCAATTGGTTGAAAATACATTAAAATTCAGCTTCACTAAATCTAAATAAAGATGTTCTTCGGACACAGAGAGAACATGCAAACTCCACAGAGAAGGACCCAGAGAGCTCTAAACGCTGAACTACCATATTTACAACTGAAAAATCAACCTTCCAAAATCAACAAGGAACAGAAAATGAATGCCTTGATCTCACAAATATAAGTATTTTATGAAGGCCTTGAATTTTGCGGCATCCAATTGAATACTGTTTTATTGATTTAATGATTCTGGTGAAAAAAGTTAAAGGGAGATTTTAAGTCTGTATGCTCTAAATCTTGTCTTTTGTCTCATGGAAATTGGGTCTCGTGACTCATCCCAACCCTTCAATGCATTTGGGTTCAAGTCTCAAACAAATTACCAAATGTTTTCATTACAAATTCAAATTGTTCAACGTCACAAACTTTACATAAAAGGTGCATGCAGTTGAAAACCTGGCTAACAGGAAATGCTACTTCATGCAGAAGCCTGCACGCTTGTAATGAGTCTGAGCAACCAGGCCATTAGTTTCTCTGAATCACATACCTCCAGCATAAAGACCAATCTCACTCAGAGTGTGCGTGGGTCTGCAGCACTCTGCTGCATGAAAATAGGAAGACAACTGAGGGGTCAAAAGACATCATCATTATGACCAGTAGCGCTGAGAAGAGCAAACCCCAGAGCTCATCTCCTCCCAGCCGTTTGCCAAATAGGTGGGGGGGAGTTTACAGAATAAAGGCTTCAGAGCTGAGGTACAGGAGTTTCTTTCACTGCCCAGCAAGAGTGCAGCAGGTGCAAGTGTAAAAAAAATCTGCAGAAACATATTCAACCTTATAGGCTATAAATCTCAATGTCCACACACATTTACCACACAGGCAATACTTTCATCTTGTGTAATTTCCACAGCATGTCACAGTTTACAGAAGTAAGCCGTTGGTTCCTATTTAACTGCCATATCATTTGCTGGTTACAGTAGGAACCCGTTACTGCAAAGGTTCACTTTCAGAAAAGCTGCCGCCACCTGCACTTTAATTGACTGATACAGGATTAGAAACAGAATCAGTAACCTGGCAGCTGTGTAAATAACCGCTATCTTTGTACTGAGTGGCTTTTATGAGCGCTGCAGCAGAATAAAAAAGATGATGATCCCGACATATTGATCAATAAAGAGAGAGCACTAAATCGGCAATTAAAGAAGCTATACCCGATTTTTTTTCTAAGTAGTTCATAAAAATGCTTTTTACTACATACAAGTTGTATCATAATACATAATTTAATTGAAAACTTGAGGTCATTGATTCCACTATGTATGAAATTCAGGCAGTGAAAAGTGCTGAGTAGAGTCTGAGCGGGACGCTCGTTCTCCTCCGCTCACAGAACGAGCAGCGAACAGCCTGCGTCCTCTAGCCTCTACAGCCTGCGTCCTCTAGCCTCTACAGCCTGTGTCCTCTAGCCTCTACAGCCTGTGTCCTCTAGCCTCTACAGCCTGTGTCCTCTAGTCTCTACAGCCTGTGTCCTCTAGCCTCTACAGCCTGTGTCCTCTAGCCTCTACAGCCTGTGTCCTCTAGTCTCTACAGCCTGTGTCCTCTAGCCTCTACAGCCTGTGTCCTCTAGTCTCTACAGCCTGTGTCCTCTAGTCTCTACAGCCTGTGTCCTCTAGTCTCTACAGCCTGTGTCCTCTAGCCTCTACAGCCTGTGTCCTCTAGCCTCTACAGCCTGTGTCCTCTAGCCTCTACAGCCTGTGTCCTCTAGTCTCTACAGCCTGTGTCCTCTAGTCTCTACAGCCTGTGTCCTCTAGTCTCTACAGCCTGTGTCCTCTAGCCTCTACAGCCTGTGTCCTCTAGCCTCTACAGCCTGTGTCCTCTAGCCTCTACAGCCTGTGTCCTCTAGTCTCTACAGCCTGTGTCCTCTAGTCTCTACAGCCTGTGTCCTCTAGCCTCTACAGCCTGTGTCCTCTAGCCTCTACAGCCTGTGTCCTCTAGCCTCTACAGCCTGTGTCCTCTAGTCTCTACAGCCTGTGTCCTCTAGTCTCTACAGCCTGCGTCCTCTAGTCTCTACAGCCTGTGTCCTCTAGCCTCTACAGCCTGTGTCCTCTAGCCTCTACAGCCTGTGTCCTCTAGCCTCTACAGCCTGTGTCCTCTAGCCTCTACAGCCTGTGTCCTCTAGTCTCTACAGCCTGTGTCCTCTAGTCTCTACAGCCTGTGTCCTCTAGTCTCTACAGCCTGTGTCCTCTAGCCTCTACAGCCTGTGTCCTCTAGCCTCTACAGCCTGTGTCCTCTAGCCTCTACAGCCTGTGTCCTCTAGTCTCTACAGCCTGTGTCCTCTAGTCTCTACAGCCTGTGTCCTCTAGTCTCTACAGCCTGTGTCCTCTAGCCTCTACAGCCTGTGTCCTCTAGCCTCTACAGCCTGTGTCCTCTAGTCTCTACAGTCTGTGTCCTCTAGTCTCTACAGCCTGTGTCCTCTAGTCTCTACAGCCTGTGTCCTCTAGTCTCTACAGCCTGTGTCCTCTAGTCTCTACAGCCTGCGTCCTCTAGTCTCTACAGCCTGTGTCCTCTAGCCTCTACAGCCTGTGTCCTCTAGCCTCTACAGCCTGCGTCCTCTAGCCTCTACAGCCTGTGTCCTCTAGTCTCTACAGCCTGTGTCCTCTAGTCTCTACAGTCTGTGTCCTCTAGTCTCTACAGCCTGTGTCCTCTAGTCTCTACAGCCTGTGTCCTCTAGTCTCTACAGCCTGTGTCCTCTAGCCTCTACAGCCTGTGTCCTCTAGCCTCTACAGCCTGTGTCCTCTAGTCTCTACAGTCTGTGTCCTCTAGTCTCTACAGCCTGTGTCCTCTAGTCTCTACAGTCTGTGTCCTCTAGTCTCTACAGCCTGTGTCCTCTAGTCTCTACAGCCTGTGTCCTCTAGTCTCTACAGCCTGTGTCCTCTAGTCTCTACAGCCTGCGTCCTCTAGTCTCTACAGCCTGTGTCCTCTAGTCTCTACAGCCTGCGTCCTCTAGCCTCTACAGCCTGTGTCCTCTAGTCTCTACAGCCTGTGTCCTCTAGCCTCTACAGCCTGCGTCCTCTAGCCTCTACAGCCTGTGTCCTCTAGCCTCTACAGCCTGCGTCCTCTAGTCTCTACAGCCTGTGTCCTCTAGCCTCTACAGCCTGCGTCCTCTAGCCTCTACAGCCTGTGTCCTCTAGCCTCTACAGCGCTGCTCAACACCAGGGCTTCGACTTCAAAATTCGAATATAATTCTAAAATAAAAAATATATACATATTTGAACAAATATTAGACAACCCTTATAATTAGAAATGTATTTAATGACTGCAAATAAAATAGTTAGCTCCCAAAGGTTTCACCGGGACGTGCTAGGCAGGTAACAGCTAAGCTAGCTAGCTGTTTCATGGTAACTTCCGGGTTTTTCGCGATCGCTTTTTGTCACTTTAAAACAGTATTTTTGTCATGAAAACGTTGACAGCAAATTCTGAAATCGTCCGTGCATGTGTGTTAAGGATGTATCTTTATACTGTATTGTCCGATTGACGTTTAATGGTGTTGATTGATTGATATGTATTTGTTTATTGAGCGTGGCTAGCTCCGCTAGCTTCTCCACACAGACAAGTGTGTAGAAAAACTGCACAATGTAGTGACAGGCGCTGATAGCTTGTTGTACTTGCAAAGTAATGTTAGTATTTTACACACCTGAATTACAAACAGATTGCATTGGGGCTGCGGTCATTATTGGTTTGAGAGTTCTGTTATCAAGAAAAAATGATCGGAAGAATTGCATTCAAGTCAATGGAGTGTTCTACTGCTGTGAGGAGCTGTATAATAAATTATAATTAAATATTAGAATATATTCTAATGTTTAAATTAATACATCCGGACGCGAAACGTATTCTTTAACTTATATATTGTGTTAGCAGTGCATTGCTTTAGTGCCATTTCATCAGTGATTGTTGCACAGCTTACAAGTTACGCTAATGCTAATGTTAGCATACGTATCAGATCGCAAATAAAACTAGGTGGCTCTGTGTTATGAGAGCGTAGGGGAAATGAGAAGCCTGTGAGCGAGCTGGGGGGCGGTGCTAAACATTCAAACATTGCAGAAACGGGTATAGCGCCTTTAATAGTTTTTTCTGCCACTCACAGACCTCAGACTAAACAGTACTATCCCATAGGGGGCGGAGCATATAGCTTTCCCAGTTTGGTGCAGCTGAGGAGTGGGCAGGTATGAGACAGCGAACATTAGAGCCTGCTCCACTCACAGATGGTTAAAGTGCAGAGGACGGTGGAGCCATCTGTTCACCCACCAGGCCTCATGTTACTGGAGCTCTGCTCACACAGCTCACTATGTAAATAACATTTGCATTCCCAGGCATCATAAGCAAGTACTTACACACGTAAAACAACGTCAGAAAGCACATTTAGCTCATTTAAACATTATTTTGGCTAGGGAATAGGATGCAACAGTTAAAAATTTGAGTTATGATTATCGTATGGGTGAGCATACTTTTAAGATTGTCCATAACAGTTTACACCAGAGGTGTTCAATACGTCGATTGCGATCTACCGGTTGAAGGCAGGGTGGGTAGAACGCCATATGCACACTGGGAACAGCGTGCGATATGCGCTTCTCCATTGAGCCTATGAATCAGTGCCATTTTCATTCTCTGCGCAGTTTACGCACGGGCTGTGGCTGATGCAGGTCTGATTTGACCAGCTTCTCTTAATTATTATTATTATTACTGCTGCGCAACGTCCTCTGACAGTGCATCCTCAAAAGAAACAACAGAAAGTGCCCATGAGCAGGTGCACAACTAAAATAGACAAAAGTGTGAGCGTTTCTGACAAATAATATGAGCAATAATATAAGCCGTTATAATCAGAAACGCCACACAAGAATAGACCGTACATTTTGTTACAGATGTATGAACACATTTACAAGTAAATGATTAAACTGTTAATTGAAGCGTATAAATATTGCTTTC
Source organism: Knipowitschia caucasica (assembly GCA_964034765.1). Lineage (NCBI taxonomy): Eukaryota > Metazoa > Chordata > Actinopteri > Gobiiformes > Gobiidae > Knipowitschia > Knipowitschia caucasica. Next base: position 9,911,348 of record OZ035832.1, read on the forward strand.
CTGACAAAGCTAAATAAAGACAACACAGTCATTACTTGATCCTGGCTCAATAGTAGAAGTAGATGGGTAGATGGGTAAAAACTAGTGAAAGAGCCACACAGTGTTTTGACAGAGATTTGGCTGATTTATTAAATTGTTTTTTGGATAATTATTTTGACTAAAGTTGTGCTATTTCAAAGGTTTTTTACAGCACTATTTAAATCGTTTTTGTGATATTTCCTTTCATATCGTAATAGAATTTTTTGGCCATATCTCCTAGCTCTAGAAGGCGCAACATGCCCATGACTACCCCCCCCATTAGCTAGCAGGTTAGCTGTCTATTCCTAGTCTACAACTATAACACAGGCATACTCACATATTCCTCAGACAGTTGTCTCATTGACAGTAGAAATCAGCCTTTGTTAATGAACCTCATTGTCTGTCCGCTTTAAGGTCTGTGGGGGCAGGGGACTTCCCACAAATCGTGTTAGAGAAGACAAACAATGTCAGGAGATGCAGTGTAAAAGAAACTCGCTTTCCAAACAAGGTCAAACTATACAACATGATAAAGTAAAAACAAAAGGCATGCGATTAATTTGCTTGAAGGCATTTTAAAACACTGAAATTAAACTGACCCAAATTGTAGCATGACTGTACGTTGCTCGAGGGAAAAGGGGGGGCAGACATTAAACTACAGAGACAGCAGCACGACCAACAACACACCCCCACCTCTGAGTCAGCCATGCCCTATTTACCCCTATATTAGAACTGTGGGAATAAAACAAATATTGTTGCTGTAGGAAAATGCATGTGAATAAAGCAGCAACGCCATTAAAAGTCATGAACCAAAAATCCTGGAAATGGTGGGCTGGAAAAAATGAAGACAACTACATAGTAAAAGCTTTGTTCTTTTCATAGCAGTGTTAATGGTCTATCCAAGTTAACCATGCATGTGAGGAAGGCCTGCACATGAAGAATGCGAGGAACGTAGCACTATGAGCCTGTTTTATTAAGAGGCAGCGGCCTACAGAGAGTAGGGAACTGACTGCTGATGTTGCCAGTATGCTAAAGACGACAGAGGAGCTTAACGTGGATGCAAGCTGGACCCCTGGGGCAGAGGGCAAAAATCCACAGCACTGGCGCAGTCTGAGAGGGGTAAATAAACAAGCCTGTGGGTACCCAAAGTCAACCAGGAAGCCCACAGCAGCAGACCAATGTGGGTCACTCCTCAAAACTCAAAGCAGGAAACTCCCACAAATTCTCAATAACAGAGAAAATGTGGAAAATGGTTGGGCTTACAACCATCAGTGTGAACTACTGGGGGATTAATTTAAAAGCGCTAAGCCTAATGATTTGACAAAGACTCAGTGATGGTGTGGTAAGTGGGTTAAGACACACCCCATCTCTAATCGACCCCCGCCCTCCTCCTCTTCCTTCAGTTGGCAACACCAGCTGAGGAAGGGGATTTCAACAACACAGAAACTCAAAGTCCAACAGAAGAGATCAGACAAGCAGAAGAGCACCACGAAGACAGCTGTTCACATGGTTAGGGCAATAGAAGATGGGCTGTGATCGGAGGAAAATTTGGCTGGGGCTTTATCCAACTTTTCATAAAACATTTTAAACAATTGGAAAGTAAAGCTCTCAAATTTTCCAGCTAAATTCAGGTTTGTTTCCTTTTTATTTAGCCATCACAAGACTCTCAAACTGTAAGATCAGCTGGGTCAATACAGAACTGAATGTGAATTAGTGGGAAATGGTTATTCATCACATCATCAGAAGGTCAGGTGACTCTAAGGCTGCGATCACATGCACAGCCTAACGTCCGGTTAAAGTGTCCCTGGGCCCACTTTGCGATTAGATCCGGGCTTTAGGTGCTATGTGACCGCGGCAACTGGGCTTGGGCACGGTTGCTGAAGGTGGGCCTGAGTACAGTTGAGAGAGGTAGGCCAGAGCACGCTTCCAAAGCCCAGATGAGGGAGGTCACTGTGGCGGGTAGTGGGGGATGAGGTGTGGAGGGGACTTCATATTGTGCGTCACATTACGTCTTCCGTTGTGAAGCGCACTTTCACACACGTCTCTCCCTGCACTTTCGTTTTCTCCTCTTGTGTTAAAGGTCCTATATCACGTTTTTCTTCATGTTTCACACTCAATCCTATGCACATGTGTGATAATAATGTGTGTGATACACCACACAACAATCAAAGCTTGTGAGATTAGAGCCATCTCTTGTGCAGAGGTGACGTCACCACAACTCAAACGAGCTGATCCAGAAGAGAGTCTGCTCTCTAATAAACATACTAATTGTGTATTGTTTACCCCGTTTTGACGAAAGTATTTAAAAACTATTTTAAATACAAAGCAAACGAGCTTATGCGCGTCATATGCGTCATCAGTGTGGTTTTCGTCACTGAAGTGGACCCGAGCGTTTCTGTGCCTCTCGAGGCTGAAGGAGACAGATCGCTCTCTTACTAAAGATTGACAGAATCAATGAATAAACTACTCTGGGCATGTGTATCAAGGCCAAATAGCACTGTAATCATGTTTAAAGCAGAGAAAAGTCTAAAAACCGTGATATGGGCCCTTTAAACCTTTCAAATAAGCCCGGACCGTGGCCGAGGGGTGCTGGGGAGTGTGTCGCTCCAGAGCCAAAGAAAAGCGCTTCCTACAGGAATAACTCCCTCTGTCCTGACCCTCGCTCTCAGTGTGGTGCTATTGCAATAATACTTCAGACATTCAAGAATCAGTCTTTATTTTATCGCCAGAACACACTTGTACCCTGCCTGTCTCCGGTCGCTCTGCTCGTACGCCACACTTTTCATACTTTCTTTCTCATTAATTCATTTCTCGGCGCTCTTACACTCGTTACCAAAGAGGCGCGCTCGTGTGTACACACACACACACATGCGCACACACATGTTACCCACTGAACTGCTACACTTTGCATCAGAGCAATGTGGACAAGTGTGAGATGTGTCTTTCCCTAAACAAAGCGATCTGTACTCGAGCTGTTAGCTACAGTAGCAGAGTGTAAACAGGAAGAGAAACGGAAACTTAACTCTGACAACGAGGTCGTCGCTGAAGTTTGTATTAGTGCCGCCAGCTGGACCGAGCGTTGTACTACAGTACAGTTGCTCTGGCACGTTTGCGAAAACACGCTCATGGGACTGCGGGCCGTTTTCACACTCCTGTGGCGACGATCCGGGCCAATTGGCCTAGTTCGTTTTAAAAAACCTATGTGACTGTGCCCAGAACGGCCTTTGAAAAGCTCAAAAATATCACAGAAGCCATAAAATCATTATCATTATGGCTAACATACACATAATTCGGTCCACTTTGACGTGTACTTGTAAGTATTTGGGATAATCCAGAGAGATCAGCCAGTTAGTGCTAAAGATTCCACCAACTAATTAACCAATTAATCTGATATATAAATCCATGCATCCATTATTGATGACTGAGAAAAAGATATATTGTTGAACAGTTAGGTGTACGAGTCTCATTTTATTTATTTTTTGCGGCGGGAACCAGGTCTGTAAATTAGCTTCTGGATAGATGGTCAATAGAGATGGCTTTGGTTACTTCAAATGTAGCAAAATTCTTTGTTCTGTCCCTTAAACTTAAATTAAACAAAAAATAACACTAGCGCAACGCAGAAATCATGAACACAAGTGCACACTGTCATTCAGCAAATTAAGCTTTACTATAATTATGTAAAAAAAAATTGAAGCCTTTGGATATTTGTTACGTGATCATTTATGTGGGGTAAAATATGTTGAGAAAAATCAACAAAAAAATTTGTTGTGTTACCCAAATTGGTATAGTTTTTACATGACAGAGGGCACCGGGCCACCACCCACTTCTCACACAATGTCACAGGCCGGCAGTGCCGAAACATGAGACGGGATGAAACTGTAGCATTGACTGGCGTAGGCCCCACAGAGAGGAGCCACTGTTTGCCTGCAGGACTGGGAGAGCAAACACAGTACAGTGGGTCCATTGAGACACAGAGCAGCAAAAGGCACTATATAAACCGACCGTGTGAGAAAGGGGAAGAATGCTCGTTGAGATAGGGGAGAAGGGCCAGAACAAATAGCACCACCATTTCAATGGCCAATACCAACCTCATAGTGCTTGGTTCTAGCTGCAGCTAACGATTATTTTAGTAATGAAGTATCCTTTCAATTCTTACATTGGATTAACCATCTATTAACTGTTTCACATAATTAACTGCTTAAACAACTATTAGACAACAGGGCATTCTGCATACCACGTTCCCTTTAAGTCTAGCTTTGCACTAGGACTGCAGTATTTAATGAAGAGTTATTGTCATTATTTCATGCATGAGCTTGTTTTTATTTCCAAATCACTCAAACATTAAAAATACATTACAAAAGAGGTAAGAGGAACAATTGTGATATGGGACAATAAAGTGTACCATGCGTTCATTTTTCTCAGGAATGAAAATATATATTTTTATCTCTTGACACAAAAAGAAGAAATTCAGCCAATAGTGTAACATAGGATTAAAATTGAAGAACACTTTGTTCTATACAAAGTATTCACATTACATCAAGGGTATTTGTTTTAGTAACCGAGGTACCGAGGGGCCAAAGTAACTTTTGTACAATTTAATCTGAATATCAGTTCAGCATAGTGTTACAGCAGGGGTGTATAAACTTTTTAGTAAGAGGGCCACTTTAGTTGACCTGACAATTTCAGGGGCCGACAAGCCGACGGAGCTGAAGTTGGCTAAATGACAGACGTTTACTTTCTGACCTATGGGGTAAGGTTACTGTCAATAAAGACGTGCATGTCTAAAACAAATTCGTGCATATTTATCGGTATTGGTGCATACAAATATTTTATTAATTCATGATTAAGATAATACAAACTCAAAATAAATACAATTTTGTAATTAAGAATAATAAAACTATAAAACCATATGTGTGATTTCGTACTTGTGAATACAATTTTTTATGTGCTTGCATTTTCTTCTTTGAAAATATGAATTTCAGCAGTGAGCAATATTACGTCACTGCTCACAGACATTACCAATCAAGCCTGTGCAGAGTTGATCAACTTCATTGCCAATTAACCAAATAAACCTAATAGTAAAATTGCCACAAAACTAAAAAAACATGGCAGAGGGCAACAACATTAACAACGTGGCTCAAAATCAGGTATATAACTATATTTTATCATTTTGGTCGTAAATTAATGTGTAAGAAATATTAATTCCATAAAATGTGTTCAAGAAGATGTTTCTTGTCCCCCTCTAGAAAACTTTTTTGTCGGCAGTGTTTAGTTATCCCAAGCTTCAATGCTAGTTTTACAGCTTACCATGTTCCTTTAAAACCAACATGTTAACATTCTTAGCATTTACATTTGATGAAGCCTTGTAAGTAAGTAAGTAATCTTTATAATACCGCCTTTCACAGACCAGAGTCACAAAGCGGTTTACAATTGTTATTTTTTTGGGCATTTGTCCTCTCACTCCACACAGAGATGGGAGCGGGGTCACCAGTACAGGAGGCGCATGCACAGTCCTATTGTACATGTATTTAGAGGTAGGGAAAACCGGAGCACCCGGAGGAAACCTACGGAGACACGGGGAGAACATGTAAACTCCACTCAGAAAGGCCCTGGTCCGACCGGGATTCGAACCCAGGACCTTCTTGCTGAGAAGCGAGAGTGCTATCCACTCAGCCACCGTGCTTTGGCCCCTAATCGATGTGGTGCTGATACTAGCCCCCACCCTCCAGATTATTCATATTTCGCGCTGTTACTACCCCTGAGCAATATGAAGTTCATCTCCGTGCTATATTCATCCTTGGTTGCTAGACGTAGCATACTTTGTTGAGCCCTGTGGGTTTCAATCTTATGTAAGTATGTGAGTCAATTTGACAAGTTACTTTTACTCACTAGTTAAGTAACGCCTAGTTCGGCTAGCGGGACCTAGCACCCAGAAAATCCAATAAGTTAGGCCTAATTAAATGGATTATCAGATCAATACAAATAAAGCAGATGAAATATGTAATAAAATAATGAAGTAAAATGCATTATTTTCTGTAGAATAAAACAATACCAGCAAAACTAGCATTGGAGCTAACAACACTGCCAAAAAGAATAAAAAGTTTCTAGAGAGGGACAAGAAACATCTTATGAACACATTTTATGGAATTAATATTTCTTAAACATTAATTCACGACCAAAATGATAAAATATAGTTATATACCTGATTTTGAGCCACGTGGTTAATGTTGTGTCCCTCTGCCATGTTTATTTTTGCAGCAATGAAGTTGCTCAACAACAAGTTGCTGCGCAGGCTCGATTGTTAATGTCTGTGAGCAGTGACGTATTATTTGACAGTTCGCTGACTGCTGAAATTTGTATTCTCAAAGAAAATGCAAGCACATAAAAGAATGTATTCACAAGTATTGAAATCACACATATAGTTTTATAGTTTTTTTGAGTTAGCATTATCTTAATCCTAAATTAATAAAATATTTGTATGCACAAGTACCGAAAAAATATGCACACATTTTTTTTTAGACATTTTATTTTATTTAGACACTTTATTGACAGTAACCTTACCCCATACTGACCTGCTACATTTGCGGCATTTACAGAATTTAGTGACACAATCAAAAACAAATGTCAGTATACAAATACGGCTGGATCGCAGAGGTGCTGATCTTCACGCGACATTGCATGACTATTGGCGGAGCTGAAGTTTGCTGGATGAAATTGTGTTTATGATTTCAATGACTTAGCTTCGCAATGCAGAGGGCCACATGAGATGGCACAGAGGGCCCCGGGCCTTCGTTTGGACATACACTGAGTTACGGCCAAGTGCCTGGCATGTGTAGACACACAAAATGTTTCATAAAATCTGTGGACATAGAACAAAACTGATATCTTGCTCCTGACATGATTTCCCAAGTGGCATTGCAAGATGGATCAAACGCAGAGGACGTATACCTACCGACTAGAGCCCTGCACGGGCCTATTATCTGGGCCCGAGCCCGGCCCTGGCCCAAGGGGGTGGCGCCCCAGCCCGGCCCGGCCCGATATGGTTTCTGAATTTTCAGGCCCGAAACCCGCATCAAGCCCGCCTTTTTTTTTTTTTGTAACCTCCCATAACAATGTTTTAGCGTAGTATATAGTGCCGCGCACTGATATGAACGCAGACTTAGCTAGAGGGCGGAGTTATACATGGTAGTGATGTGTTGCAATGAGTTCTGTGTGTGCGGAGTGGTGCAGAGTGAACGGCCGCAGCTGTATGATGCCCCCGATGCTGCAACACATCTGCACATTACATAAGTAATGCTATGTGCCGTCAATGACAGCACTACACAGAAAAACAAACACTACAGCGTGATAGAACGCTATATTCAGTGGGTGCGTTCGTAAATGTATTCTGCCGCTCTGAAAATGAAGAGCCCGAGCCCGGCCCGTGTCCGAGGTCATTATGCAGTCATCGGCCCGAAGCCCGGCCCTCGGGCTGTCGGGCCGTCGGGGCCCTCGGGCCAAGGGCTCAAGTGCAGGGCTCTACTACCGACCTTAATATTTCTATTTCCGCAATCAAACAATCCTGCCACTGACAATTAGCAAAATATAATAGGAGAGGTTCTATATCCTCGTCTGTTCCAGTTCACCTTGTCTTATGACTGAGGCCCCATTTAGATGGAGGCGCTGCGTAAACGTTGCAAAGAAATTAACAGAAATGACCAGGTTCCTGCGCAGCGTTTAGATGGCACGTGAAAACAATGTAGTTCTAGCGCCTGGCCAGTAGGAGGCAGTGGACCTTTACAACAAGACACACGCGACCCCCAGCAGTAGAACCACTTCCTCAACAACATCCTCCTCATGCCACCGCAAAGATCTGAAAGAATGCACCAACATAATTTTGCATTTAAAAGCAGCTGCGAAAATGGAAACTGAAACCAGACCTTTGCGTGATTTTGTTTGGAACAACAAAGGAGTAAACTTCTCCTCCGTGTAGAGCTCGAAGCACACATGGCTAGTTAGTGTACCCGTCACCATTGTTGTTTACATTTGTTCTTGGCTACTGCACATGTCCAAATGTACGTGCAGGAAAGTGGGGGTTATAGCACACGTACTTAAAGAAGCTATACCCGATTTTTTTTCTAAGTAGTTCATAAAAATGCTTTTTACTACATACAAGTTGTATCATAATACATAATTTAATTGAAAACTTGAGGTAATTGATTCAGCTGTGTAAGAATTACAAGCAGTGAAAAGTGCGGAGTAGAGTCATAGCGGGCCGCTCTTTCTCCTCCGCTCACAGAACGAGCAGCGAACAGCCTGCGTCCTCTAGCCCCTACAGCGCTGCTTAACACCAGGGCTTCAGCTTCGAAATTTGAATATAATTCTAAAATAAAAAATGATGAACAAAATAATTGAATAAAAAAATGTGAACAAATATTAGACAACCCTTGTAATTCGAAATGTATTTAATGACTGCAAATAAAATAGTTAGCTCCCAAAGGTTTCACCGGGACGTGCAAGGCAGGTAACAGCTAAGCTAGCTAGTTGTTTCATGGCAACTTCCGGGTTTTTCGCAATCGCTTTTTGTCACATTGAAACAGTATTTTTGTCATGAAAACGTTAACAGCAAATTCTGAAATCATCCGTGCATGTGTGTTAAGGATGTATGTATACTGTATGTATTCTGTGTCCGATTGACGTTTAATGGTGTTGATTGATAGACATGTAGTTGTTTATTGAGCGTGGCTAGCTCCGTTGGCTTCTCTACAGTGTAGTGTGTAGTGTGTGTAGTGACAGGTGCTGATAGCTTGTTGTACTTGCTGAGTAATGGCAGTATTTTACACACCTGAATTACAAACAGAGGTGGCATTGGGGCTTCGGTCATTATTGGTTTGAGAGTTCTGTTATCAAGAAAAAATGATCGGAAGAATTGCTGCTGCTGCTTTGAGGAGCTCTATAACAAATTATAATTAAATATTATAATATATTCTAAGGTTTTAAATTAATACATTCGGACGCGAAACTAGCGGTATTCTTTTACTTACTTATATATTGTGTTAGCAGTGCGTTGCTTTAGTGCCATTTCATCAGTGATTGTTGCACAGCTTACAAGAAGTTGCGCTAATGCTAATGTTAGCATATGTATCAGATCGCAAATAAAACTAGGTGGCTCTGTGTTATGAGAGCGTAGGGGAAATGAGAAGCCATTGAGCGAGTTGGGGGGCGGTGCTAAACATTCAAACATTGCAGAAACGGGTATAGTGCCTTTAAGCTGTCCCACTCTGTAGGCTAAATCTCAACGCTTACGTCCTCCCCCCCCAATATACCCAATGTTTTACTGTTGCAGCGTTAGGCCTGTCGCGATATTCAATAAATCAATTAATCGCATGATAATTAAAACTAGAAACTTGCAATGGCTGAAGCCATTGCGATTGACTGCGGAACAGATCTAATGTGGAAATCTGCTAAAAAAAATCCTTGAAATCCTTTAAAAGGCCTTGAAACTGTTAAAATACTTGATAGATATTTGAAACTCCTGAAGTCCTTGAAATTGTTGAAACCTTTAAACTCCTGAAATCCTTGAAACTGTTGAAACATTGAAACTCCTGAAATCCTTGAAACTTTTTTTAAACCTGGAAACTGTTGAAAGTGTGGAAACTCCTGAAATCCTTGAACCTCCTGATATCCTTGAAACTGGTTAAATTCTTAAACAGTTGAAATCCTTGAAACTACTGAATGTATTGAAAGTGTCCTTGAAACTGAAAAATCCCCTCACCGCTGAAACAATTTGGTTCCTGTAACTAAGGAAACCTGGTCTGTGGTCATTATCTGGTGGTGGTCTGAGTCTTCGTTTGGGTCTTGGTCTGGTGGTATAATGCAACCTATTAGGTTGCATTATACTGGTTTACATGGAAAAATCCCTATTAGGTTGCATTATACTGGTTTACATGGAAAAATCCCTATTAGGTTGCATTATACTGGTTTACATGGAAAAATCCCTATTAAGTTGCATTATACTGGTTTACATGGAAAAATCTCTATTAAGTTGCATTATACTGGTTTACATGGAAAAATCCCTATTAGGTTGCATTATACTGGTTTACATGTACAAATCCCTATTAAGTTGCTTTATACTGGTTTACATGTAAAAACCCCTATTAGGTTACATTATAGTGGTTTACATGTAAAAATCCTTATTAAGTTGCATTATACTGGTTTACATGTAAAAACCCCTATTAAGTTCCATTATACTGGTTTACATGTAAAAACCCCTATTAAGTTCCATTATACTGGTTTACATGTAAAAACCCTATTAAGTTGCATTATACTGGTTTACATGGAAAAAATCCCTATTAAGTTGCATAATACTGGTTTACATGGAAAAAATCCCCATTAAGTTGCATTATACTGGTTTACATGAAAAAAAACCCTATTAAGTTGCATTATACTGGTTTACAAGGAAAAATCCCTATTAAGTTGCATTATACTGGTTTACATGGAAAAATCCCTATTAAGTTGCATAATACTGGTTTACATGGAAAAATCCCCATTAAGTTGCATTATACTGGTTTACATGTAAAAAACCCTATTAAGTTGCATTATACTGGTTTACATGGAAAAATCCCTATTAAGTTGCATTGTACTGGTTTACATGGAAAAAACCCTATTAAGTTGCATTATACTGGTTTACATGGAAAAAACCCTATTAAGTTGCATTATACTGGTTTACATGGAAAAAACCCTATTAAGTTGCATTATACTGGTTTACATGTAAAAACCCCTATTAAGTTGCATTATACTGGTTTACATGGAAAAATCCCCATTAAGTTGCATTATACTGGTTTACATGAAAAAAAACCCTATTAAGTTGCATTATACTGGTTTACATGAAAAAACCCTATTAAGTTGCATTATACTGGTTTACATGGAAAAATCCCTATTAAGTTGCATAATACTGGTTTACATGGAAAAATCCCCATTAAGTTGCATTATACTGGTTTACATGTAAAAAACCCTATTAAGTTGCATTATACTGGTTTACATGGAAAAATCCCTATTAAGTTGCATTGTACTGGTTTACATGGAAAAAACCCTATTAAGTTGCATTATACTGGTTTACATGGAAAAAACCCTATTAAGTTGCATTATACTGGTTTACATGGAAAAAACCCTATTAAGTTGCATTATACTGGTTTACATGTAAAAACCCCTATTAAGTTGCATTATACTGGTTTACATGGAAAAATCCCCATTAAGTTGCATTATACTGGTTTACATGAAAAAAAACCCTATTAAGTTGCATTATACTGGTTTACATGAAAAAACCCTATTAAGTTGCATTATACTGGTTTACATGGAAAAATCCCTATTAAGTTGCATTATACTGGTTTACATGGAAAAATCCCTATTAGGTTGCATGATTACACTGAAGTCCTTGAAACTGCTGAAGTCCTTGAAACTGCTGAAGTCCTTGAAACTGCTGAAGTCCTTGAAACTGTTGAAGTCCTTGAAACTCTTGAAATCTTGAAACTGCTGAAATCCTTGAAACTGTTGAATCCTTGAAACTGTTGAATCATTGAAACTGTAGAAATGTCTGAAAGAGCTGAAGTCCTATTAAAATGCATGGGCCTATTAAAATGCATTGCAGAATTCTCAATGCAGATTTTTGTCCGATTGCGGAAAAACCGGAAATCGCTGAAGTCCCAAAAGTAATAGCAATAATCTCCCAAACATGTGGAACGTTTTGATGTATAACTTGTGGAAATTGTTGAAAATGTGAAAGCTGTGAAACGTGTCAAAAAAAATGACGGAATAAAGAAATACAAAACCAATGGTTGACTGCGGAAGGTTCCGCAGTCAATCAATTAGCTCGATTAATTCTATTTGCATGCTTGTTTGTTTTCCCGTCTCTCTCTCGGGTCAGAAAGCCGCAAAGTGGTCACGCAAGCAGACTGAAATAACTAAAAAATACAAAATACAGCCAAAACAGGACCTAAACAAGGACTAAACCAGGACTTAACCAGGATTGACAATGGGGGACACAGCAGTTGTTCTCATTCAGGCTCTAGTAGTGACTAAACTAGCGCAACTAGCGTTAGCGTGTTTGCAGATGCGGAAGTATCGTTTAATAATAAAATAAGCTTATGACACATAATGCTGTTATATAAAGTCTCTGCGAGGTCTCTGGACAAAAAGACGCTGCAGAGCTGCATTATTGGCAAGAACTTTACACAAAAAGCATGAAGCTAGCGGCTTTTTGCTTCCGCCACTTCCGGCGGTGGTCTTTAAAAATAAAAGTGTATTTCTCTTTGAAAAGGTGTACCTGCATCATTATCATTGTATTAGATGAAAATGATCTCAGAACATCAATACTATCTTTTATCGCGATAATTCCGGAGACAATTAATCGTCCAGCAAAATGTGTAATCGTGACAGGCCTAAGCAGCGTCTCCATCTAAACGGTGCCTTATGCTGTAAAGCCTAGCGTACATCGACAGAGTAACTGGGGACAACTAGTTGCAAGGCGGCTTTTGGCAACTGAGAGGAGATGGTGGGAGATGATCAGTTGCCGAAATCGGTCGATGTGCGCGCTCTTACAACTGGAGATGATCAGTCGGTCTCCAGTTTCAGTCAGTTGCCCGTGTTCTACTTTTCGGCAACTAGTTGTCCTCAGTTTCGGAGATATGACCCGATGTGCGCGCTCCATGCGCCGCTCCGACAACGTGTGTGTATTGCGAGCCCGCAACAGTTTATGTCAGAAAACACACTGTAGTTGAGGCCAGTTGCTGTCGATGTACGTGCTGTTATTCCCGAGACTGGTCTGCTACTGGGAGTTGCCCGTTTTCGTCAGATTGTCGATGTGTGCGGGGCAGCAACTCAGAGGGGACGGATATAATCAGTTGCCAGTCCGATGTACGCTAGGCTTTATCTCCCATTACTACACTGCCGAAAAAGAGTGATTCAGTATGCCTTTTACTTGAAAACTGAGGAAAGTACTTCGGCCTCCGCCTACTGCTTCTAATTATTTCAACATTCACAGCGCTGTGTGTCATCAATCACTGCTGCGATCGAAGTATCAAAATGCAGTACGAATGAAACTATGAAAGTACCACTAACGCTATTTATACTTCCATTGCATAATTTCTCTTCAATACCTATTAATCTTGCAGCCCTTCTTTGGTGTCTGAGAGCGTAGCGGTGGGTGATAAATCACAATTTACGATATATCGAGATATTTCTTAAGTGTGATATGAATTTTGACATACAGTAACCCATCCAAAAGTTTGGACACTTTCTCATTCAATGAGTTTTCTTTCTTTTCATGACTATTGACTGTAGATTCACACCCAGGCTGTGTAAGGGCTATTGTAAATTGTATACACAATTGAATTGAAAGAGCAGACAATATGTACAATTTCTTAATGAACAATTTCTTATGCGTAAACATGTTATTACATCCTATGTCTCGAAGTTTGTAAATTGTGAGTGGCACAGCACCCTTTGTCTGAGAGTAGCCAACTGTCCTGGGTGAACTCTACAGGACAAACATGAGCCAACTGAGGGGCAGCTGGTAAGCACAGGTGAACAGCCTATTCACCAGACTTCATAAAGAGGGGTTTGTCTTCACTCAAAGAAGATAACAGCAGCAAGGTGTGGTCGCTTCAGCGAATAGACACATTGTACCTCATGTGAAGAGTCATTTAGATCAAGTTGAATGGATGGAGACACAGGATATACGGGAAGTGACCTTCAAGAGTCTTGGTCAAATCTAGTCCTTCTTTCTGAAATTAGAATACGGGTCATATTTAAAACGTACTTGTGGATTTTCAAGTCACATGATCTGTGACACAGTGCTTTACCCATGTAGTAATAGTCTCTCAAAACTATCTCAGGCATGTGGATTGACATGGCCGTCCTTGGTGGAATTTAGCCTGTGAAAACAACTGAGGTGTGTCTGTGAGCAGCACCAGGGGGACTGAACACATCTCCATCACTGTAACTTCACACCACATTGTGTTAAGTTACAAAGAAGTGACTTAACACCAATTGTGAAAACCAGATCCTGTCAGACCTGAGAGCTAAGCTGGGCAGGGCCTGGTAAGTATTGTGATGGGAGACCTCAGGGAACACCAGATGCCACAGTGTGGAGGCTGCAGCTGTAAAGTGTAAAACTGAGTGAGTTTCTGAAAGTAAGTTTCTGATTGGAAAAACAGTGGAGGGCAGGACATCAAAATGAAAACAACAAGATTTAATGGCTGTAAAACAAATTTTGAAATCCAAATATCTCGGCTGCACTACAGTTTTCAGTTAAAGAGCATGGTTTATCAATGTCTTTTGACACATTTGGGCCATTTAATGATGACTTGACAGGAAAATCTTAAATATTGCTACTTTAAATGCAGAATGATGTTGGTGCATTCTTTCACGTCTTTGCGGTGGCCGGAGGAGGATGTTGCTGAGGAAGTGATTATACTGATGGGGGGGTTGCGTGTGTCGTGTTGTAAAGTTCCACTGTACCCTACTGGCCGGACGCAAGAGCGACTACGTTTTCCATCGAATAGACGCTGTGCACTTCGAATAAGGAGCCTGGTCATTTTTAAATACTTTGCAGCATCTCCGCATCGCCTCCGTCTTTAGTTCCATCATTGTGCACAATGTACACAGCACACAGCTGTAGAGTGAATAACATAAAAGCAAATAATGTGCTTGTCTCATGTGGAAAGTCTCCACAAACTGGGTCTATCGCATATCACACCTGGAGCATCAGAACGACAAGTAACCTTTTTTAGAATGATTGTCAAGTGAAGATTGATATATTGCTAGAGTAGAATGTCAACAAACAGGAAAAGACATGTACTGTGAATACCGTTTATACAATAAAAACAGTTTTGAAAAGCAATAAATAACGAAATGAAACACATTGGGACATATAAAAAGTCCTATATTTATCTGGTATAAAAGAACCAAAAAGAATATATTTATTCTAATAGTTATTTCTAATTCACATACTAGCAACTTTATGTATTCTCTTTTAATCGGGTGGTGCTCACAAACGCTGCAAAGTACTGCTGTATTGTTGTTGCTGAATCACTTTACTCCCATCGCCTTTATATTTAGCACACATTATTAACCAAACTAACTACTTCCAACCTTCTAAATCCTAATCTTAAATTTGATCAGACGCTGGAATTTTTTTTGTCAAGAATATAATCATCTTGGAGTCACCAATGTACAGTAATAATTGTAAGTGCAGTCCAACAAAAACATTTGGATTGACCACATATGCCCAAATAGACAACACATTACAGAAAGGATGTGCGATTTGACAACAATAATGTGGTCTTCATGAATATATTAGAGTCAGCGTTATCAATAATGATTGATAACGATAACCCCCACCCCAATAAAAAAATATATATATATTACAGAGGGGATGAATTAAGTATACATGTGTTGAAGTCAGTTACCAACTAATTGATTATTAAAGAGAACTAAATAATGATTAAACAATTTATTATGGTTAATTGCAGAAAGCATAACACAAGAAGGGAGGATGAAACAGTGAAGAGGAAAGGAAATGAGATGAGAAGAGGAGCCCAAACATAAGGAGGTCTCTTTAACAGAGCACTCCCCTAGTGTAACTGCTTAATTCTCCGACTTATCTGCCCCTGCCTTCTCCCACGATGATAAGAGATGCGACTGTTGTCTTAAGAAACACCCAAACTTCAGCTGCTTCCTTCTGCAGGCTGGATTTGTGTTTTGGGCTTTGTGCAAATCAACTGTCATAATCCAAAGAATTCATGAGATTAAGAGCTCAGATGCATCATTTATGTATACAGCTATAAAATACAGGTATAAAATACACATTGCTGGAGCTAAATTTGGGCAAATTGTTTTTGGTTTGAGGGGCAATTACTACTAATAATCCAAAGCATTAACATCTCTTGCGCTTTGACAAATCTTTTGCTGGACCAAAATAATCAGGTGGGGGCACTGATTTCTTCTATGAAAATCACTGTCATGAAAATAAAGCTAAACGTGTTTAGTCCATTTTTTTCAAATGTCTGTAGATTAGAAAAGTGTCAAGGTACAGGAAGAACAAGTATACTGGAGCCTAAACACAGGGTAATACATGTTATTTTGCTTGCACCATTTTACGCAAAGGCAGCGGCTGATGCACATCAAGAGAAGCTGGTCAGTTCACGTGTGCTGCTAAACGCGTTTTGACAAATAAAAAGAACAGAAATTGCCCATGAGCGCATGCAGTCAAAGTAGACTGTAGTAAACGAGGTGTGAGCGTTTCTGACAAATAACATTATCACTAAGCAGTTATGAGTGACATTTACAATATAAGAGACACTACACAAGACAATTGTACTTTTATGAGTAAATGTTTCAAGTCATTTAAGCCCATAATAATTGCTTCAAGTCAACATGATCAATACTTCGTCATGAATGGGAACAAAATGTGGTGTTCTGAACAGGGCTGGACTGGGACAAAAAAACGGCCCAGGCATGTTTTTTTCAAGTTTTTTTTACAGTTTGTTTATACAGTATGTGGAAGCAAATACTGTAGAGGATCAGGATGTATGCAGTTTCAACAATAAAATAAAGTTCAATAGTCTTCATTACAAGAGAGAATAAACATGTCTCAGAGTGAGGCAGGTGGACACAGACAACACTATTGTTTGTTACAGTCTGAAATGCAAATTGTCAGCCATTGGCTGTCACTAAATCTGTTTAATTTGATCACAACATTTTACTTTTTGGCACAACCAACATGAACTTTTAATGTTATGGAAAATGTAGTTACCCGAGCTTTAATTTAGCGAGTTTAGTCGCGCTTCAAGAGGAGAGGGGAGACGCTGACTGTATCCTGCAGCGGTGTATTTATTGGGTGCACAGATTACGCAAAGACACGCGTGGACGTGGCACCCGCTCATTACAAAGCGGCCGCAGCTGCCCCGGAACACTGCGGCCGCTGAGGTGGCGGAATCCCGTTCAAGTACATACAGCAGGTGCCCTGGATATGCGCGCCCCCCTTGAACATTTCTCAACGGATTTACACTTTTCACAAACATGTTTTTTTGTATGAGGCAGGCAGGCCGGCCCAAATATGGGCATCGGCCCTTCGGGCATTGCCCGGGCACACCCGATGGCCAGTCCAGCCCTGGTTCTGAACCATAACACCCATATATTTTTGAGGTAGATCACGGCTCAATGGTCGCTGTAAAAGTAGATCTTGGTTTGATAAAGTGTGGGCACTCATGAATTAGAGAAATTATTTAATTACAAAACACATTATATCAAAACTAAAGTATTAAATCATGCACTGTACTCTAGGGATGTACTGATCCGATATTCAGTATCGTATCAGGGGCCGATATGGGTATTTTGTAAGGATCGGATAATATCGGATTTGTTAAATATGAAGCCGATTTACGTCACTTTTCAGCATGCTCACGCTTTACGGCTGCCGTAAACTAAATACAATGTAAAACTAGGGCTGGTCGATAAAACGACAATGAGATATATCGCGAAAGACATGTGTTTGATATCAATAGAAAACGGGGTCGAGAGAATGTTAGTTTAACATCACTCCGTTAGAAAAAAACAGGACGAAAACACAGGAAGTAAAGCCGAGTCAGAGGCGCGCGGCATTCTGGGGGATGGAGGCAAAGGATTCTCGACCTATCACAGCCAAGCGTGAACCGCAAAACTTTCTGGGTAATGCAAAAACAACAACCCAGTGTTTCCCACACATAGACTAATCTGTGGCGCACCGCCACAGATTAGAGACCGCCCGCCACAAATTGCGTTTCGTATTATTATATATATTTTTTTTTTGTTACGCTATTTAAAACATGCATCGTCTAGTGCCGCCGCAGCGGTCAATTTGACAGCGGGGAGGGGGGTTTAAAATGTGGCGGCCCTTCGTAACTCTCACTCAAGCTACGCGTCTCTCCCACATACAGAGACCTACACACACACAGCCCCTCCCCTTCGTGCACACCGCGTGTCTCCGTCTCCATCAGCGATCATCGCTGTAAGCAGCTGTGTCTATTAATTTACCGCGGTAAAGTGGCCCGCATCTTTCAGCTCTATGAACATGCGGCCCGCATCGGGGAAAAGACGGTGCGCGTTTTGTTGAGAACTTACGGTAACAGCGGAACGTCCTTTCGGAGTCACCCATTTTTATCGAACAGAAAGCGCGCTGGGGTCAGGGAGACACGTTTTTGTGATTAAAACCTTATAGAGATGCCACCCGGCACACATAGCACCAGCCCCCTACGATTCCTCCTGCAGATTGTGAGTCCTCAGGAGGATAGCCACTCTATTGTTTACATGTATAAAGTACACAATTTGGTCCGCTAGTGCAATTTTCAAGTATTGTAACTATTTACTGGAATAAGGTGTGCGACTAATTTCACTTGACTCATGACCTTATTATTGCCCTCTGCCACTGTACCAAAGACCAGAAACTTTTACTGTAGAAATATTGAGAAATATTGAGGTAAAGTAGCCATTTTGGTCCAAAATACCTCCAAAATAGTCAAAACATGTCACTTTTGATCTACTGTAACTTTTTACTGTAAAAAGGTGTGCGACTAATTTCACTGGATTCATGACCTCAAGATTGTCCTCTACCACTGTACCAAAGACCAGACACTTTTACTGTAGAAATATTGAGAAATATTGATTTAAAGTAGCCATTTTGGTCCAAAATAGCCTAAAAATGGTCAAAACATGTCACATTTGATCTACTGTAACTTTTCACTGTAAAAAGGTGTGCAACTGATTTCACTGGATTCATGACCTCAACATTGCCTTCTACCACTGTACCAAAGACCAGACACTTTTACTGTAGAAATATTGAGAAATATTGAGGTAAAGTAGCCATTTTGGTAGCCATTTTTTTCCCCTATGTGTTATTCTCATGTTATTTTGGTTCCTTTATTATCTTTCCTTTATGTGGAAGCTCTGTATTTGTTGTATTATTCTACTGAAGGCTAATAATAATACACTCTTAGGGGGTGGGTCGAAAGTCAGTCAATTTATGTTTTACCAGGCGTTTTAGGCCTACATGGACAAACAACGAATCTCATTGGACATTTCAGAAGGACGATTGCCTGCAAGCTGAAGAAAAACGGAAAAGCGCCAAGAAATTATTCATATACATTTTCCAGCATTTCGAGTGCTGGGTTAACAAGGCAGACTTGTGGAGTAGATTGAAGTTAGATCCAGGTAAAGATTACACTAAATATGAGCATTGCATTTCTTGTGCTTTAGATCTGTAATATGCTGTAAATGCTCAAAGTTCGCCATGTGATTCATAGTCTCTATTTATCTGTCCTTGCCCAGTCACTTCCTGTTGTACTCACCTCCAACATCAGAGAATGACCCAAATAAAACACAGATGGTCTTTCACAAGCCATTGGAACAACAAGGTAGCTTTTATTGTTATAGGAAGACACAACAAAGTGCATGATGCAAAAGTTTGCCATGAAATAGAAGGTGAAATTAAATGCCTTTGTAAAACAGTGATTCAGCGCCATGTCTCAGAATACTTTCTCATTTACACAGAACCACGGTTTAAACAGGTCCACCTTAGTCACTTTAAGATTACACTGGAATTTAGTAACACCATCTGGCAAAACATTATTAGCAATGTAGCCTGGCCTTAGCCATCCGTACACTCCGTCTGGGTCTAGTCCCCATGTTAGCGATTACAATCGGTTGAATTTTGACCGACCATTCAGAAAGCGCAGAAGGCAGGTGTTGTAGAACAGGCAGGTTGTAGTTTTGTAATGGCGAAAAATGCAATAGTAAAGTAATCCAGCCTGGTTCTATCAAGAAATTGAAGCCGGAGCAAGGGTAATGTTTAGCAAATGTAAAATTGTGGCACTACTCCCCACGGGCTCCGTTAGCGGCAAAGGAGATGGCTAGGCTAATTGCTAAATGCTAACAGCAGACTCGGGCGCACTACTTACGTCACGGTAAAGTCAGATCCAATCGTTTCAATCTGCAAAAGGAGCTAACCCCTCCCACCTGTAAACGGAGCTCAATGGTGCACCTCCAGACCTTAGTACGAAATGTCATTTTTACTATGGTGTGGTACGACCAGGCTATTAGCAATGGCACAGCACCATTAGTCTTATTACTAATTTTCAGAAAAGATTAATATATATTTTAAGTTGGTACCTAAACTCTGCAAAACTAACAGTATACACCAATGCATGACATTTTGTGATGCACAGATGAAGAGGCTCAGGCTGTTACCATGAGCTTATGGCCGAACAGGTGTGTAATGGCCAAGCCTCAGTGGAAGTGGGACAGCCAGGGTCAATGGGCTTCTTTCTGCTCCATAAAAACCGATGGGGACAGAATCAGCTGTTTGTCCGGGGCTTCCGTGCAGGATTTCCTCTTTTCAGGGCATTTTGGTCATGCAGCCCAACACAACAGGGCTTATTGTGTACACTGACATGGCACCTGCCAGCAGAGGCTGGTGAACTTACTGAAGAGACACTTTTTAAGATATACGACATGGGCTGAAGAGACAAAATATTGCATAGAACTAAATCTTTTGCTATGCAATTTCTGAAATAAAGTGCAACCAACACCAAAGTATTTGATTGCTTTTTTTTCCTATAATTCTGAATTGAATAATGAGAAGAAGAACATTTGCATTTTTCAGCACCTGTCCGTCTCAGGCACACATTAGAGAGCGCATTAGTAAGCAGGAGAGATAAGCTGTTACTGTTATGGAGATGAGTTGTGTGGGCTCACACAACCACTGCAGTGCAGGCTGCTGTATCCATCAGAGAGATTTAGCTTTTTAGCTCTACTGTGTTTGTAATCCTGCTTTTCACTTTCAAGCAAATTATGGAGTAGCATAATTTCAAATTAATATTCTTCGAATTGAATGCCGTCATGTGTTATGTCCAAAACGTCTGGTCAGAGCATTGTGGTTGAGAAGACTAGTGCTGACCAGGGCAAACTGTGTGGCAAGAAAGGACTCTTCCACATCTGTGTTTATACTCTGCTCAAACCAGCGGACTATATTTACCTCGGCCAAACAGCAGCAGGTCCAGAGCACTAGGATGTGGCTGCAGGACCGGGCCCCTGACAAGCCTCCAGAACTGCCCTGTAATATATTTAGCCTCAGGAACCCATCTGGGATCACATCAATAGACGCACAGCTGTTTGCAGGTCCATTTCAATCATGTTACACCTGTACGGCCACTCTGATTTATCCTTTTCAGAGATTGGTAAACAGCACCCTGAGGAAATCTTTGGTGGAGGATGAGGAGGTGGTCCCCATAGATCAACTACCACAGCCACGCAAGGACAGTAAAGCATAGGCTCATTTCAGGCAGCTCTCTCCTTGTAAATCTCTGACCTCCTCACTGTGCAGTAAAGATCCTCAGGAGATGTAAATATATCACAGATCAGGCATGGGGGGTGCAGCAGCACAGCATGCGATTATGATACAACTGTACAACTGTGTGTGCACTGTGCACCCACTCTCAACAGCAACTCGTGAGCTGCCATTACTTAAAAAGTCAATACAAATTTTAACAATACAATTTATTTCCATGAGGAAACTATGCTAATGCTCCAACAGTATTTAAATATAAAGGGCAAAGTCACTGATGACCTGCACTAGGACTGAAAAAACCAGCACTGCTATTGCCACTTTTTATTGTACACAATAAGATAATTGTGCAGACTATAATTTCAACCGTAACATGTTTGCACACTTCATGTCTTTTGCACAATCTGAGTGATTCTATGTGACAAATGTGACATTTCTCCACTGTGAGCTGAATAAAGTTTCTTATCTTATTGATGATGTGTTGTTGCAATATTAATGCTGTATTGCACTAAAGGTAACATACAGATTTTGTAATTCACGTTTATTTCATACATAAACGTACAGTATTTGTTTGAACAAGTGTTTCTAAAACACATTCAATATGTAGTTCAGAATATTTGTAGGAAGTAAAACTATCAATTATTATTTTGGTAATTGAGTAATCTATCAGGCATAATCAATGGCTGCAGCCCTAGTTGGCAGCTTTCATCAAGTACGCCTCTTATCAAGAAATTGCTGACTTGTGTAATTGATGTCACAAACAATCCAGCAATCAGGTGGATTCTTTGTGACATCATAAAGATACACAGGGGGAGGGGTGTCCAATAGTGACATCTATAACTTAAACTTAAACAATGTTATTTAGCCCACTATAACTGTCAAAGTCACTACCACAATGTACAATTTTCTTCAAAAAAACAAAAGCGAAACAGAACCCTCAAACGCGATCACTTTTTCCCCCAAATAAATCGTGTTTTCAGTAGTTGGCCTATCATAAATGAATGGTGCGGTGAATGTGCAGAGGTTCAGAGCTGATGGTGCGGATCAGTCATTCAGCCGAGTGTCATCTACTCATGTCTGGGGAATGCAACACAAACCCGGGGGTCTCCACTGAAAGCAAGCGACAGGTACAGCCATAATCACTCACAAAGACTCGATTCATGCGGGGGCTTTGAACACCGCATGCACCAGCTCTTTATCATAACATCAACATGTTG
Source organism: Knipowitschia caucasica (assembly GCA_964034765.1). NCBI lineage: Eukaryota > Metazoa > Chordata > Actinopteri > Gobiiformes > Gobiidae > Knipowitschia > Knipowitschia caucasica. The sequence continues at coordinate 9,933,935 of OZ035832.1, forward strand.
CACGCCACATATGCATGAACTCTGCGGAGCGTAAGAGTCGGGGTAGATCCACGGGTAGATCCACGGGTAGATCCACGGGTAGGCGACGAGAGACGAATCATTGACCAAGACAACTTCCGGTTGCACCACAACTACTCGAAATTCAAAGCTCGTACAGGCTAAATGCTTTCTGTTTAACCACCAAACAAAGAAACTATTGTCTGGAACTTGTAGTTTTCCGATTTGATTTTGTACACAGCAAGTGGGATAAAGTACAGAATACTATAAACTCGAAGCATGTCGAGCACAAAGAGCAAACGCACCGCAACCGCGACGAGAGGGATATTTTGGATTACTGTGTAGGCTTACGCTACTTTATTATTGTCCTTACAGCACAGAAAACACAACACAGGGCTGTAGGGAAAGGCATAGGAAAAGGCGCCACACAAATTAGATCTGAAAACTCATGAATGCAGTCGTGGTGAAGCGACACAATCCTTGGACTGAAGTTGCTCAGGTTGGGTGTTTGTCTTGGAGGCGAGGGTTCACTTCACTAAAGCTACTACTCTCACACGCTTCACACACAACTGCTTCGCTGAAGTCACACAGATGGAAGTGTAGATATAAAACCCTTACCCGAACAGTCAACGTTGTCTCAACTCCACTCGTAATCCGTTAAAATGAAGCAGATGACATTGTAGAGGCAGTCGTCAGTCCACTGTTCGCTGAGCTGCGCCCGTGCCATCTACGCATGCGCAGTCCACTGTAGTAACAGCAGCTCAGAGAGACATGGCACAGGGTTGACTGAGGGGCCCCTGGGAGCCACACGTGCACACTGTAACACTGAGACTGTCAGCATGGTACATGGGCAGCCGGGAACCTAAAAAAACCGTTTTAAGATAAGGTCAAGGTAATATTACAATTAAAGACAAGAGAGAGTTGAGCGCACCACGTGGCCAACATGACACTGTATGCACCGTTTTTGGACAACGGCGCCCTCCTCTGGTTGAAATCGCTTACGTGGGTGCAAGAAATCGTCAATGTGAAATTCATTCATATGTTATGATTTGGTTGCTTTAAAGCTACTGGTATGTTTTGATAAATATCGGTTTTATTCATGACTCGAATCTAACATTTGATTCAGGATGTCTCATATCATGTGAATAATGGTATTTTATGTTGTCATTATTGTATTTTTTTATTTTTCATTTTGTATCAGTAGACCCGTCTATATCACCCAAAAATATTATCAGGCAGGCACAACGCAATATCGAGAGAGCGAGAGAGAGAGAGAGAGAGAGAGAGAGAGAGAGCCAGCAGGTGTCACTGTGGTGAATATGTTACAATTAGGGACAGACATATGCTTGTCCTGGGTTCCCTGAGTGCATTAATTTTGGCCTCCCCGGGTCCTGGATAAATTAATATCAACGCTGAACGCATGACCCACTGTCACCACCCTCTTTGTTCGACTGTACTTGGATCATAACGACATTTTTATGGATGATAACACAACACTTAATTAAGGCTTATTTTTGATATTACTGTTGCGTTTTACATGAACTTGGTGTGTGCTGCTAAAACCTGCCATGATGATGTAGGTCAGGAAATCTACAAACAACATGTCCCACAATGCCCCTCGGTTCGCTACTTCCTGCATCCAGATATGTATGTGATGTGGAAGTGTAGAGGGCGTTCGTTTCGCTCATCCACGTCGGTTGTAGATTAGTGACAGGCCAGGCACTTGTCCCCACGTCTGCGAACGACGCCCGGGTGTGTTTGGATGCAAAGTCAACCAACAGACTGACAGCTCGGTGCTCGGAATGTTCTTGGACAAAATATCCACTGACCATTAAAGACGTGTTATATGGGATGAAGTAACGAATCGAAGAAGATAAACCACGCACTCTCTTCTACAGTGGCTGATGGACTATTGGATTATTGGATGCAAACCCTGTGCGACGACGATACTTGCAGCCCCCAGTCTCCAGGTTGGGTTACAGTGTTTACGGATACAGCTGATCGCCAAGATGCACGGACTTGTTCTCCGTGGGTACAATAATGCTACAATGCGTTTATAACACCGCCTTTTCTTTTTACGTCTCAATCCCAAATATCAATATACATCGTAAGCAACATCTCCATAAGGACTGTAGAGATCTTTCAATGACAGCCTCGTCAGCTATCATGTAATATTGACCATATACACGCAGAGTTGTGAGACACTGCTGTCCATTACAACAAGATAATGGTAAATACTGAACAAGGCTTTCTCTCGTCACTGAAGGACGGCATCTTCTCTAGCAGGATTCAATGCCATCACAAATATTGCCCCGTGGAGCCGACCAAACCAGGCCGCTATCCTGAAGTCGGCATGATGTGGAATATGGTGCCGCTTCTTTGCAGCTTGGCGTGTACCTGCCACGCCGCTGTCATCTCTCTGTAACTATGCCCGTGATGTCTTGAAATGGATGAGCGTTTTACTAAGGGCTATTCAGGAGCGTGAACCGCCCCATGAGTGGCCACGCATGTTGGATTTGGCGCTGGCCGGCTTGTCTGGATGTAGCGCGAAAATTCTTGTGATATTTCTATACTACAGCTCACGTTCATGTCTCATGTTCATGTAGATGGCTGGCGGGGGAGGTGCAGCAGTTCTGGGATTGATCAGGCGTTTTGGTCAACTTCATTCATTAAATATACCCTGTTATGAATTGAAATAGCTCTCAGGTCCTGGTTATCATCAGCATAGATTAAGGATTCCAATGGAAAGCAATACAAGTATTAGGGCTTGGCTGTATGAAATATATACACAGCTAAAATGTACATGGTATCCATTTTTGTTTTTGGCCTGAACATTTCATTGAATTCAATAGTTTAGGCTTTACACTTACAAGCTACTGCATCATAGACCAATGGATAATTTATCAGGGCAAATGTGTAGTGTAAAGTTACTTTCAAATCCTACTGAAGTTTTTGTGATTATCAGACAGCGGTTTATCTTCTATGCAGTTCACACAACAGAACAAGCTGGTTCAATGTTATAAATCAATGTGTGTCAGTGGGATAGTGACATGGGTGGACTGGCATTCTTTGATATAATTGCATGTCCCTGGATGATCTTGCCTTTTAGAATACATGTTACTTACACTCTGCAGGGCAATAACACAGAAGCCAGTGACAGGATTTAGCACAATTTCAACAGCCGGATATACGATGGGGGGAGGGACATCCCGACTTTCTGATCCTCTGATCTCCTCCCCTCCTCTCATGGACCCCTGTCTCACCCATTGGGTACTCTATGGATTTTGTGCCTGAGTACTTAAGTGTCAAACTGCAATTGAGCTGATATGAATCCATACCGTGGAGTGCAAAGTAACGCCCCTGTGTCCTGCAGCAGCTGTGGGGGCTGCTGTTCCCCACCACCTCCAAATCTTATCCCACCTGCCCATCCATCATCTAATACTTCTGCACCCTTCAACATGACCCCGCCACCCCTCATGGTCCCTGCTCCTGTCGTCCAAATAGAGAATGGCAGCACCTGGATCGCTGTGTCCCCAGACTCCGGTCACCAGTGTGGGACTGGCAATCCATATTGGACTGCAGTTTTTGATTATGAGGCCACAGCAGAAGAAGAATTAACATTACGGAGAGGGGATCTGCTGGAGGTTCTATCAAAAGACTCTAAAGTGTCTGGGGATGAGGGCTGGTGGACTGGCAAAATTCAGGATAAAGTGGGTATTTTCCCTAGCAACTATGTAACAAGAGGTGATGCTGCCAGCTATCAACTGACAGCTGGAGGGCTGGTACCTGATGGAGTGGATGAATGTCCCTTGGAAATAGACTTCACAGAACTGTTACTGGAGGAAGTGATTGGAGCTGGAGGCTTTGGGAAAGTTTACAAAGGAATGTGGCGAGGAGAAGTAGTAGCAGTAAAAGCTGCCAGACAAGACCCTGACGAGGACATTAGTGCTACAGCTGAAAGTGTGCGTCAGGAAGCCAGGCTGTTCTGGATGCTGAGACATCCCAACATCATTGCACTTAGAGGTGTGTGCTTGAGGGAACCCAACCTTTGTTTAGTGATGGAGTATGCAAGAGGAGGAGCTCTGAATCGGGCTCTTGCAGGGAAGAAAGTACCACCAAGAGTTTTGGTTAACTGGGCTGTCCAGATTGCCACAGGGATGGACTATCTGCATAACCAAGCATTTGTACCTATCATCCACAGAGACCTCAAGTCCAGCAACAGTAAGTGCTCTGATTTCTATTCTATTACACAATAATGTCAAATGTTATAGGTACAAGTTTTTATTTCATATCCAAGTTTTGCCAAGAAGCATTTATGGCCTAAAATGTGCACATTCGAGGGTCATGACTTTTTGTGGAGTTAGTTGATCTGATGTGTCATCTTTTCTGACATGTTTCTTTTCCTGCCTCTCCTCCTGCTCGTCTTCTTCTGTTCTGCTCTGCAACTCACTGAGCTATTTTTGGTCCATTGTGCCACTTGCTGTTGGATGCAGTTGCAGGAGCAGTTGTTGGTAACAGTTATAAAGCAAACCATTAAATCTATTAGTGTATGCAACACGTTTGACTATATCTTAATCAGAATTTTTCATAATAAAGAAGGGTTAGGGTTAAAAGCAAAAAACAATAATAGTATATAAAGAATTACTCAGGCTTTGTAACTAATACGTTCACACTGAAGGGCCTTAAAAAACATTATAATGTAATTATAAACAATCTGCGGTGGTGTCCGTGCATTTGCCGCATTCAGAACGATAAGTTTAGAAGCACTTTTCCTAACTTTCATAACCCAGAGCATAGTCCATGGGTTTGGATGGACTATATACTGTATTGAGTACTGCAATTAACAATTTTATTTATATTTGCCACTGAAACAGTAGACATTTATAAAAATGTTAAATCATTCTTTTATTTCACAAATCATTAATACCCAAAACGGCAATGAAAAAAAATCAATACTCTCAATATTGCAAATAATGTATATGATAAGATAAGAAACTTTATTGATCTGACAATGGAAAAATGTACATGTCACTTTTGGCATTGATAGAATCACTTAGATTGTGCGAAAAGACATGAAGTGTGCAACATGTTAAGGTTACAAATATAGTCTGTGCAGGATATGTTATGTACAAATAAAAGTGGCACAGCAGTGCCGGTTTTTCAGTCCTGGTGCAGGTTAAGTGACTTGTACAGTCAGGGTCTAAGGACAGTGATGATCTGGGACATTTAAGGACATTTATGTACATTTATTAACATTTATGGACATTGATCATCCCCCTAGGGACCAATAGCGTCTATGCATTTGTTGTTATTGCATTTCCTGTGTCCAAATTCTCCGCTCTGTTGATGAGAAATCCGCAACTTTGTGAAATCCTCCAAGATGACTGCTGTTGTTATTGAGGGCCGTACAAAAATGCATTGAATTGAATTGAATAATCATGTATATTCAATTGATAAATATTGACCATCAAAATATACTGTACCATCCATCCATTATTGTACAATAAGTTGATAAAGTAAACATTGTAACAGGCCAACCGTAGACATAGAAATACAATCCTGAGGGAAACCAGTGCGTAGATTGGTCTCACGGTCAGCAAATAAGACCTACCCCAGTTAGCATCAAAATTCCAGTTCCTCAGGTATTGTTTCAGTTTGTCCTCACATGAAAACACAGGCGATGTCTTACACAGTTTTCAACTATCTGTTGTTTTATGGTGAATAAAAAGACAGCTAGTTTGAAATGAAAACAAGTGCTACTTTAGCTACAAACAAAGATATGGATTTGGTGACTGCTTTTCATCCATCTATGGTATTATACAACACTGATAGATCTGTTAGAATTGTAGTCCTGGTAACAAATTACACTAGCAATGTGTGATAGATGATCGCAATTGATCTGAATGCAAGAATCGTCAATTACTTCGCTATGGCTTTGTGTCTGTGCCAATGCCTCCCTCTCTCAATGTCAGTTCACCAAAGAGCATTGTACAAGAGAATAGGAGCAAGTAGCTTAATAATTGTGTCATATGGAAAAGTGTGCAGGGCAAATGTAGTGTATGTTTAACCTATGACTAATGCCTATGTCTACATTGGCCTTGACAGAAACGCACAAGCGAAAATAGGTTTGATGCATCAGTGTGATAGTTTAGAAGGCTATAAACAAAAAGAGTGCAGGAATAAACAAGTTGGGGTAGGGTTACACATCAGTTCATTGTCCAGGTGCCAGAGGTTCAAGTGACTTCTCTGAACCACAGACCTCTCATCATCAGATAGACTCTCTTCTCTGTCACTGTCCTCTATCACAAGTGTGACACACAGCGTTAAGAAGAAATTATAAAGGGCAAAACATACCAGCCCTATTTCCATTTTTAGCAAACATTTCTAAATTTATTCCAAAAGGGTTTCATCTCTGTGAGTTCTAAAGCGTTGCCGTTGGCAGGCTTAGCATTAAAGTGACTGTGTAACTTTGATAATCTCATTACCGTGTTCTTCTTAGTGATGCCACAGCGTGTTTACAGGTTGGCCGTCACTTGTCACAGCTGAAACTCAGATCTCAGTCATTGTAGTGAGTTAAGCAATACCTTGAATACATACTGTAGGTGCATAGGCATAAACTTTGCTTAGGTTCTTTTTTCTTAATCTGGCTGTCAGATGAAACTATCATAATTACCTTATTTTGTTTAAGGACGCCATATTGCATAAGCATTGTTATGAAAGCATAGGGGCCACAAGAGGAAGATCAATACAGTGAATCACACAGTTTAATAGTTGTTTTTATTTTCATAGTTTGTCATAAATACCTATTTTTATAGTGTGGCTATGATCTTTGACAGAGTGCCAACATTAAGGTCACTTTTGGCTACTAGGTCATATTTAAATGGAAAGAAGAGAATTTTGCTCTTATTTAGTCATGGTGTAAAATACCATGAATAATCCTAAAAGTAGTTATATATCTTCTTCTTCTCACATATACTCTGCGAATTTCAAAAAATACAAATTGATGAGTCATTGCTAATCACTAAAGTAGCTCTATTATTTGCCCAAGTGAGTCACTGATACCTTTGTACAGAGCTCTAGAGAATTAAGGATGCTGAATGTAAGGCAATACATTGAAGCTCTCACCTGTTGCTAACAACACAGATGCAGAACTCTGGGAGCTTTGTAGTAAATATTCGATAGCAGGCCTTTGTCTTACCGAAAACAACTATCCAAGGCCTGAGTAAGGTGTATTGTGGTGGCTTAGGTGCAGTGCATTGAAAGTCATGTTTACAGAGTCAATAAAAAACAGAAGCCACACTCAGCTTTCAAGTCTGTTCACATTTCCAGCTACACACAAGTTTTTGATTCACAAATTATGAAAATAAAAGTGATCTCTGATATTTGATACCTAAAGAGATTGAGTATTCATTATTTTATTCAGTTCCAGATCAGGTCAGACCAGAATAAATCCCTTATTTTTGGTCAACCCACACTTGATGCTTTTAATAATAAAATAATATACTGTACTTTACAATATCACAATATTACATGTCAGTCTCCTTCAGAATCCAGTTTATGGTGTTTACTCCATATGTCCACACCCCACAAGTGCCAAATAATTGTTTTCTTGTCTATCAATTAGTATAATTACAGCTGTTCATGTGATGCCCTCAGAGATTTGAGGAATTTCCTGAAACATAAATATAAAAAATATAAAAACTAAATGTATTAATGTGTTGGAATGGCCCAGTTAAAGTCCAGACCAGAATAATTATCAAGATGTGCGAGCTGGTAGAGACAACCCCCAAATGACTTGCTCCTCTAATGGGATCAAATGGGGAGCCTCAAACCATTGACTCAAGATACTCGAGTCCCTGAATACTTACAATTTTGTATTGACTAAAATTAAAGTTGTCTGTCATGTTTGTGTCACTTCACAATTTGTGTTGTCCTTTGACATATTCAGTAATGCCTTAATGTTTCTGGTTAAGACAAAATGTGAATATGTTTTCATGTCACTATTCATCTGCTATTTATGTTTGCTATTATACTTACTTATATTTGCAGGTGTACCATCTCTCTGTATAGTGTGTTTATTAATCATGGAAAAATAATAATTTTGATAACACCTGTTGGTTTTATATTATGAAAGAACTGCAGAGTAGGTGTGTAAAAATCAATCATGAGGGTATAAAATCATGAAAATGATCCTGTTCTGGGTTTTATACTAAGAGCTTTGTTGCATGGTTTGTGACCATGTCGAGCCGCCCTGTGCATGTGTGCTGCTTGTAGGTTGTCCAGTGGAGAGATCAACAATGACCCCATTCTCATAGACAGTGAAGACCAGGCCTCACAATGGCAGGAGTCACTGCAGGGGAGTGGGGGCACGTGCACGAGGCAGACACTAAAGGCCACACATAAGTGACTGGGCAGAACACTGGATTTATCAGTATTTCAGTTATGATGCGTATTAACAACACAGAAAAATTCATGTTTTTTTTGTACGATCGGGAACAATAAATTGAGAGCAGTATATTATTAAACATGAAATTCTATCTCAAAGTGTGTTAATGTATTGTATTTACATAATCCATCTTGCATCGACAGAGAAGGTCGACAGTCCGGGTGGGAAAGAGGAGCGAAGGAGGAATGCAGTGGTGGATGTGGAGGAAGTCCTGCAGCCTTCAGGGGAAAAGGAGATGAATGGGGGAGGGACAACTGTGTGTTGGAATACCACTAGGACAGTTTGTGAAGAGGTCAAATTATTTTTAAATTGAGACTGGATTAGCTGTAAATAATGATGTTTAGATTGTATGCATTACATTGATGATACATTTGCTTGGATATTCTCATTGAATGTGACCACTGGTGTAGAAGTTGTCCTGTTGACACATAATATCTCTATATTATCACAATGACACATGAGCAGTAATTATCTTTTAAATGTTGTTACATTGATTTTGGACAAATTGACCGTTGTCTCATGTAAATACACATCAAGTGTGCAGATGTTGTTGTCCCACTCTTTCACATGCACGTGCACTTTGTTTAATAGCTCCATCATCACTGTAAAAGAGAAGCGGCATGGTCACACAAACCAGCCAGCTGCATTTGTTCACAGACAAAGTGAATGGCTCCAGGGTGAAACTGTGCCACTGCGCAGCTCAAGATTAGAGCCACAATGGCCCGTAGTGGTACGAAGGGAGCCAACCCTGGGTATCAGTGTCATGGGAGCAAAGTATATAACTGTTCTGTGAAATGAAAAAAGCCTATAGTTGATTATAGTACTGCCTTAAAATGGTAATAATCAAGTGCCCAGAGCTGGGATCAAACCCCAGTTTCAGCAAAAAATCTTTTTTCTTAAAAATTCTTAAATAAAGAAAATAGTAAAGAAAATAGTTACTAAAACAAGTTATTCTTTAATGACATAAGCAAATAAAACATTGCTGTATAAAAAGTCTTGATTTTCTTGATAACCCCAATACTCAAGGATCAACAGTTAGAGCATTGTTTACTCTTTATAAGTTAGAGATTAAACAATAGTGTAAGGTGTCTGAAAGTCAGGCAAACAAAAGTGTGGTGTATTTTGACACAAAGCCTTGTGGTATGCGCTGTTAATACATGACAAAAATCTCCCTGCAGTCATACCTCCATTTTTTGTCATCATTGGCTCCTTGCACACAGCCCTCTACCCCCACACCCCCTTGTCCTCCTCCTCTCCTCCAGCTGCCTCTTAAACCAGCTCCTCATCCTTGGCCTGGATTCAGCTGCCTTCTTTTCTCTGGGCCTTGTCATTTTTGCATCCCTCCTTCCTCACTGCTCTCCAACACTGCCTTTAATCTCCAGCATACACAACTTAGTGTTCCACTATAGCGCTGGGCAATATTGATAAACTGCTAATGTAGAAAACATTGAGTACATAATAAAAGTCTATAAATACTTCTGCTTAAATAGTAGCACAGTAAAAAGTATGCTCCTGTAGTGAAATATTTAGTCAACTCAAACAAGTATTATATAGAGTAGATACCAAGGGCAAATGCACTGTTGTGTCTACCCATGAACAAATGTATGAAACAAAAGTGTAAACAAAATGGTCAAAAACTGGAATATTGGTCCCTCAGAAACTCGCCCTATTCACACTAAAACAACATGGTTAGGATACATGGAGAGACACAGTATTTATTTACTTACGTACAGAACAGTACAACATCACAACACCTCTGTTCCCAGCTGGGACCTCTGTCGTGTTGCCATAACAACAGTTCATGACCCAGCAGAAAAACACCTGTGGTTAATGTCTGTCAATATGTTCTCATGAGCCCGTGCTTCTTTCTGCTACTGGCCTGGATGAGAATCTTCAAACAAAGACATGGACCTGTTTAAAATCCCCCAAATAAACAAATAAACACACAGAATAGAAAGGAGTACAGCATCACAATAGTAACTCCCATAATGAGAAACATTTTATGCTGAGTTGAAACTTAAACGAGCTAAATTTGAAAACTCAGGAAGTTGAGATCGATCAGGAGTTTTTATGTTTGCTATTTGTGTACGATTTTTTCCCACGTTGCACATTCAAAACAACAGTGAACAGTAACAGTGCTGCAGTGTAAACTTCATAAAATGTGTGTAAAAGCATCAAAAGAGAGTTCCGAGGCACTCTGTTAGTAGATAAAGTAAAAGTCTGTTATTACATGAGACGAGCTAATGCATTTTGACACAGTGTCTTCGTCAGGCCAATATTAAGGGCCGTTAAGATTAATTATTGTGATATGGGTCAAAGGACAGTGGTGATGATCCAGGACACTCAACTTTCAACAACATTTTTTGACATTGGTCATCTGCCTCTTACGTATGTGGTTTTTCTCATTGCATTTCCTGTGTTTTAACTGTTTGATTCTCTGATTTGTTTTGGCAAGTCAACAGCTTTCTAAAGTCCTCTTGCACTACTGTTGTGATGTAGGGCTATACAAAAAATAATTGAATTTAATTGATATTTGTGAGTTCACAAACTGAAGAAGCTAGCTACACAATAGGCGGTAATTATTTCTATTTAACATCAAACAGCTGAGAGTAACATTTCCATTCATTTACCAAACACCACAGGATCCCGCTCTCTATTGTTAGGGGTGTGTTCTCTATAACATCTGATAACTTATTTGAACCAGGAACAGGTGCATTCCCGTCGACTTTGACCTTTTTGTTCTGGCATGTTGTGTTTGTGGACTAATGTGTCACCCATGCGCTTGATGCTTACTTATCAGTGTTTCAGCAGTTCAAACACTGTCTGCTGCTATTTCTTTTCCTTCGGCAGAGAGCAGGGTCCAAGGACAGTGTGCAAAACACAAATCTTTAAAGGTTATTCACACATTTTGATGAGTGGAAAAACCTCTGATAGATATGTTCTTCTGGGGTTTCCACAGCTGCTCAAACAATCTTGTTGGTTTCACTTTTTACTTTGTCAAACATCTGACCTTATGACCTGTATACTGTTTATTATTAGTTGACCAATTTAATGAGGAGTTGCCAGTTTCCTCTTTTACATGCAAAAACATGGCTTGCTATTATGTATAGTTCAGTACAATAGTTTAGGACATGTGCTTTTTATGGGTAAAATTATCCAGCTTCGATCCTGACCAACCGGAGCATCAACATTTACTGAGTGGGGGGTGCACTGTGGTGACCTGCTCCTGATGGAGTGCCCCAGTCCAGGGGTCAAAGGCAGAGGATAGACCCCCATCAGAGTCTGTTAAACATGTTAATCTTTGCATTAGAAGAGATGAATAAATGCAGCTGGTAGTTTATAATTGAAGCTAAGATAAATAGAAAAACCAATTTACTGATTGAGAATATTTAAGGAAACAAAATTACAGCATAATATTCAAATAATATTCGCATGGCGCCGTAAAGATGGCGCCGTGGCAAGAGCTCTGGTGTGTGCCGTCTTCTCTGTCTGGTGCACACAATGTGCACACAATGTGGTTTTACTGCAAATGCCAAATCAATGAATCTGAATCTGAATCTGATAAGTAATGGAATGCTGTAATTAAATTCATGCAGCTAGTTTCTGATTAAAAGGACTCCCTTAAGATAACTTTTTAATTAGATTAACACCGCATATTGTGGTCTTTTTTGTTCTCAACATTTATTTTGAAAAAGCTCTATCTGTTGGTACAAGCTACATCTATCATTTTTGAATGACTTGGGTTAGAGGAGTTCATTGTCAGAAGAATTTCACAAGGACAGTATTACTACACAACTCTATTCTCTGTATCTTTGAAGTTTACACCTGTAGCTCTCCCAGTGCCATATACAATAAGCTCAATGCAGACTGTCACATGCACTAAACAAACGTGGTGAGGGACAGAACGACACACCCAACTAAACATGCAAACGTGTGGACTTTGGCAGACGCTCTTCTCTGGGAAGCAGACAGCTGTCCTTCAGCAAACAGCAGCTCTCCAAAAATGACATGAGGATAGTATACAGTCACCTGATACTAGTCAATACAAATGTTGATGGTTAATTCAGAATTATTAATTAGACTTTTCATACTTTCATCTTCATTCTACTGTCAAGCTCTTAAAATCTCAATACAATAATTTATAATAGTAGCAATTTATTATTATTATTATTGTTATTATGTAAATGACACATTGAGAGACAAAAGTGCGATATGCAATAAGCATTGCAACAATAATATATTTTCTCCTTCCCCAAATAACTCAAAATGCTTGTCAGAACTGTGATGTTTGCTCACCTCCTCACTCCTTATGTGTTTTGTTCTTTCCACGACTCAAATAAGAGAGTTTGTCGGCTTTGGCAGCAAATGGCAGAGCTTGTGTGTATGTGTTTGCTATATACTGTACATACATACATACATATATATGTATGTATGTATGTATCAATATAGCGTGCAGCCCAAGTGCAAAAGACCAGATACAATTGAGCTTGGAAAATATTGTCTGTTTGTTGCTGTTTTAATGTCAAAACTGCTTTGAAGTGTGTGTGTGTGTGTGTGTGTGTGTGTGTATTGTGTGTGCATGTAGACAAAGTCTGCGCTGTGTAGAGCTCTGTTTCTTTTGCATACGACTGTTTATAAAGTCCTGATGACTGACCTGCACGATTCAAACATTTCCCTAGCAAGCGCCAACTTGGAAACAAACAAGGAAGTAAAATATGCAGGCCAAAAAGACTGTGTATAGGGTTTATCTATGATGTGAAGAGAGGACTTTTGTCTAATGTGCATTGTTGCACCAAATAAAACAGCTAGAAAATGCAGACTATACAGTGTTTGACTACAGCTGATACCATGTCTCACCATGTCATGTTTTTGTGACACGATGAGACATGGTATCAGCTGTTTTGTTAATGATTCAATAATGTACAGATAATTAAATCAAATTAAATTATCTCTTTTATATAGCGCTTTTTTGGACACTCAAAGACGCTTCACCTGGCAATATGTTTCCCACTAAACTTCTATCTTACCCAAAGAATATGTGATTCTTAAAGATTAAGTGTAAAAAGTAGAATTAGCAAATTTACGTTTTAATTAAATAATAATAATAATTAATTTTTCTCCTCCCAGTTCTGATCTTGGAGCCCGTGACCAGGGACGACTTGAGTGGTAAAATCCTGAAGGTGACAGACTTTGGCCTGGCTCGAGAGTGGCACCAGACCACTAAGATGAGTGCCGCTGGAACCTACGCCTGGATGGCCCCAGAGGTCATTAAACTCTCCCTGTTCTCCAAGAGCAGTGACGTGTGGAGGTACCTACTCAAAGTGTGACAGACCAACACATTTGAGACATTTGTGCTTACTGATATGGGTTTCAACAGTTTTGGGGTATTGCTATGGGAGCTGCTGACTGGAGAGGTTCCTTACAGAGAGATTGATGCTCTGGCTGTGGCATATGGAGTTGCAATGAACAAACTTACTCTGCCCATTCCTTCTACTTGTCCTGAGCCATTTGCTCAGCTGCTGACTGGTAAGCATTTCCGACATATTTTATTCAAACTTTTAATATATTGCTTCATAATATCCTGCATTGTTCTCACTAAATGACTGAGGTTGTGCTACACTTTTATAAGATTAAGATGTAGTGAATTAAAACATACAAAAGACACAATATTCTTGTTATTGTTGTCATTTTGAAAAAAATGAATCAAATGATAGTCTTTTGAGTTTTTTTTCTAAAACAATACAACTCAAAAGACAATCCAAAGTTCCATAGGCATTTTTACAAAAGAATATTTTTAGATAGCCCCGTCATTATGCAAAACTCTGATCCATTGACTGAACTTATGAGAGATATCCTAATTATAAGACACTATGGGTGTCTGTCTGTCAATGTGTCATAAAAGAAAGAAGAAAAGTAAAATTTATTTTCATCTTCTATTGTGTATGTTTGTTTATTCCATGATAACACCCTGCTTATCACTCCATATCAATGTTATGTAATGTATGAGATGACGTTTTCAATTTGTCTGGGAGCTTATTTATTTGTAACTCTCCCGTATTATTAAATATTTCACATTTTACAAATCACGTGCTGTATCTAATAAACATAAAGATATACGGGGAAACAGTTTGACTTGGTGATCAGAGGAAGTTCAGTCCACTGATGCCTTGTGTTGAATAGAGTGCTGGAGTTCCACACCCCACAGCAGGCCTCCATTCAGCAGCATTCTGCGGCGTCTGTTGGCCATCGAGCAGTCCACCATGTTTCAAATGCCCCTAGAGTCGTTCCACTCTCTGCAAGAAGACTGGAGACTGGAGATCCAGCAAATGTTTGATGAGCTTCGGGCCAAAGAAAAGGTAGGCACTTCGAATACAGCATTATGCCTTACTGTGTTTTTTCCTATGCGTTCAATGATCATTATGCTGCATTTTTTAGAAAAGAAATCACACAAAAGTACGACAGTATTTACACCTTGTCAGAGCTTGTCAGAGATGTCTTTTTCACTTTGCATTACCTTGTCACCACCATAAGTATCAACAGACAAGGTGTGAGATGGTGCTGTGCTAACTGCATGTGTCACTGCAGGAGCTGCGGTCCTGGGAGGAGGCTCTGGCCCGAGCTGCTGAGGAGCAGAGGGAGCAGGAGGAGCAGCTGAAGAGAAGAGAGCAGGAGTTGGCTGAGAGGGAAATTGACATTGTGGAGCGTGAACTCAACATAATCATTCATCAGATGTATCAAGAGAAGCCAAGTGTCAAGAAAAGAAAAGGCAATTTCAAAAAGAGCAGGTTGCTGAAACTAGGCCGGGACAGCAACTGCATCAGCCTGCCCTCTGGTGTGTAATCATTGTAACTGCATGCATTTTATGTTACGAACATAGAAAGTACCATCTAACATCAAAGAAATTCAGACACAATTCCACATATCCCGGTTCTTGACGAACTCCCATGAAATGCTTTACAGTTTTGTGAAAAATTTAAAGCCAATGAAGCCAATACCATAATGGTACCAGTAATGTATGTTGCACATACTGTACAACGTCTTGCATTTCAAAATGTTGTTCTCAAAGATAAGTAATACAGCTGGACCATACTACAGAGCCATTACAATTTTAACTATCAATTTCTGTTTAATCATCCCTTTGACCACTTTTTTATTTTTAATGTTTGTTCCAGGATTTGAGCACAAAATTACAGTGCAGGCTTCTCCGAGTGTGGACAAGAGAAAACCCCAGGGCACTGAGACGACCACTCCTCCAGCTAGTCCTGGGGTCATCCCTCGGCTCAGAGCAATTCGATGTGTGTGACCAATGCGTTCAAACAGACTGGACAATATGAGATGAAATTGGAATATGAATGTTATATGTTGCTTCACAGTGACCCCCAGTGATGGAAGCAAAACATGGGGCCGGAGCGCAGTGTGTAAGAAAGAAGACATGTCTTCCAACAAGAAGAAGCTCCGTACCTGGGGCCCGAGCTCCACACAATCAAAGGAGAGAGTCGGTGGAGAGGAGAAGTATGTGGTCTTTATTTTTATCCTTGTTATATATATTTACTGTAAATTATATCGGAGTGTCTTTGTATGTACAGACTGAAGTCTCTAGGAGAAGGTTCAAAAGTTTGGTCATCCAGTGCACCAAACCTGGGAAAGTCACCCAAACATGCCCCTATGACGGCTGGTTTCTCCAGCCTCAATGAGATGGGTGAGTTCCATAGTGGATAAAGTACTGAAAATGTACAGGACATATGTACAGTTTTATTCTGTTTCTTTTTGCAGAGGAGTGCTCTGAACTGGAAGAGTCACCCATCTCACTCATGCCCTCGGACAACAGTAGTAATGGGGCAGTGGAGGACTCTGGGTCCTTGTGGAGCTCACTGGGATCTGGCTGTGTGCACTCTACTGGAACATCTGCTTTGGGGTCTTACCAGGGGGACACACTGCGGCGCTGTAGCCAGAGGAAGAAGAACGACATGCTGCTTCTCGGATGTGGATCTTTGCTGGCCTCTGTTGGCCTCGGCCAAGACCTGTACCAAATGGGAAAACTGCAGGTACACTTGTGTATATAAATGTGGACAGAAAAAAGGCAAAGAATATTGAGGCATTTGTTGTGTCACTCAGATGCTTCAGGATGAACAGGACGTCAGAGAGCGAAAGAAAGAGGGTCTTTTTCAGAGGACAGGTCGTTTTCGCCGCAGCACATCTCCACCAAGCCGGAACTTGTCTTTGTCCCTGTCTCGACACCAGGATACGAGTCTGCCTTGCTTGGACCCGTCCCCGTCTGTCACACTGCTTTCTTTGTCCTCTCTGTCAGACTGCAACTCCACCAAGTCTCTGCTTCCTTCTGACCCAGACGAATATCCAATGACCCCAGTGGTAAGCAAAACTCAAGCAGGCTCTGCCCCTGCACTGAACCCACTTCTGGACCTGCGAGCAGAGAGCTTTAAGAAGGAGCCAAACCAGTCCCTCACTCCCACACACGTGTCAGCTGCTATGGCTATGAACCGAGGACACCGACGTACACCATCAGATGGTGCCATTCGGCCACGTGCTCAAACTCTGGGGCACCGTCGCTCACCGTCAGACGGCAGCATGCCAATGCCTCCTCCGCCAACTGCGCAGACTTTATGCACGAGCAAAGGCAAGATTTCAACAGAATCTATAGCTGCTTTTTGCCTGTTCTATATGTAATCATGCTGATTATCATAAGCTAAATGTTTGTGTTGGTTTTTTACAGGTGGGACGTCCTTCCTTGACCCTTTTCCAATTCATCCAGCGCTTCAACGGCGTAAAGCTCCAGCCCCCCCTCCTCCTTTGTCTGTGCCAGATTCAGATGCTCTCATCAGTCCCTTGGAAAGACCTAAAACACTGGAGTTTGCCCCAAGACCGCGGCCCACACCGGCCCGGAAAGCGGACCCTTGGAAGTTGAGCTCTCTGTCACGGACTATGAGCTCATCTCCAGGAAGCGGCTGCGACAGCCCTCTGGGGTCTGCAGACAGTAGTGCAAGCACAACCAAGCCCAACCTGATGGACATGGACATGGATGGTCAGAATCTGGACAGTACTGTCCCTCTGTGTGGACAACAACAACAAGAGGCTCTATGTGGTCAACAGTACCTATAGTAACTTTTGGTCAACTTGTGGTTGCAATCAGAGTAAAATGCCTATCGATGTCTGAGCCGAGTTGTGTTCTTTGGAGCTTTCCCTGGCATATAAATAATATGCAAAACTGTTTATCAAACATTTCCCTGTTATTGCACATGACCCGGACATAAAGGCCATAGACACTTCCTCAGCCTTGTGCTCACCATTCTACCTTACTGACACTCCTCTCACACCCTGTAAGCTTTTGCTCTTTCTACATTTCTAGCCAAGCCCCTTTCTCCATCTTACCCTTACCCCAAAGGCCATTGAAATGCTTGACATTACTATTTTTAATTTCTGAAATCTATCTTTGCCATCTGCTGGTGTTATTGTCTTTCTTTCTATTGCCTGCATCTTGTCATCCTTAAACAATTTGAAATTTGTATTCACACGTATAAACATGCAGATTGATGTAATTCCTCACATGTGGAGTCCATTTGTACCACTGTGGACCTCCTTTGTTTTTATGTGCCTGAGCAAAAGTTTCATTTTGACAATTTCTAAATCCAAAATTATTCTGTGCGTAATTGTTGAGAGCATGTAATTTTTAAGAGAATGTTTGGCAGATAGGCCCACCATTGCTTCGGCATTGATGACTTATTCAGCAGTTAGTAGCATTTGAGCATCAATTTCATGAAACAGAATCACTGTATTCTGAAACTACTTGACAACATCAACCTCACATCAATGTCCTTTACCCCCTATTTCCAGCATCATTGGCACTTTAGGAGGCACGCTGTGACAAATCAAACATTTTTGGACATGGTATCTGCATTGTTTTTATTAAGTCGCAGATGATATTTACTTGACTCTGCAAATTGTTTGAGCGTGCGTGGGGCGTGTGTGTGTGTGTGTGTGTATGAATGTAAATATTATTTAAATGAGTTCCCATTTTCACAACACAGAGTATTTATTTGTTACTACTGAAATATAATAATAATGTTGGGGATATGTGTATATATTTGTAATTGAACAAGTACTTCTTAGAACGTCAATATTGTATCATAATTCTGGTGTCTGGTAAAAAGAAAAGTGTGAAATGTGATGAATGATCAGAGAGTTCAATAAAAACAGACATTATTGGTTGAATTTTTCCTTTGGATGACAAAGACAATTGTAGTAGCAGAAAGATTCCTCTTGATGGCAGCCTTTAGCATGATGTCATGTCTTCCACGGTCTCCACTGACTCTGCAGTTCTCACGGAATGCGGTCATTTCTTTTTCCTGTGCTGGTGCTTCTCATGGATCTATTATAAGGTGCTTCTTCAGTCGGATTTATTCATGATTAAGCTAAATCAAACTAGCTATGGGAGCAGCAAGTCAAGTGTTTATGTTTGTATCTTAGCTTAGTCTTTGTTTATTAAGATAGGAGAATAGGGTTAAACATAATGGTTTATTTAAATCAGTCTGACCGCCAATCAAACCCCTTCAGATGCCTGTTGCCTAGCAACCCTAGTCCGCTGCCGTTGACAGACCCAACAAAAGCCACGGTGAGATGAAAACATGAGAAAAGAGGGTATACTGTAATATTTACAGTCCATGGTATGCATGCCTCTCTGCCCAGGGAGGCTGCTTATTTCTTTAGAAAAATGAAAAACGAAAACAAAAAAACCGAATTAGTATCATAGTTGGTGTCACAGGTTCTGAATAAATATAGTGTTAGCCATCTTCCCAAGGCGATAAAATGTCAGCTCACAACATCTAGCTAGTATACAAAACATCAACACAAACATGGTTTCTGCTCATGTTTTGTAAAGGGGAATATTATGTAAATTCTAAACACCTTTATAAGATTGTAAGTGTTGACTTTTTGAGGAATGCATGTTATTCTATAATGCATTTAAGGTCTGTTTAATCTACACCCCGGTTTACTTGTATTTATTTATACATGTATTTACAGACTCGTTTCATAGAATTCAATAAAAATATACACACCATAGAGACAGGTGTGAGGGGTTTCATCATCAGTGAGTGCAGAGTCCAGGCACAGGGGTGACTATTAGTGCACTGGGGCTAAGACAGAATGAGTAAAATGTTCTCAAAATATCATCCTAAATAGTTTTATACACCCGAATTAAGTTCCAGTTTCAGAGCTTCATGACTCCTGCCTGGTACCCATCCCCCTGGTACTCGTCCCCAAGGTAGCAAGGCAAACAAGATGCAAGGACTATAGACCAGTGGCACTAACTTCTGTCATAATGAAGACTTTTGAGAGGCTAGTGCTCCGACTGCTCATGCCACAGGTTGAGCAGCCTCTAGACCCCCTTCAGTTGGCCTATCAGGAGAACATGGGAGTGGACGACGCCATCCTCTACATGCTCCATCGATCTGTGTCCTTCCTGGATGGCCCTGGAGGCTATGTGAGGCTGATGTTCTTCGGAGGGTGTCCAGTAGTCTTCTTCTACTGGACACCTGCATTTCTCCTACGGGATCAATAAAGCATCTATCTATCTATCTATAGCAGAATGTCTCCATTTCTTCAGAAAAGTTCAATAGATCAAATGTAAGAAGCTTTTTATATTTTTATCTCAAACTTTATTCATTATTAAGATTTACCAATCAACAGTGCATTCCCAGGCTAAGCGGTTCATAAGGACCAGTGAGGGAGGCCTCTGATGTTAGAACTGGAAGAAGGCCTCAGCGAGGAATGTTCAGGTCCCTCCTCACATCTTTTTTGCAGAGTTCTTCAGAATAACTTGTCCCTGTTGATCTCTTGACAGAGGTACATTTCTGATGAGTTCGTCAGTCCGTGACAAAGGGCATTGCACAAACTTTAAGTTCGTTTGATACCAGCTAAAATATCAACACACACGGACACAGTCACAACATTTCTGAAGCCTTTCCTTTTCATCTGATAAATTAAGTTATATAATGTAAAGCTTTACAACCATGAACTGTTCCATTTTGATCATTATTTTGTATATTTGTAATATATAGCCACAAAAAACAACTCTTGACATTTGACAAACATTTACCTCAAATGACATCACAAGGCGCCAAAAGTATCTCAATGGTAATGTGACTCCATCTCATGTTGTTGTGCTTGTCTTAGAGCTACGCACCGGTGAAGTAATGTGTTGAAACTTTTACCGTCTCTGCGTAACATTTCCATGTCCAAGAATCAATCAATCCTCCCTCAGGACTTTTCACAGCAAGACAAAAACAAGTTGGCTGCCTGGTGCCATGGAGAGAGGGGCATGATGGGAGGAGGCTGATCCTTGAGAGGTTTGCTGGTGAGTGAGCAGCCATGGAGACACTAGCTGTCCCCATATGAACCTCTCCCTCGGGACTTAGAGGAACTGTGAGAAAGTCACAAAAGTGGCATAAATCCCAGATTTACTTGCCACATTGATTTTAAAGTACTAAAAGGCATTTGCCAATGACACTGTGATGATACTTCCCTTGCCAGTTCATATGTTTAACATGTTTAAAATGTCCATTGTTTGCAGCAGTTCTAACTATGGCATTCTTCTCTATTCCCAGAACCTCTCTAAATCATTCCAGTCTCCTTGGTACATAACACCACCTCTCCAGAGTCCCATTGACACACATTTGCGCTCTGTTCACTAATACGGTGAGAACAGCAATAACAGAATACGAATTTGTTTCAGTGGATTGGATTAGTTCTGATCTTTAACACAAAGGCACATGGAGACTGAATTTGAGCACTGACACTACTGGTTTTAATGGTCAGAAAAGATTTGAGAGTATTTTTTGAGAAAACTGTTGTGGCCGCATGCCATGACAAAAAGCATTTCTCAGTTCTATGCCTTGTACAATGAAACTTTCCACAGCTGCGCTCTTACATGCAAAAGGTGGGCTCTAGGAAACTGGGTTTCAGTGCATCATGGTTACTCAGCTCATGCGCTACAGCTTGACATAGTTCATACGTCAATTTATTCCTGTACAATTATCTTGCGATTGATGGGTTAAATTGTACAAGAGAACAGTAGCCAACATATAGAATGCTTAGTACCACTATGACCACAATATGAGCAAAAGTGGTTGTTATTAAAACAACTTCTAAATAAATAAAGCTACTTTATTTGCCAAAATTAAACTGAAAAAGTAAAGACTAAAAAAGATTGAAATCTCAATGGCAGACTGATTTATGTGCTCCCCAGAGTCCCCACACCATCCCATTTGAACTGTGATGTTGAATTGATAAATAATTTCTCATTCCAAGATGCTTGTTTATCTATAAGACTGGAGAGATCTGGTCTCTCCAGGCCTCTCCAGGTTAAGTCCCAAAGCTTCAAAGACTTGTATTTGTTTTTAGACTTGTATTTATACAGGGTATTTTCAGAGACATGTGGTGATTCTACATTAGTAAAAAAAAAATCTTTTTAAAAACATTTTCAAAAACCAAATACTAATATTGTTTCTTAGAGAATCCCACCATATACATTTTACTACAACAGCAACAACAATTCACAATCTGAGTTGACTTGGGACTATCATAATAAAAGACTTACTTGAGGTAACCACACAAATGCAAATAAAAACACCACAATTACAAACAATAGATTTAGCCCTTTAACTGAGACAGAAGTCGTCTAATAGAAACAGTGAGAGTATCAAAGTAATGCAGACATTTCTACTCATTTAAAGATGCAAATATTTCTTGTGCCAGTCTGTCTGGCTAGTGTGATCTATGGACGATCAGATATATTGATGCTTTTGCGGTTTGAATAGCCCTCGCTCTTGTAAGAGGATGTCTTTATCCAATCTGTAACTTTCACTTCCATCAAAAGGCAGAACAAATATTGAATGAGGCATATAATTGAAATCAAGTAGTTTCATTTGAAAGCTCCTCATCCAACTTATTACTGATGATAATTATGCAGAATTCTTTTCTCAAAGGGAAGAAACCCCAACCACTGCACCTGAGGGGGAAGAGAGGACAAATGGAGGAATTTGATAGGCCTCCTGTATTGGCGTGAAACTGCAATCCAAAGGTATGTGTCAGGAAAGGAGGGAGGGGCAAGGGGAGGGCTTCAGGGTCATAAAGTCAAGGGTTAGCTGGGGTCTCTTTGCCAATCTCCCGCTGTCCGTATTTGCTCATCTTCATCTCTGTCAGCTGGATGTATCGGAGCACGTTGGTGTCTGAAAGAAGTTATACAATGAGCTATGTCTAAAAATGTACACACTATAAGACATGCGAGAGGAGTGGAAGAATGTTTAGTTTGTGAGTAGAAGATGGACTAGTGTGGTGATAATGTATTTTATGGAACACGAGCAGTGCTGTATCACCTGTTGGTTCCCGGTTCTTGGCCTCACGCAGGTAGCGCAGGGCACATTCATAGTCTCCCAGGTGATAGAAGGCAATGCCAGCTCGATACATGGCCTTGAAGTGGTCCCTCTGATGACTCAGCACCTTTAGGCAGTACTCCTTCACTCTCTCATAGTTCACCAGCTCTGACTGCAACAGGCATGCTATAAGACAGCAATAAAAAAAAAAATTCTTTAGATTTTTTTTAACTTACAACCTACTCTGTTAAAGCTGGGATCCCTAATGTTCAAACCCAAAAAATTAATTGTTCCTTGCTCTCTAAACAGTTTAGATTAGTCTCTCCTT
This sequence comes from Knipowitschia caucasica, assembly GCA_964034765.1. Lineage (NCBI taxonomy): Eukaryota > Metazoa > Chordata > Actinopteri > Gobiiformes > Gobiidae > Knipowitschia > Knipowitschia caucasica. The sequence goes on from OZ035832.1 coordinate 9,957,093, forward strand.
TGAAAAGTTGCAAAGAGAGAACCACCCTCACTCACAGGGCTCCTTCCACAAGTGAGCAGAATATAAAAAAATGTCCGTCATTAATACATAGAACTATGGGCTTCGTGTTCTTATGAAACTGCTCTCTGTCATTCAAACCTTCCAAGCACCACCAGACCCCAGTGAATGTACTCAGAGATTTAGCCATGATGTCAGTGGTGGCGGTGAGCGAAATACATGATAACCGGGACTGGAATCTTGCTCTAAACTACAACACAAAAGTTTTACGATTCTTTTTCTATTTAATCATTTGATTTTCTACCTCCAGAAAGTTAATTCATGTTCTCACAAAATCTTACAAAAACAACCTCAATGTTCAAACTATATTCACATGATCAACCGCTTTTTCATTGATAGTTGTGTTTGCATTTGGCTCATAATATGACACATTCCTTCATTGTAATGACTCATGCGTTTACGCTGCAGGAAGAACAGCGGCAGCACTGTTAGTCTGGACTCTGCCCTTGGATGACTCCTAATGCGCTTCTCTGTGTTTTTACCATCCATCCACAGTTCTACACTCGATTAGAAATTGGGTATCTCCCCCGCGACACCTCTGCTCTTCCTCTGGCTCCCGCAGTGGTCGGCATGCTTTTAGCGGATTTTGTTACAGCTCATAATGATCTCACGTGTTTAGCAGTTAGAGTGGTCAGTAGCTATGATACATGTAAAGACCTATTTTGGTTTCATTTTTTGTACTTTCCGATTCACGGATGTTCACTAATGCAATTGCAGGCCGGTCGCACCTCCAAAATGTCAACCCTCTATTCATCCATCTTCAAATTTTCCTTTAATTTCGGATTCAGGTACGTTAGTAGAGCTGCAGTGATTTGTTGAGTAATAAAGACAAGTCAGCTAATATACCAACATCCATCCATCCATCCATCCATTTTCTACCCTTTAATCCATTTCTGGGTCAGGGGGGTGGCAGTCAGAGATGCCACCCAAGTCTCATAGCACCAGTCCCTCACTGACCCTCTGCAGGTGGTGAGTCCACAGGAGGACGGCTGCTCTGAGTGTGAGCATAGCCTTGATCTTTCAGTGGGGGCTTTGGGCAAAGTGGGGTTAAGTGTCTTGCCCAAGGACACAACGACAGCAGTCAGTGGGAGTCGGTGGAGAAGGTGCAGAGGTGGGAATTGAACCCACGACCTTCAGGCCTTAAGGCCAATGCTCTACCAACTGAGCTACTGTCGCCATATACCAACATATAATATATAATTTCATAATCACAATTGTTAACTGGACCGTAAGGACTCCAAAACGCATGCCAACAAAACCACACTTATTTTTTAAATGTTCTGTGTCTGGGGGCCTTTGATCGCTGTACTTCTACCTTTTATCCTATTTAAAACATTGTACATTGAATAAATCATAGTCATCGTTTGACAAGTATGTTCTTGGCAGGGAGAGACCAGTTTATAAAACAACCCTCGCATGTTTGATGTTTCTTCACACTTTGTAAGAGACATTCCAGCCATTGAACATGTGTTCACAGAAAAGTGTCAATTATAGTATTGACTTTAAAAGGTTTTATTACATGGCTCCTCACAGCAGCAGTAGAACTCCATTGATTTGAATGTAATTTCAAAACCAGTCATTATTTCTTGATAACTGACCTCTCAAAACAATAATGAACTCTGCTTGTAATTCAGGTGTAGATTACTCCGCAAGTAGTTCCGGCCACTCCGGAGTTAGCCACGCTCAATAAACGAAAATACCAATCAACAACACATTTAAATGTTAATCGGAGAATACATTATACAAATACATTCTTAATACACATGCATGGAGGTTTTCAGAATTTTCTGTAAAGGTTTTCATGACAAAAATACAGTTTTAATGCGAGAAAAAGCGATTGCGAAAAACCCGGAAGTAGATTCCGGGACATTTTCGGACACATTTGCAGAGGATCGAATTACGGATTTAGGTTAGGTTTATGTTTAGGTCACTCATCGCTGATGTTCAGAATTCTTTGTTCAGTTTTCATGCAGTTCCAGAGAGTTCTAGTTTGGAAGTTGCTAGCCTAACTGTTACTAGCCTAACTGTTACTAGCCTAACTGCTGCTAGACTAACTGTTGCTAGCCTAACTGTTACTAGCCTAACTGTTACTAGCCTAACTGTTACTAGCCTAACTGTTACTAGCCCAACTGTTACTAGCCTAACTGTTACTAGCCTAGCTGTTACTAGCCTAACTGTTACTAGCCTAACTGTTACTAGACTAACTGTTGCTAGCCTAACTGTTACTAGCCTAACTGTTACTAGCCTAACTGTTACTAGCCTAACTGTTACTAGCCTAACTGTTACTAGCCTAACTGTTACTAGACTAACTGTTACTAGCCTAACTGTTACTAGCCTAACTGTCTCTAGCCTAACTGTTACTAGCCTAACTGTTACTAGCCTAACTGTTACTAGCCTAACTGCTGCTAGCCTAACTGTTACTAGCCCAACTGTTACTAGCCTAACTGTTACTAGCCTAACTGTTACTAGCCTAACTGTTACTAGCCTAACTGTTACTAGCCTAACTGTTACTAGACTAACTGTTACTAGCCTAACTGTTACGAGACTAGCTGTTACTCGCATAAACCTGGGAAAGCCTTTGGCAACAATTTTATTTTCTGTCAATAAATAAACCTTTCGGCATTCCTAAGAGTGGACTGAAGTTTATTTTGTGTGGTCTGTTGGTACAAAGCTGTGTAACAAGCGCGTCAGGGTCCGCTTCGCCCTGTCGCCGGTACTTATTTTCCGATAATGACCTGCGTAATATACATTATCCCTTACATAACTCAAAAACAAAAATTACTATAATAAGAAAAATAGAAAAAAAAGGATTTCAAACACAGACAAATCAAAGCGATAGTGTGGATGAAATCAAAAGAAAAGATGACAAAAACAAATGTAAAGACCCATTTTACAGCCTCTGCTTTGATAATTCTACTGTGACGCGTCGAAAATAAAAGGTCATCAGAGACAAAGCGGCAGATGAACTCCCACAAGATGAACATGGCGAACACAACAAGTAAATCTTTTAATTTAAAAAGGAATGATTGTTGAAAAATAAATCAAAATTTGTATTGATTACTTTTCAAAATGTATTCCCTTGACCCCTGAAAAATGTGTAATGGATGTGAAGGTTTCCGTTTTTTCAAAAAATTAAACTTTAGAAAAAAATCAGTGTCTGGTTTCACATTTAATTGGTTTACCTAATGAAAGTAATCACTTTGTTTCTACTTTGTGTAAAAAAGACAAATCTATTCATCAAATGTGGACATCTGAAAATATGTTACAAACATCCGCAGCTCATTCCATCAAAGGATCACGTTCGTTACACAAATAAACAGAGCCACGATAGAACATTTGACTAATGTATAAAACCGTTATCTTCTAGCAACTACTAATGGACAGAAGAGGGGTTTGGATAAATGAAAAACATTATACATCTTCTGATTATTAAAATCTAATTTTGGCCTTCTGTCACACTTTGTGACAGAAGGTCATATAGCTAAGATAAGAAACATGTTAACCTTGCCTTGCATGTACTGCATGTACTGCATGTACTGCATGTACTGCATGTACTGCATGTACTGTATGTACTGTATATACTGTATATACTGCATGTACTGTATGTACTGCATGTACTGTATGTACTGTATGTACTGCATGTACTGTATTACTTCACATTTCCAGCGATGTATTGTTCATGTCTGTTTTCATTGTAAGAGTTGTATGTCCTTGATATACAGTAGTTTTAGTTAGTCATTTAAAGTAGGTCCTCTCTGGCCTCGCCCTTCTTGTCCATTAGGCAGATGCATATCGGAAAGGGAAAAGTAGAGTGTGGTGCGATGCATTAAGGCTGAAATAATGATAGGATCATCAGAAGCAAAGTGATCTGAAAGTGTCCAGGGAGGAGACATGCTGAGGACAAGGGCCACAATGAACTATAGTAATGCTATACAGTATATGTTCTAAAAAATAACTAAGAGTAAAGCCTCATTAGAATCTTATATTAGATCATCTTTTCTGCTTTATCAAATTTCATCTTCCGCTTATTTTCCACTGCCCAAAATAGTGGCCGACTCAAGATAAATGTTTAGCTCTTTAAATATTTATACAGTTAGATCAATATCCTCCTTGAGGATTCAGATTAGTCTTATTTTCCATTGTGCCTTAATTTAGGTGCTCAGTGGCAGAGATTGCACAAGGGCTGAAAGTAACATACTAGACTATTCGATTTGTTGATGCTATATATGATTTGTTGAGTAAATAAAAGTGTTTAGTTTTTAGTTGGCTACAAGAAAAGCCCATGAGCAAAGATGTGTTTGTTATTAAATGTAACATTATGTTGATTAAGCAGTTTTTGTTTTTATATCATTCTTACTTTTTCTGAGCCTCTTTTCAAAGCACAGTCCAGATAACCAGTCCAGAATACAGATCATAGATTACAGATTAAAGTATCTTGTCTATTTCATGTCTGCTTTTCAGAATATAACCATAAAAACAGAATGTAGAAATATAAACAAAAAATTCTTTGTGGTGGTTAGATGAAGCCATTTTGTTTTAACTCTTTTGAAAACAGAAACTAACCCTGACCAAGATGATTTTTTTAAGTGTAAAATAAAATGATCATCTTATCATTCATATTCTTTGAAAATGCCAGGGTTAATAAAGTAATGTTTTGAATAGTTAGAAGAGCTAATAAAAATAAAACAATAACAATGATAATCATAATCATAATAATAATAATGATAGAACACAAGTTGTGAAAATGATGATTTGGCGCTAAAATAAAAGACAAACCACATTGATTCAAGATGTTGACCTTGCATGTTTTGGAACATCAAAACAGGAAGAAGATCGGCATCTTGACAACTCTGAGTAGTTCCAGCTGTAACCAGTTATCACTGCTCCATCAGGGTCAAGTGTTTTATATGTTTTGTTCTGATATAAAGCAGCAGTTAACATTGCTTGGTTCTATCCAAGAGATTAATGTTGAATAAATTAATCATTCAAAGGCCCTCACACTTTGAGAACCAACTTGGATTGAAATATGAGATAAATACAGTTATTAAAGCACAGATGGGACATTTATTGGGTAATATATCTACTGTATAATTGAGCCTGGCACAGATATAATTTAGTTGTGGGCCAAAGCTTGCCTATAATGTGGTTAGCATAGTTTAAGATGCTGTCCAGATGCAGTACAGCATTTAAAATCTCTGTTCATTACTAATATAAAACAATGAATTACATAAATGATTCAATATAATTTAGTTTGTGAAAAAAATGATGTCTGAACTGCCTAAATATCCAGATCCAGTAAAAGGACAAGGCCAAGGCTGTATGAGAGCAGTACATTTTAGAGTGGACGCAGGCATTGAAATGTGATGCACTTTTGTCATACTTTGTAGTTCTCACACACTACAGGATTCATAGAAGAACCTCAACAACAGTTTTTGTTTCCCTTTGCAATTTGATGTTTAAATGTTGTGTATATTTGCTTGTTACTTGTGATAAGAAAATAGAAAGAGGTAAAGACATAGTTTTTTTAAGGAAAAACTAGCCTTCCGCTTCGGCCCTGTGATTAGTGTCTTGATTTGTGTAACATAACATGAATGGGCCATTGCTTCACTTGTCCTTGGCTGGGGTTATCAAACGCCTTTCCGATCTTGCTTTTAGTATTCAATGCCATCAAAAGTGCCGTGTAGTAAGGACACAATTTCAAAGTCAAGCCCGGTCCTCCAGAGATAATGGGAGCTGTCAGGTCAGAAAAGCTCAGATAGGACAGAGACTGTCAGTGTTAAGCTGAGTGGATGAATATAAACAGCAGTGTTCACATTTTATCACATACAGTATAGGCCAGTTTTTCATTAAAATGATCAGGGTGTCATTACAGTAAACCTTAATGACACATAATTTCACACTAGAAAATAATAATGAGATTAGGTCAATTTATCATATTTAATTTACTTCCTTTTCATATTTTTTGTTGCACTTACTGTAGATCTTGAATGGCTATTCAGGTGACAGTTGGTAGAGTAATGGCCTATGGGCCTGAAGGTCGTGGGTTCGAGCCCACCACAAGACCCACTTCACGACTCCCGCTGATGTCTACTGTCGTTGTGTCGTTGAGCAAGACACTTAACCCCACTTTGCCTGAAGCCCCCGCTGAAAGATCAAGGCTCCTGTGGACTCAGCACCTGCAGGGGGATCAGTGAGGGTCTGGTGCTGTTTGTACTGGGTGCAGCTCTGGCTGTCACACCCCTCCGATCCAGAAATTGATTTTGTATTGTTTTTATTTGTACTTTCAATTACTGTACAGAAAATTAGGATTTTTCTGCGTAGTACGAGAGGGGTCGCATCAATTTTAAGCAGCATGTGAGTCAATTTCTAGTTTATATAGACTTTTGTTAAACTGTCATTGATTGCATGGTTTACTCAGGTCAGATTTAGCCACTGTATTCACAGCCGACATGTACTGGGTCTTCCCCGGGGTTACCTCCCGGGGAGACGTTTCGGAATATATCCCTCACCCTATCTCTATGGGAGCGCCCAGCCACTCTGCGGAGGAAGCTCATTTCAACCTCATATCCATGATCTCGTCCTTTTGGTCATTCTCCAAAGCTCATGACCATAGGAGAAGGGATGTAGATCAACTGGTAAATTGAGATCTTTGCCTTTCGATCCAGCTCCCTCTTCACCACAACAGCAGTCCGATACGGTGACCGCATCATTCCACATGCTGCTTGATGTCTCTCGACTATGTCCCTCCGAAAAGCACCAGGCCCAGATGGGCGTCTCACCTGCCACCCTGAGACACTGTGCAAACGAGTCGCTGGCCTGCTTCAAATCCTCTGTCATTGTTCACGTCCCCAAGAAGACCAGGATCACTGGATTTAATGACTACAGACCTGAGGCGCTGACATCTGTATTTATGAAGTCATTTGAGTGTCTGGACCTTCTCCCCCTGGATCCTCCACAGTTCGCCTACAGAGCCAACAGATCTGTAGACAACACAATAAACCTGGCCCTCCACTTCATCCTGCAGCACCTCATCAAGAAGGCCCAGCAGAGGATGTACTTCCTGCGGCAGCTCAGGAAAGCCAAGCTGCCTGTACAGATGCTGGTGCAGTTCTACACGGCCATCATCGAGTCCATCCTCACCTCCTCCATCACCGTGTGGTTCGCTGGAGCCACAGTCAGGGACAAACAGAGACTACAGCGCATTGTGTGCTCTGCAGAGAAGGTGATCGGCCGCAGACTCCCAATGCTGCAGGACCTATACTCCACCTCAAGCAGGAGGCTATACGGTCCATTCGGACCAGAACCTCCCGCCATAAGAACAGTTTCTTCCCCTCCACTTTTGGACTCTTGAACACTTTTATAAAGTCTCTATTTATAAAGTCACTTTACTGCTGTCACCTTACTGCACTGCTTAGGCCCCGTCCCAATTCTCACCCTTGCCCTTAGGTGTGAGTGCCCTCACCAGAAAAGTGCCTTCCCAGTGGTGAGTGCACTCACAACATTCTCCCTAAGAATTGGGACACCCCTGGATCTACGGGACAATATGCAAATGACGCAGCAGACGTGTTCCACGTCACACGCATTATCAAAATGTCTGATTTCACCACAGATAAGCTCTGACACAGATATGACTTTATGAAACACAGTATTTATTAAAGAGATGTATATTGTGTGCACCGAGTGCACTTGTAGTATATAGTAATCTTAATATTTTTACTTTTTTAGAAATGTTTTTTTATGCCTTTTTCTATCTCTACTTTTGATTTGTTTGCATCGGGAGCCAAAGCAATTTCCTAGTCTGTGACTTCCTATTACCTACATGGCAAAAAAAATTCTGATTCTGATAGGGAGGTCTGGGCATTTCTGCTCAGACTACTGCCCCCGCGACACGGCAACAGATAAAGTAGAAGAAAATGGATTGCCGGATGAAAGTCACAGCCACTGTAGATTTGCTTCTTGCAAACTGATAGCTTGCAATAGCTAATGAGAAAAGTTAGTTAGGCTTTTTTATATGAATGTTTGGTTCATGTCTAGCCTGAAGGGAATTTTAATGAATCTATTTCTGTTTGACACAATTTGGAATAGATTAAAATTGTACTGGATCCTTGAAGTAGGTCATTATTTTTATGAGGCAGCAATGTGAAAGGCTCACTGATGTTGTCATGGTGATTGGAGCCCCCTTTTTTAGTAACATTTAGTGACTATTTATTTTCTGAAGGTAATCTTTCTCTCAATGTCCCCCTCCCAAACAATTCTTCCATGTCAGCCTGGCTTCTCATGGTCCCCATATGTGGAAACTGGTGATCAAGTTTTACAGTTTTACCCCGAAGAGAGCAAAAAGAGATTTAATTTACTCAAAACTAAAGTTAAGCTAATTGAAAGCACTGGTCATAAGTCTTTAGACACTAAATCTGCTCTTGCAATGTTCATTGTGTTTTTAAACTGTGCCACTTGCAAATTACTACAGTTACAGTAGGTGTATGTATTTGTTTTTTCCTAAAACATGTATGGGGTTGGTTGTCTTGAGTCTGTTTTTTTATTTTGATTTTATTCATTCGAGTATACAGTATTTACAATATTTACATTCCTTAGTTTACATGATTCTTTATACATGTTGCCTGCTGTACTTACAGTATATACTTATACATGAAAATATATAAACATAACTATACAATCAAGCAAAAGTTGCTCTAGTTTCACCATGTGATGTATATCTACAATATGAATATCAATATGTATTTACAAATGAACCTCTATTTACAATTAGTCAGCTCGAAATGGAGTGGGAAGGAAGTAAAAACTTGTCGACTCCCACCCCATAAACATAATTCCAATACATGCAAGAATGTTGTTGTTTAGTATTGAATAAATATTGTGTTCAGTGCAATTTAATACTTTAATAAAGCTAAATCTGAAACAATGATCACTGTGCCCCAGCAAGGCCCAGCGCCCCAACTCTGTTCAAGTCTGTTCAATATTTATTTGGTTGAAATGTCACACGTACAAATAATTGAGATTCACAATATTTCCACACTTTTTAGAAGGTCTGGGTTTTTTTTACGCTAAAATGCATCTTTCCAGATTGAAAATATGTTTCCAAAATTATGTGGAGGGTATTTGCTTTTAGTAACTGCTTCTTGTGATGTGCTTATAATTTCAACTCCCTGGAGTCTAGGACATTAGGAAATGTTTAATTAAAAGGAAATTAAAACCTTCAAGCAATTACTCAACTAACATGTGACAACCCCAGACGTGGGGTCGTTGTCACACGTTGAAAATTCAAATTTAAAGATGTATAAGTCTTGAACAGAACATTTGAATTCAATTATTTTGTGATCTAGGACCTAGGAGCTAGGATCTAGCTCCTTTCTTGCGCTGAAACACATTCTCAGTAGCCCCTGAAAGGTCAGTACAGGCCACAGACTGTGGTCAAGGCCTGTGCCGAATGTCTCACCTGTGAGGCTGTCGTAGCACTCGATCTCCGTGCTCTTCACGGCGGAGCGCTGCTCCTCGCTTAGCTTGGCCGCCGCCGCTTGGTTCAGTAGGTTAACCTCCGAGCCTGTGGTGTTGTCAGCCACATGCACACCTTTGAGCTGCAGCAGTGCACGGTGGTATTTACCTATCGCTTCCCGAAATTTCTTTTCTTTATAACAGCGATGACCCTCCAGTTTAAAGTCGATAGCTTTCTGTATCTTTGCCTCCATATCCATTTCCGCCGAACCGTGCCCTGCCCCGGCAGCTGCTGCCAGACTCCGACCGCTGGGCTCGGGGTAGCTCTTCAGGCTTTTGATCTGGTGCTGTTTGGCCTCCATGCCTTTCAGTGACAGCGGTCGGAGCGGGCCATGCTGCTCGGACACATATGCGTGTTTTCAATGTCCTCAGCAGCGTGCAGTGCATAAAGAAGAGAAAAAACCTCGGAAAAAAAGAAAACAAGAAAAAGCGAACATAAAAAAAATACGATTTCGATTTAAAGGCGTGTATTTGCCCCACAATGCCTCAATTTGAAAGTACGTACGAGCGATTCAAGATATTATTCCCTACAGCGTACGCCGTGACGAGAAAAACAGACCTGTTCTGTGAGGTGCTTTCGCGAGAGATGCTCGAGGTAAGCGCAGCTTCAGCACCACGGACAGCGCACACAGCATAACCCCTGCCGCAAAGCACTGTGGGAAACACAAAAGTCGTGAGGGGATGCTGCAGTCGAGCTTTTACACTGAAGCAAAGATGGAAGCGAGCTGATATGATCGAATTTAACAATTATCCCCAAAATGTGAGACATTTAAAAGAGGATGAAACAAGAGATGGATAATCATCATCGTGTATCGCTGTTGGTCAGAATGTTTTTACAATTGACTAAGACGCCACCCCATCCATCTACTACCGCTTTATCGTCGATAATTTTGATAGTCATTAGAATAACTACCGAACACTTGGGGCATGGCTCGAGGATTACGTCATTCCGTTGTTGATGCCTGAGAGAGGCAGTGCAGCCAAAACTGTCGTGATGGGTTTGTTCAGTTAACTCCTTTCTTTTAAACCTACTTCAACATTATAGCGCAAACAGTTTGAAGGCTGAGAATTTGAGACGATTTTTGGGCGCAAGACCGCTGAAATGAAAGGCAAAAGTGAGAGTGCAGTGACATCAAGTGGACAAAAGGAATCTGCAAACGTGTTGAAATTAAGAACCTGGTTGCATCTAAAAATACTAAAATGATCTCTCTTATCCTGACCTGCAGTTTGAAATCGTCAGCTGTAATCCTTTAAGAAAGGAGGTGAATCCAGTTTTGGTCACGCGGAATGTTGCACCTTTTTACCATGGATTCTTTCATAATATAGCTTTTTACATGTTTAATGTGACAAAGATCAATAAAAAGGATAAAGTGGTATTTTTATTAATTTTACTGCTGCGCATCTCGGGCTTAGACCTGAGAAAGAGGACATCAAGTTATACCCTTCTAAACAAGAAACAAGGTTAAGATATGCAAAGCGGTATCTCTAGATGCATTCCAGTTTTTGGGAAGTGATTGTATCTCAGATCTGATTTCACTTGAATGCAACATTCGTACCATAGGTTTAGAGCAGAAAGGTTTTACTTTATTTTTTAATAGCATTCAGTATTTTTTACATTTATAAAAGAATGTGGCATTTGATAAATAGTAGGCTTTTCTGCCTAAATGCATTTAAAACAAATGAAAAATATAAGTCGCTACACTTTGCCTGAAATACTGCACATACTAAAAGTGTAATTTACATTGGAGGCAATGCTTTTAATATTTAAAATAAACTAACCAGTTTAAAAAAAATCAAAGATCCAAATCATTCTTCCACTGCCAGTCATGTATTCACACTAACTGTTGCTCTGTGGACATTTTTATTTTAACATTGGGATCCAGAGTCATCATAAATATATACAGAAATGTACTCTTTAAAAGATCAGGCAGTCTCATGCAATACAAATCAATTTGTAAAACAAAAGGATCCAGACAACACTCTTGTGCAAGGAAACCTTCTGGGATGTTTTTCTATGGAAATATAAATAAGGTAACCTGGTTGCATACTACTTATGTATATAGTGTTTTTCATGACACCCAAAAGAATCTTCAGATGGCATTGTTCACTCTATACACTGTGGTGGTAAACTAGTTTGTTGCCACAGCTGCCCTGATATTGTAGACTATTGTATCGTCCTTTTTAAAAATGGTGATAACTCCAGTCATCAAGTATGAACATCTTTGATGTCAGGGAAACAGGTAACGGGATCAAGTTCAGAAAATCTTTAAAAAGACTTAAGTAAAAACAATGCGTTAGGTGTTTTTGTTGCCAAGTCTTTTAAAGACACTGACAGCACGTGCATCCATTTGCGCCCCATGCCCGTCACTTGTGGCTACAGCTCCTGTGCTGCTGCTCACTTTGGAGCTGGCGATTATCAGTCTCTCTAGGGCTCTTGGCTTGGTGCTCGTCACTCGATTGTCCTGTTCATCAGGAGGGGGGCAGGCAGCGCTCAGAGGCGTGCCAAGTCTCTGGAGCACACTAATTTTTGCCAAGGGAAGGCCATTAATGGTGGATGAAGTTGGCGTGTCAGATGGCGGCAGTTTGAATTTGCCTCCCAGTCGTCGTAGGGTTGTGGGCTTTGACACTTTAGGTTCCTTCTTTGGAGTGGGGGCATTTCTTTTGAGGACGCCTGCATACTGAAGCACAGATCCCTCTCCATCACTCTCTTCACCTTCAGTTATTCTGTGCACCAGCTTTGTCTGGTCTTCTTCATGAGCTAAATCCAGGCGGCTGAACACTCCAGTGGGCTAAAACATGTGCACAGTTAGCATTGAACTTTGCATTTAATAAAATATGTTTAAAAGGAAAAACTCACTTTATTGTTACTTGAAGTTGTGTCAACCTTTGATTCAGCTCCAAGCCTTGCAAACACAGAAGTGCGCTTTAAACCTTCACAAGAAATTTGGAGTCGTCAAAAAAAAAATCTTTCAAATGCACTTAATTACATACAATAAACCCTGCCCAACCATTTAGAGAACCATATCAAACAAACTAGTTGTTTTAATTATACATTATATATATAATAAATGTGACCCTTTATTTTTACAATTATGTGCATCCTGCCTTGGCTTATTTGTATCTTCAGGTTGGCCAGCACATCAACATGCATTAAATCTTTTTGAGAACACTGAAAGAACCGCAAGAGGAAAGCAGTTTAATTAGTTGAAAATATTAGTTGGGATTAGTAGGAGTGAGAGCCCAAGCTGCTCACTGCTTCACATGCCGGGCCTACCTTTCTTGGCTTGCTGAGCCAGGATGCGGCGTGTGCGTGCCGTAGTGCCTTTGGGCATGTTGACGACGTACTTGCCTTCCATCTCAGCAGTCACACGTCGCCGCTTCGCAGCAGGAACACTCTTCACTTCATCTGCTGGCTGACTTACAACTGGTGCACAACATTTATTCAATAGATTTGAGGTGTGTATGTTGTAGCATATCATGAATAGGGGTTAACACAAACCTGCTTTGTTCTTTTTGTTTCCTGGGACATTGGACACTGTAACAGAAAGGCGGTGGTCACCTCGTCGCACTGGAGTTGCTGGTGGAGAGTCATGGCTTAAAGCATTTGCAATCATGCGAGTGGCAGCTGAAAAATATTTATTGTATTATTTGTGTTTGTCATTTTAAGAAATGTATCCAAACTAATGCCTTTAACATTCGAGGCTTACGGGTATTTGCAGTTCTTCGTAGCTCAGCCTGCACACTGGTCTGCCCTGAGGAGATGGCGTCTGTGGCCATTTTGCACATGTCCTATCAAAAAGGGACAAGATTTAATTTCCAGAAATAAAAGAAAAAGCAGCATCTCATCATCATACCTGTCGGTACACTTGTTTGGCATGTTTTAGGATGGCAATTATGTCACCAATGACTGTGATACCAAGGTCCATCATTATGTCTTTACTCAGGTCCATGAGCATATTCTTTTGGATTCTGTATTAAAACAAACAAATCAAATCACAGGACATCTCTGGATATTCTAAAAACAATAAATGTAAATTAGTTACCTGTTGTCTACAAATGAAACTGCATATGTAACAGCAAGGCCAGCGGGAATACCAGCATCCTTAAAAAATTGAATCCACTCTGAAGTAACTAGAAAGGACAAAAATGTATGTTCATGTTTAGAGTAGACAAGACAATACATCCATAATGGACAATACTGTTAGTGTATGAAGCAAAAGGCCAAAAATACATCTAAAATAAAATGGGCTACACATGTAGCTGGTGGCATTCTGTTGAAAGTGATTGAATTCACAGCTGAGGGGAACAGCTGTTTCGCACAAGGCCTTACTAAACAGGATTGCGTAAAGCCCCTGTGACTCACAATTACATTTAGAATACGTTATGGAAAGATTCTAAATTCTGAGCCGAATACTAATAACTAAGTAACCATATATGCTCAATGAATTAACGAATCTAAACGCGCATTGTGCAACGACTTTCATTAAAACATACAGGTTTATAAATCATAGTTCAAGAATGGAGGGGCGTAATCTAAACTAGTCGATGCAGTTTAGGCGAATGGATGCTTTAATCCATTTTATTATTATGGTGTGCATCTGTAAATTAGACAAGTTAGCATTAGCCATATTAGCTCTCTGTGCAGAGCCGATGCCTTTTGTAGTTTGTATGATGCAGTTTTAACAAAGCTAGCTCTGAAAACATATCTATTTAAAAGATATAGCCACACAACATTATCGTGTTGCTTAAATCACGTAGGAGTCTTACACAATTGGTTTTGCACTCGCTTCTTACCTGTGCTCTCGGACGCCATGTTGGTATCAAACGGACACAGGCATCACGGACATGCGCGTCAGGGTTGCCGCGTTACGTAACTTCCTGTTTATTAAAAGCAGTTACATGTGGTGAACGATAGAGGGCGACAAAGACCACAAACTCTGAAGGTCAGTGCTTGATGGAGGAGGTGGAATGGGGACAATACTTATGGACATAAAATGTATTTAGTTCATTCTGAATACCTGCTTTAAAAAAAAAATATATATATAATTTAATTCTTTAGAGGGTCCAATCAGAGTGCTGTATTCTGATTTCTTGGAATACAATTGTGCTAATTTGTATAACACAATAGATGCAATGGATATTCCCAGTATATGTATTCCATTACTCATCATGTCATCAACGCACTAACCTGCTTCTTTAACCCATTGCCATTTCCTTGCCATTCCTTTTGATTAGTAATATTTTGTAACCTTGTCTCCAAGTGTCAAACTGAATATCAGGTATATTGCAAAGCTTGGAATCCTTTTGTTATTTCAACTTATCATTAATCCAATTTTATTTCTTTTCTGTAGCTCCCAAAATCACAACAGAAGTCCCCTTGATGGACCTCACATATTGTTGATTGTCAGAGGGAAAGTAAAGCATATACTACATTAATAATACACACAAGTTGTTTTTCCTAGTATCTGTACTTTACTTGACTATTCATTTTCCTGACAACTATTTACAAATTAACCCCAAACATCTGTACTTTCTACATCTTACATTCAGAAAATTGACTTGACATTTTGCAGACGATGACACAACATAAAACCAGATCAGCAAACAAAAGTGCAGGCCACAAAGTTGCAGGAGAAAGTGGTTTCAATGTTTAAAGTTCCAAGTCTCAAATAATTACATTCTATATTACTTTACTTTTACTTAAGTACTTAGACCAGAGATGTCCTTAGATTTTCTGGATCAAGACATTGATCCAGCTGTGAGACAGTTAAAGCAGTCACAATAGTCCTGTTTTTATTTGCACTGAATTAAAACAGTTTTGACACAGTCCTTTGTACATTATAAACAAACCTTTATTGTCTGTTTTTCATGTTATTTATGTGACAAAACTGTATCCATGCAATCGCACAAGAGTAATGCATCACATTCATAGAATTGGAAGGCAGGGTACCCTCTTCTAACCAAAGGGCATTGATTGTACATGGATTTTGTGGGACCTTCTCAGTATGACACAAAATAGCTTACAAATAAAAGTTTGGTCAGTAACAATGTATTGTCTGGTTGGCCTAGAATAGCGGTTTGCAGAACAAATTATTTTTAAATGCAGTTGTTTGTTTGACTTTGCTTTTGCTTACATATGAAAATAAATGGACAGATTTTTGGTTTAGTAACTAAACCAGGAGAAAACTGGTCTAAATCAGGATTAATCTGACCCAAACAAGCACCAAATAGGATAAGCATAAACTAGACTACATACTTACAAAGAAAATACATAGATATTGACCCATTAGATGTTTTTTATCACAGCATCTCTTCTAAAAACACCTGAATGGGAAAAAGTAGCAGACTTATTGGCTATATATTCTTTGCTACATTACATTAACCCAGAGATGAAAGAGTATTGCATTTAAACATAAAAGGAAGTAGAGTAAACAAAAAAGCAGATAGGTGCACACAGCAGTATGTTCTATATTTATTATAGAAAAATAGTCTTATTATTAATAAATCAAGTAAGTTACAATACAATACAAGTAAATGTTAGCAGTTTCACTTCCATTATATTGTTTCTTCAAAAACTCCATACATGGCTCTGACTTAATGTATATGTATGCAGGAGCAATACAATTCATAATGCATTTACTTCATAAAATAGGTAGATGTAGCCCGCTGAGGCCACCAGATGTCTGCATCATATCCATCCTTGTCTACTTGCAAGCTGTAATGTAAATAAAATCAAGGCCTTGGTGCATCAAAGTCATTACCATTAGCACAAAAAAGATTCTGAAATCAATATGCATAAATGAAAAGTTATTTTTCTTAGTTTTCGTACATTTACAAAGTAGCACCAGCATAATATTTGAGAACTATTGTTGTACTCATTTTCTCAGTTTCAAAAATATAATACAATCTGTTTTGGAGACAAAAGCACATCACATTGCTAGGAATACGAGCAACACTGGTTTTGTTTAATAATGCCAAGGGTCCAAGGTCTGCCCCATTACTGACAACCATGGTCAAACGATTGTTACCACCAAAATAAAAGGCATATTTATTTAATGAAAATAAAATATGTTATCATTCAAATACAATTACATTTACGATTCAACATATTTACCACATAAATATTATTGACGAAACACTTTAAGCACAGCTCATTAAACTATGACGTGGAATGATATGTTTATACTTGCAGTAACACATTAAATATGATAACTTATTTTAACATTTAACATTAGTAATTATATATAAAAAGACAATCATTTGCTCTTGGTTTACATTTTGTGCAGCTGCTATATCAAGTGGCATTAAGGTGTCGGTAGCTGTGGGACAGACCTCATCTGGATCAGACAAACAGAAGCATCTCACGAGAAAGAATATGTTTGATGCTATACAAACACTGAGACACTGATGGCGGCACTGACATTGTTCTTCATGTCAAGGGACGGGCACTATTGGAACCTTTCGTTCTATGTAGAAAAATATTATTTTTAAAACTAAATCTTTACATCGCTGGTCAACAAATACAATCATGGCACAAATGCACAACAAATGCCTATGTAAAGGTATAGACAGATCATTTCATTGTTACGCTTAAAACAGTTTAGTGCACAACATGCCAAATAATGATACAACAAAACAATATATGCCATAGTAATGGTAACAGTTTGCAGAGACCTTTCCATCTAAAATAACAGCAACAGTACAAGTGAGAACAAAAAGTCATTGTAAAACACATACCAACACTCCAATATATTCAATTTAAGACAGGAAAAGAAACAGGTTAAATTCACAGGCAAAGACCATGTACAATATAAGCCTCTTATCTGGTCTTTTATTTGTATTCCTTTGATTCCAACAACCTCTATAAAGAAAGAAATAAATAGGCCCGGTGTCTCTGAGTTGAGGCACTCAGCAATACTTCACCCCTTTCTCATCCTGCTGAAGGAAAGGACACCGCTTGACCCAATATTTAGAGGTTGTTTTCATAAAATGTCTTCTCAAAAGGCATTCATTCACATCTGAATGGTTAGTAATAAGGCTGGAGAAGGAGCTGGTGTGCAACGTCAACAAAGTTGCCTTCCTCAAGATACTTTTGTTAATATGCGCATAGTAGGCTCTGTGGCGTGAGGTTTTCAGTGAGGTTTCCCTCTAAACATATTTTGCAAAAGCATGTTTTTTTGGCTCTAATGTTCTCATTTGGTTTCTTAAGTCAGTTGATGAATGTTTTCCTTTTAATCAATCTCCATTTGCTGCAGCGCTTTTTTCTTCATCCAGCACATCATCTATCTACTGTACTGTCCCCACTCAGCTGAAGACAGTGTGGCCATCTTGGATTATGGATCTCAATGCAGAGTGGAGATCCTCTTTACATTAAAGATGATCTACAGCAGCGAAGTCACCAAACAGCACTCATCTCTTTAGGTTGTGTCTTCCCAGTCCTTTTATGAGAAGTTGGGAAAAGTAGAGTTAGTTGGTTCTGCATTCATTCAAGCTCCCAAGGGCTGGAAGGAGTCTCTGGTCTCTCTGGGGTCGAAGACTTTGAAGACCGGAAGAAACAAAGACAGAAGAGGAGAAACAAAGTTGGGTAGAGATGGGTCGCATGTCAGGTAGACAGGTGGACGGATTTGAGAACAAACAAAAGGTACTAATTTAAATGCAGTCTGAGCAATCCCCCAGTCCAAGCAAATGAAAAAGCAGAAGGGAGTGAGTGGATGCAGAGATAACAGCAAATGAGGAGGATTCAGATTTCTTAACTGGAACACGTGTCCAATGATCCTATTTAAATATTTGCACTGATACAACCAGCAATTGATAAAGGAGGATTAGAGCACGAGAAAGATGAAAGCTAATGAAGAGAGGCAGTCAACAGAGGGAACAAGAGTGGGGCTCTGATGCTTGCTTACAAATCTTATTTAATGTGGGTGCACTTAATGGGAATACAAAAATGTAATATATATTCTATATATTCAACATAATGTATCTTAAGAAATGTATGTTTAGTGGGTTGTGTGATAATATTGTGATAATGAATTTGCTATCTCTAAACTTCACTCCAATACCTTTCATTGGAACTGTGTGAACTAAGTGCTATGTACTTGGCAGACTTTGTTAATGCATCTTGTGAATATGTGTGTGTCATCAGTCAAAGCGCTAGTAGCGAGGGTGAATTCAGGGAATCAGACGACTGCTCGCTACTGCTGTTCCGCTGGTTGGCACTGACCCCGCAGGCTCCCTCTGGGTAGGTGAACACAAATGAAGATGTGTATGAGGTGTTGTAGCCAATGGCCGAACCGTCATGGTTACCACCACCACTGTCACTGGTCATAAGGCAAGGCCCACAAGATGCTGGCTCACATGAGCCATAGAAAGAACTAGAAAACTCTACCTCCTGTATTAGTCCTGGCTGTGGCGCTTGCTGCACTTGCTGCTGCTGGACTGCGGGCTGGGATAGTGTGGAGGCTTGGTGGCTGGAGTATGCGGGGGGTAGATAAAATGAGTCTTCCTTCGTGGCCAAACCCACAATCGATACTGGTCCCTGTAAGGTTGGAGCTGGCAGCTGCATTGAGCTTTGTGATGGTTGGTCCTGATACACCAACTTGCAGTTAGGTTGATGGGCCACCAGCACAAACTCTAGACGCTCCTTCTCTTTCTGCAGCTCAGAGATCTCTGCCTCCAACTCTGCCTTCTCTTCCTCTAAAATGTCAGTCTCCTGTGGACATATACAGAGAAGAATAAAAACAAGGTGAGAGATCCAATAAGGTTTTCTCCTAACTCCCCCACCAAGTTTAATTATTGAAAAAAGACATTAGTCAGCAAATGGCCAGAGCAGTATGGTTGGGGTGGATACCAGTTGAAGCACAGAAATTAAACAAAAGTTTGTTCTTTCTACTTCTGCTGTTATGACACTTTAACTAATAGATTGAGTGCTTGCCCTTTCAGGTAGATGTGGAGTAAACTGAATTCTGGAAAACATAATAAGTAAGGTGGGTTTTGCCCCACTAATATTCAGTATCACCTAAGAAAATAAAGTAACCTTCTAAATACCATCAGATCCTCTAACAAGAAAACCGGATTAGTTAAAGCAAACTAATGGGAAATGTGTCCAACATTTTTCGGGGTTGTCAAAATCAAATACACTCACAATCTCATAAGAAAGACATGTGAATGAAATTGACTTTGAATAGGTTGTACCGTACCACAGTTTCAGAACAACAGTTAATACTTCCAATACACTTTGCAAACTTACCGACTGAAGTCTGTCTGTGAGTTCTCGTCTGCGATTTCGGCATTTGGCTGCAGCTAACTTGTTTCTCTCTCTGCGTACACGCCTTTTCTCCTCTTCCTCAGGTGTTAACTGTATTGAAATGAAGACAAATTAAGTTTTGCACTCTTAATGGTAACATTTACATTTTCAAAAGGATTAAATGTCTTTATACAATGATTACATATTATTATGGTTAATATTTTCTGCTAAGGTAAATTTCTCATATCCAAATGATAAAATTATAACACACAATATGGTAGAAAAGGCCAAGGCTTGACACAATACATATTTTATATTTACACTAACTTAATACAATTATCTTCAAAACAAGTCAGCACACACACTTACTAACACATCAACATCTCCATCTTCACTCACAGACACGTCTCGAGTGCGACGGCTACGGGTTCTTGACTGGCGCATTGGGCCTGGCCCTGTTGTGTCTGAACCCACGAGGGTCATTCCAGGGCCTGAAGAGTAACTAGTGCCTGGTAGGTCATATGGATCAACCTGCGACACGGGCTGAGTCATAGTAGAAGTAGCTGTGGACACACTCTGTCCAGAGGCCTGAGAGGAGATGATGGTTGGTTGTACCATCCACTGCAGGTCCTGGCTGGTGGTAATGGCTGTCACAGTGGGCACAAATGAACCTGGCATCTCAGGACTTGATCCAGGGACGGTGCTCACTATGCTCAAACCAGCTCCTGCTGAAACACACTCCTGAGCAAAGGAAAACAAACTTGTCAAAGAATAATAGCGTAGTCATAATAATACAAATTGTATTTATAATAATACAAATAATATTAATGATGAAGATTATAATAATGATAATAATGTATAATAGTATCTATAGTAATATGTAAGCTGTAGTTGAAGAAGGGTTAGGCCTCCAAAATCAGTAGTGGCAGCCACCACAACCAATCACCCTTCTTTCAGTCTTCTACTCCCTCATCCTCCTCCCCCGTCACGCCTCCGGTGTTCCCCTTAGCAACGCTACGTAGCTCTCCAAAATAGACCGCGCATTTACGTCACACGCGAGGCTCTGAGAGGACAGCGCGCGGAGGGCGGGACTAGAACACTGACGTTGGAGATTTCTTGGACGTCCTTTGCCGGCACGGTGAAAACCTTACCACGCTTTATCAGCATGGCCCGTGTGGGAAGCTCAGAAGTGGATCTTAGAAAATGGCCAACGACTGACCCAGCAACAATGTGAACAAATGCCGCGTGTGTTGTATAATTCCAATATCCGAATAGTCTATTTGTATGGGTAAACATCAGAAAAACGTGCTAATTTATCATTTATAGACTTAAACCTACCTGCGGAGCACTGGTGGTTGGTGGACTCCCGAAAGAGTCCACCGAGGAATGGTATTGGGACTCAATGGACGGTGATGAGCTCCCACGGGATCCGCAGTCAGGGTCGCCAAGGAAGCCTTGGAACATTTCCCGAGGGGAACCTGTAGCGATCGCACAGAGCGAGGTGTCACCTGCACGTCAATGTAGCGGCACACAAGGTTACTTTAGAAGAGGTACTGTGGGAGAGATGGAGGTCTGTTAGCCTTGCAGCTCTGGGGTGCATTCTATGTTCTCTCCAAAGTAGCCTCCAGTAAAGACCACAGCAAAAGTTAAGTGCATATTGTGCATGAAAGTTGAAACAGGAACTCACCGGTTAATTTCTCGTTTAATCCCTGGGAGAAGCTCCTGCTTTCTTTCCAAATAAGTTGCATCAAGAATCTTAATCCCGTTCCCTTCGATTAGGGAAACGAAACCCGGTGTAAAACATTAAAAGAAGAACTCTAACCAAGAAATGCTAAAGTAAATCCATGAATTATAGGTGTCCACGCCACGGTCCGTCGATATTACGGTCTTGCAGCTGATCCTGTCTTATGAATGAACAGCTCTCATACAACTAAGAAGTCTACATTAGGTCCCGCCTTCGGAGTTCCGCTATGCTGAGCTATGACGTAAATGCCCATATTTGTCCTTCTGTGTTGTGTTTGGTATCCTTGGTGACGTTGAGGGAATCCCTCTCCCACTGAAACGGACCAGAAGCACCCGGCGGGAAAGAAAAGGATTTTTATAACGTTCCCAGGCACAAGATATTTCTTAGGGAATAACGGAAGATAATAACCAACGTGCATTTCCAGATGTTGTAACTGCATGGACTTATCTTGCAGTTCAGACTTATCAGTCGTTATTACGTTTGCAAAGAGGGAAATCCATCTGAAAAAAAAAATCTTGCACCCTTTGCTTCGAGACACCAGCAGCCGAGTGGCTTGTTTACTATGCATATGGAAATTGGAGAATTGGCTATTATGAACTGGGGCCAGTGGTCACTGATTTGTTGTGACTCTAGTGATTCATTAGGATTATGAGTCGATGTTATGGAGGTGGGAGGCTGGCTTTGGAATAGGACTGCATTGCAAGGTCTTTGAAATGACAATGAACATAAGTGCGCGACGGCATAACTATGACGTGAAACAATGGAGGATTCGGGGATAACAATGTGTTAGTCAGTGTATACTACAACGTCAGAGGCAGTTCGGCGGACGAGTTGCCGTGAGCGGCTTTAACGGGATGACTCTGAGGATGTAAGTTTTACACACGAAAATTATTAATTATATGCTAGTAAAATTATTGCTTTCTAAAATAGTCTCTTGGGTTTCAAATGGGTTCGATTGTCTTGTGTCAATGGTCCTGCCCGGTGGCTTTGAAATAAAAGACAGAAAAATGCTAGTAGTATTTATCATCATTTGATAATAACATATATTCGTGTATACAGTATAAATATTAATGTCCGTCTTATTTACTAATCATTTGGGATGTAATGCAGCTTTACACTGACGTCGCCATGGACACGCTAGAACGTCTAACTTGTTGTGCAACCGGTTTCCATGGTTTCTGGTTTCTCCGGTTACACACAATATGGCTTCCGGGTTGTTAGAGCAGTTCTGCAAACAAGAATGTAGCGATTGTCTTCGTTAAAGCACACACGTACGCTTCAAACGACTTGTTCGCGTTTTTTTCATTTTTTTAAGCCCCTAAACAGGCTAAAACAAAGTTCCACCAATTTGAGTTATCCCTATGGTTTTTATACCAACGACAGTAACGTTGAAGTAGTAGTAGTAGTAGTAGTAGTAGAAGTAGTAGTAGTAGTAGTAGTTGTAGTAGTAGTAGTAGTAGTAGGCAGTTGTCGTCGTCGTAGTAGTAATGGAGCCCTATTGAAGTTTCAGACTGATGGTCGCAGTAGTGACAGTAGCCATAGCAGCAGTAGCCTGATGAAATAGTGCTGTTTCATCACGTATGGTTCACAAATGCCATTATCAGTAGAAGGGAAAGCAAGCAACTGGAAGACAACTTTTGGGTTCCTTATACATTAACTCAAGTGAGAATTGTGTCGTTTTACTTGTGATCACTTCTCCCATGTACTTCTAAATAGCTTATATAAGTAGCCTCTCTCAGTGGGGTGAACTGTTAAATGGAAGACATGCAGGATTTCCTTGATATTGGCTAATGAGTATATTTGTGCTGTAGATTACCAACATGGTAAGTAAAAATACCATTGTTGTTTAATAACTACAGTGCTTTGTTTTGTTGCCTTCTGTCTCTTAGCATATTTTCGGGAAGCCACTAACTCTCTGCATGCCCATGAGCCTGCCCCTCTTTTCCTTTGGAAGGCGGGCCATGTTTGCCTGTTCTCCTGCCCAAAATATTGTTACTAGGCAACGGTTAGCCTGGCCCACTTCAGACTTGTTTACACCGCTGCTGGCTTCATATCTTCACATTGCATAACTCGCTGGCTGTCCTACTTTTTTGTAAGAAGCCCTTTGCTTTTCATACGTTATCAGTGTTTATTCTTTGCTAGCAAAATTAAGAATAACGGTAGATTATGACATGTTATGATTGACACTGTTAGCAGCATTCTCCTTTATGAAAAACAGGATACAACATGAACTGAAATGCACAGTTTGAAAAGGGGCTGGACGTAACGCTCGTTTGGTTCCAGCCCCTCTCACTCATAAAACACAACACGCATGCACGCACTCACACATACACATACACGTGCTGAGAACTCTTTCCCCCATAGGTACTTCTTCAGGGTTTTCTTTTAAACATGTTCAATTATTATTATTATATGGGCGACAGTGGCTCAGTTGGTAGAGCATTGGCCTTTGAGCCTGAAGGTTGTGGGTGCAAGCCCACCATAAGACCTACTTCACGACTCCCACTGATGACTGCTGTCGTTGTGTCCTTGGACAAGACACTTAACCCCACTTTGCCCGAAGCCCCCACTGAAAGATCTCAGCTCCTGTGGACTCAGCACCTGCAGGAGGATCAGTGAGGGGCTGGTGCTCTGTGTCCTGGGTGCAGCTCTGACTGCCATCCCCCCCGACCCAGAAATGGAAGAAAATGGATGAATGGATGGATGGGTGTTAAATTATTTGAATAAATTGTACTCATTGTACTAATTCCATGCAGTGAGAAGCATTACAGAACAGCTCAGTCCCAACAAGTTTTAAACCATGCAGGTAGGCCTAATGACAGAAAAGGTTATCTCTAGTAAGAGAAGATAAACTAAAATCCTGTTCCAGATGATTACGTTAATATTGTAATTTTCTCTATAATATTCCAGGTCTTAAAGCCCCTCTCATCTCCTCTTCATTCCTTAGGTTGCCATGACCGGGTCATTCTGATGTGGGATTTATGGTAATACATGTTTATGGTAAGGTATCATTTATTGTCCATGTAGGGACATTTTTCTTCTACATTTGACCCATCCTTAGATGCATGTTTAGGGTGGTGGGGTTTTCTTATCGTTTTTTATAGTTTTCTTTGTTTTAAGAAACATTGTGACAATTTAGCTAGCAGTGCAAGGTTGATTGATTCGAAAGTTGAATGATCAAAAAAAAATTAAGAGTTGCGCTCATTCGAGCTTCCTTCGCTGGATTTGAACCATGCGTCTGCCTGTTTTAAAATGTGTGGCTGAGGAGCACAGGGACTGACTCTGACTTAACGTGGGGATTCTGAGGAGCAGGGACTGCCCCCTGCTGGTCCCCAGCAGAAGGCCTCCTACTGTACCAGTGTGTGACTCCCATGGATCTATAATAATAACGGTGACTCCAGATTCCTGCAGCTGTTTACATTTCTGAAAATGTAAAACAGTACATTTTAGCAGTGCACACAATGTGTGGTTGTTTTTGTGTTTTGTGTTTGTGTTTTTAATCCGTTTATGATTTTAATGTTTCCTCTCTTATTTTGTAAAGCACTATGAATTTCCTTGTGCATGAATTGTTCTATGCTAATACCTGTAATCTTGGCTTTATGTATCATATTAGCATTAATTTAAGTTTGCCTAAAGTATAAGGAAAAGGGTTTTGGTCATTTCCTGTTTAAGATATCTTAAATGGAAACATGGTACAGAATGTAATGATGTGGAGGAGAGGTGTTGCTCTATAGATGCAAATGTTGCTTTTTGCGTTGGATTGTATTGCTCCACACCACATCCTGTAAATAAATACATACCGTAAATATCTGCCATCTCTAAATACCCAGCATTGACGTCTGTGATCGCACTGCTCATCAAATTTATGCGTGAGCAAGCCCGGGCTAAATCTGCTTCAACTTACGCAATACTCTGCTCTGCCTGTCTATACAATTGTTTGAATCTCCCAGCCCTCCCCAGATTCACACCCCCACACTAGACACTACAACTCTGCCTCTATTCCTGTAGCAGCCCCCGCCGCAGAGGCACTAAAATACCAACATCTCCAAGAACAGACGCCAAGCCTGTCAAAGCGTCATCGCATCCCACCAGAAAGCTGGAGGGTGAGGTAGGGAGGACCGTAAGGAGAGCAGGTGGTTAACAGGAGATACAATGTATATTGTATATGGCAAAACAATGTGTACTCAATAGAGACAGTTACATTTCAGTCCTGCAGTGCAATGCATACATTATTGCATACAAACTTGGGAATTAAAATCTAGGTTGAGTGCTGGTCCACTATAAAAGTTTTTATGGCACAGAAAAGTAGGTTGAGCACTGGAAGCACACAACTGTGAGTGGGCTTGCATCTCTATACACCTGACTCATACCTGTCTTGAAGGAAGGCTTCCTTGTGTTTTTTATACCACACATATATTTTCAATATCTTATTTTTTATATATATGACAGTGGCAAGATGGTGGGGGTACACAGCACCAGAACAGAGCAGTGACTTATCTCAAAAAGTCCTATGGCTAGAAAGGGGTGGTCTACAGGACAGCACAGAGGCACTCATCATGGCTGCACAGGGGCAGGCCCTGAGCACCAGAGCGATAGAGGCCCAGATTGTGCAAAGAGGCACCTGAGACGATCCAACACATGCAGGGTGCAAGATGCTGGCAGGGAAGGCCTACATGGAACGCCATAACCAAGTGGCTGGTATAGGGTGAGAACATCTGTGCAGAGTATGGGCTGGAAACCCCAATGTCACGATGGAAACTCCTCTAGAGGTGGAGTTTCTCATTGCAGATCCTAGGAACCACCTCAGAAAAATTGGTCCAGAAATGTGCAGTGCTGTAGGAACAGCAAAGATACTGTGCAGAACCCCCAAACTCTCTAGCCTCTAGTAGAGCAACCAAGCTTAGAGAGGGATAAAACATCCGGTGGAGGGTGAGAAAAATATATTTTTTTTTCAACAGATTGTGTACTAATAAAACATTTCAGAAGAGAGAATTTAAATCAATTTATCTTTCTCCAAAGCTTTTGAACTTTTTGACTTGATAATCAAGCTTTCTTGCCACTCATGATGTGAAGCGGTTTTACATGAGAGAGTAGAGCTTTGAAAGTTGTTTTATCCATGTGAATATGTGGTACAGTAGCTTCTTAAACTATGACTCAATGTAGTGGATGTTCTGGACAGTTAGATAAATAGGTACTTGATGGTGATGGAGAGGCCAATTCTTTGAGAAGAGGCTGAAACACTCACGCTGGACTCTGTCTACTCTCTCTGTGCCACAATGGACTGTTGCTGAGGGCAACCAGTGTGCACTCACCTGACGATGAACAGGAAGTATGTGTGTGTGTGTGTGAGTGAGGAAGAGAGGGAAGCATCTATTAATAGCAGCACTCTCAGAAAAGGCCATTTGCTCACTTTTTAGATGAATATGTGAGCACCTTTGTGTATAACAGGAGGATGATGATTCTGAGATCCAGTTATTTGATAGTGTGGGAGAGAGTATGTGTGGCGGCGGTGGGGGGGTCATAGCAGAGGAAGGGGGGCGATGTGTGTTGACGCTGTACGTGGCGTCACAGCGATAAGAATAGAGATGATGGTGAGCATAGCTGAGACATCACCCTCACACCCTCCGTGGGCCTACACTACTCACTCTGACTGACTACCTCTGAGATGTGTCCCATGCAACATGGGGGCGGTGATGTCACAGCTTCAGTCAGTCCAAAGACACTTGTCAACTCTTTATATATTTTATTATGAAGTAAACTTATCGGTATACAACTACTAATTAACTTCCCAGGGTTAAAATACATATCCAAAGGAGGTTATTTGGGAGCTCAGTCCAAGTAGTTCCACTTGACAGAAACTCAGATGGCACAAAACTTGAGCAGCCACTGTGAGAAATAAGAGATACACTGTTATTATAAATAGAAGAAAAGATGCGTATATTTCACTTTTCACTCACAGCGTTTATGCCTCTTTTTTTTACTCCATGGCTGGTCTCTGATTCATACAAAGCTGAAGAAGAATGGAAAACTGCGGTTTTAACATGACTGTTACTGTAGACATAATTCTTTCATGATTTCTTTCATGATTTCTAATTCATTGTTTATACCATTTCAAGATAATATTCAGATTTATTTTATTTTATTTTTGTTCTACATTTCCCAGAAATGCAAACTATACATACAAATCACATTCTAGGTGAATTTATGAAAATTAATCATTATTATTATTATAATAAAAATCTAATAATAAATCTGTGTTACCAAAAAGCCTGTTCAGTCTAGTCACACTGGTCACAAAGCCATGGAAGGGCATCTGCGGCTCTCCAGAGGCAAATCGTGCACACAGGAGCTGCACCACTTTGGCATCACACTGCATACCTAGCGCAAGGAAAGATGTAGAAATCAATCACAGACTGCTTTAGAATGTTTTAGTAAGTTGAGTATGTGTGCACATGCATACCAACTGCTGTCAGAGCATTTCGGAGTTCAAAGGGGCTCATAGTCCCGGAATTGTCCTCATCAAATTTGAGAAAGGCCTCCTGAAATGTTGTTGAAAATGTGATTATACACCTGTCTTACCAACAAAGAGGAAGGCCTACCTGAAGAGTGCGCAGACTGGTCAGCACATGCTCTACTTGTTTACGATTTAGGCTTCCATAACCTTTGGTCTGGAGGCCAAGTTAGGGACACTAAATATAATTTGATCAAATATGTAGTAGTAAGATTTATATACGCCTTTCACTGCAGACTGAAAGCGGTTACAATTGTATTTTGGCATTGTCTCACTCCACGGATGGGTGGGGTTGCAGAGGCACTCCGACTATTGTACTATTTTTGTGTAGGAACCGGTACCGGGAACTCGCAGACGGGGAATGCAACTCACTCGAAGGCCTGTCCACGGATCGACCCAGCCTCTTGCTGAATGACTGACTGAATATGTTATACTTTACATTTGTTGTTTCATGAGTCCACGTATCCCTGTGTCACCGTGTCACAATAGACAAACCATTATCAATAACAAAACTAGAAATAAGAAAGAAAACACTATAAAGGATACATCTTCTGCAAATATGAGCTGTCTGCATGTTTCCATGGGCAGATGATAGTCTTGGTTGAGAACTGGAATCAGAAAATAACAGACCTATTTGTTTGAACTCTTTCTAGTGGCCATTACTTGTATTACAGTCAAATATGTTGAAAACTATTTTTTTTTTCGTATGGAATATGATAGATAAGTCAAACCTGAGTTAAATAGCTTTCTCAGCTCCTTGGAATTTAGTTTATCATTCTATAAAAAAGATAAACAATATCTTAAGGTCAATCAAAGTTTTCAGAAAAACATTTTTTATATTCTTACACCAGCTTCTGTCTCATCAAATATCTTTTCAACACGAGCGTGATCCTCTGGAGTAGCAGGAAGCGCCATAACCTAACAACATTTTATAATGTTAATTTTCTTTATATATTTTACTAAGCCACAGACAGCCCCCAGCTTGATTCATTTTGTGAACTCACTTGAAGAAAATCTGAAGAGCAAGTAAAATCCTGATTCCTGAAACAACAATTTTGTCAAATATAAGAATAAGAGTATGTTTGTTGTCAAATTAGTCACTAGTCTCTTACCCCAGTGTGTTCCCAGTTTTGGAGAAGATACGAATGAAGAACTCTCCTGGTTGATTTGGTCTGTAAGTGGAGGCCACAATGACATAGTATCCAGGGTCCAAGTGCACCTTTCTCCACACACCCCTGCAGATGTGAAATTACAGATCACACGTATGTACAGGGTTAGGCACAATAGGATTCAGGGTTTGCTCTGCTTGATTATCATTTGAATCGATTTCGGAATCACCTTTGTGCTCTGTATTTACCAGATCGGGCAACAGGACGAGTCTTGGAGAAGAAGGAGCTGTCCAGGCACTTACCCTGAAGCTGGAAGTAATAAACATTGAGTTTTTTGCTGCTAATTGAATGACTCTGTAAGGACTGACCTCAATGGGAACCTAAAAACACACAGACACACATATCACAAAATATATAATATAAATTCTATAATGTACCAGAGCTGTGTGTCAAAATGTCCAACCTTAGTTTACCTTGTAGATGTGAAATGCAATGTAAAGGAAGTTGACTTTGTTCTTCTGCCTGCGGTCCTTCTGCAGCAGCTCCAGCACCACTGTGCACTGTTTGGCCTTCTTCTCCTGTTTGTCACTCATCTTATTTTCTTTTACAACAGTCTCCTCCTCTTCATCTTCCTCACCCTCTTCATCCTCCTCATTATCCTCATCCATGTCATCGTCGAGGTCCTTTTCAGAGAGGATTAATTCATACTGAGGGTTCGTCCAGAAAGAGCCTATGCATGTGAGAAAGTAATGCTTTATTGTTATTATAACGTCTTTTGAAGAATATACAGGTAAAACTCTGAAAATTAGAATATTGTTTATTTCTGTAATTCAATCCATATAAACTAGAAAAGTGACATATACCAGTCCAATATTCTAAATGAGAGTTTTTACAAGCTGTGAGCTAATCATCAACGTTATAACGAATAAAGGTGTCATATATCTCATTTTCATTTAATAAGTCTGTCAGATATTAGTTTACTTATTGTTTATTTGGTTGGGACAGTGCATGTTACTGAACACACCTCTCCGGATTGTTGCCATGGGCTAATTTTCTTCCGTTGTCCCACATTCGCACTCACAAACACACACTCATTCACCCTAAACAATAGTTTCACATTGTAAGCTGAAATACAGAAGTGAAGGGATTTTTGAACGATATACTAATTTTACGAGTTTCTTATTCAAACCAAGTGCATACGTCTGTATCGACGGCTTCCTCCGGCTGAGCTCCCCGACACCCAAAACCCTTCATGTTCAGTGATGGTCCATGCTAATTCAGGAGCTGAGTGGCCCTCGAGCATATCCGGGTTGACACTACACAGCTCCACTATGTTAAAGAAGTGACTGAAATCCTCAGCACTTATCCTGAACAGAAAAAGTGTTTGTGATATGCAGGAAGAAAAAAAATGTGACCCACACCCTTTAAAATTAAATGTTAGTACCAAAACTCTCCATCTTCAGTTCTTTTGAGTTCCAGCTTCTTCTTCTCAGCTTCTTCCACATTGTCCCACTCTTTGCTCCTGCAGTCATGGAAAAACATATCAACAAGGATTCATTCTGAAGCCGTTTTATCATAAAATAATCACTCTTACTTATCACTCCACGGCCCCTTATATTCAACAAAACCCCAGGGATTTCTCAACTTATACAGCAACACCGCATCAGAGCCTCTCTGCACCTGGAGAAAATGAATGATGTATGTGTTTTTTTTTCTATTAACTATCAATAGCTTGTTACTATCATAAAGTACTTTAATGTATTCAATGAACCAAAGCCAATTATATGTGGGAAGTATTTAATGAAGGTTTTATTATTATGAGTTGAATAATGTAAAAACCTCAATGTTGCAAATTTGAACATCATGAATGTTACAAATGCATTTTAATGTAAAATGAAATACCTTGTCCGCGTCTGTTATAGCATAAGCGTGACCCTTTATCAGCCCCTCTTTTGTCACCACTCCCACTTCCGTGTAGTGTTTCGCCTAAAATCCAGACATTATTTTAGCAGATTTCAATATTCATTGTAGGATTTTGTAATTATGCATTAGTGATTCACCTCAATGAAGCAGCTCAGTAGACAGCCTCGGGACAAAGCACTTGTCAGTAGCCTCCAAAACACTAGAGGTGTACGGGATAAGACAGGACGAGAGTATGCAATTCCACCAGTGAAATCCTCCATTCCTTCTGAAATGTTGCCTCCCTTGAGACACCCATATGACCCCATGAGCCTGGACACAAGAGTAGAAACATGATTATGTACACGTCAATGCCTGGCACAAGAAGGCATGGCAGACATTATGAGGCAGAGACATATGCTGAACTCACTTGGCATAGGCCTTTTCCACCAGGGCGCTCCAGAACTCATTTCGAGTGTGAGAGTAGCTGAAGAGCAGACGGCCCTGGCGCACTGGCAGTCGGTCATCCACCACCACTTCCACCCACTCACCATACTGCCAGAACTGAACAGGGACAGGAAGAGGACACACTGATGTACTCCACTACAGCTGACAGTCCCAAGCATGTAACTACATGAGATTCATTTACAGTCACACAAATGAAGTACAATGAAGTGAACCAGAATCAGTCATGTGGTGATGACACATAATACAGTATGGACTGTCACCAGCACAAAACAGAATATTTTTAGTTTACAATAGCTTCTGGGTTGGATTAGGTTGCTTTTCTTGTTCCCCCGGATCGTCCAGTCCTAACTTCTTAATTTGTAACGAAAACTAAAGGAATGTTAGTTTTTGCGAGTGAGCTTAAGTCTTCATTACCTTTGTGCTACAGTATGGTTTTAAAGGGAGGTGTGCTGCAGATGTTTGGGAAACATGTTCAGACTGCACTCCATCAAGTGAAGGCAGTTTGTTCTGCAAGTTGTCTATGTTCATGTTTTGTCATGTCTCATTTTCTGTAACAATGGAACAAATTCCATTAAAAAAACTATTAAATTAAGTATTGTATTAAGCATGCATCTAATGAAATAATATTTCAAATATTTGGACGTGTTAGAACATTACTGAATTGCTATTTATTAATGATTATATCTTTAATAATCTCTTTAGCTACTGGGTTGTTATTGCCAGTATCAACAATGTTCAGATATGTGCTGTTGCACAAGATAAAAACTGAACAATTGCTGTCTGTGTAAATATAAATGCTTAAAGAAAAAATGCCAAGAAGCCTGAGCAATCCGGAAAATGTTATCACTTTTTCTCATATTGATTGATCTTGAAAGATTTTAAATGTTTCTGTTCGACATTGGATGTTTCCTTATGCACAAGAAGGAGTGAACACTTAAAGCAAAATTAATTAATTAAAAATAATGCGTGCATATCTAAGTTAAGCAATGAAAGATTAGTTGAAAGAACAGAGGCAAAGACACACTGGCATTCTGCCCCTGGCTCACATTTTTTTCTTCTGTAACAGTGAGAATATTCTTCAGCCCCACGAGTGGCGTTATGTATGGACCTCCTGTCCGAAGCTCTGTCCGAAATGTTCCACAATATGGCCTTAATGTTTTCAGTATAGTAACCCATGACCAAGTTACTAGTAAACTGCAGAGGTTTCCCTGCCCACAGGAAATCCTGGGTGCAAAGAGTTGACTAGAAGACTGAATATCTACATTGAATATACTTACAATGGTTATTTGAATTTGGAACAATTACATAAAGATAAATTTGCAGGGAGATGAACAGGTGAAAAGGTAGAGCCTCTTAAGTTTGAACCAGACATTTCCTCCGACTGCGAAGTCAGAGGAATCTTGCATTCTTTCAAAGCTGTGGACATTCTCCTTTCACTCTTTGTCCAAATCTAAAGTCTACATAAATAATCAAATTAATGACATTTTGAGGCAGTCAATACAGAAAGGTGTGATTTCTTACAATATTTTCTGGCAAGAATATATTGAGGCTTTATTACCTTAAAATGAAATATGCCTGCATATGGCTCTGATAGACTCTGGTTTGGTGGCACAACTTTGACGAAGAGCTTGGGGTGCATCGTCAGACAGGACAGAGCAGCCAGTAACCAGCAGTTCCCTAAGAAACAAAAGAAATTATAGCTTGATGATGAAGTGCATCCTGCCATAAAACAGACAGGAAAACAATTTGAGTTATTGTCTGAATTAGTAAACAAAAGAGAAAAGTGCAGGAGAAATCCCACAGACAGAGGAATAGAATGTCATTGCAAAACATAAATAACGTAGTTGTTCTCTAGATCTTTGATGTTTTAAACTACAGGGCGGTTCCAGTTCTTGTACCACTCCCATCTACCCCTTGCTTTGCTTTAAACTCAAATCCCATGGTGCACACAAATTCCTCTTATTTCCAAACATAAGGATCACATTTAGTAAATCAATGTGATCCCAGTAGACTCTGTCTGGATGTTGGACTAAAACAAAACGTGGAGATGTGGGAACAATTATCAACAAAAGCATTTTGCTATACTCACCAAGTTGGCCCTGACAGATGTCAGTGGTCCCAATAGTGCTATCCACAAATACTGCAGCCTTTGTGATATCCTTGAGGAACAATGAAAAAAAAAAAGTTAACATATTAGTGTAGTTATAATATTAATATCACGTCTGCCTCCAAAAATCTCCAGACATTAATTTAAAATAATACAGATTTTAGTTCATTCCCCCTTCCTTCTTGTTTATGAATGAAGAATTTGAAACACAAATTGAACTGAACGGCTAAAATAGTTTAATAATAGTCTAAACATTAGACAAGACTCCAACAATTAAGTGATCCTTCAACATTTTCTGATTGAAGATTTTGGGTTGTTCGATTTTGAGTTTTCTCCTTTGGCATGTTGTAGCACACACTGACATGAATGGCCACACCTTACAAGAGGCGTGTAAGGAAATGTTCCCCTTCACTGTAAAATAGTTAAACTTGTCAAATATATTCTTTGTTGAGACGACAGCACGCAGCGGGGGTCACGTTGCGGGACCACAGTGACGTGCTCTTGACCCCGGGCGTTATTACTCACTTACCTTTGGCCTTAACCACTTGATCTCCATTTGGGGGTCGGAGTCTTCTGGCATCCCGATGGACTTTTGCTCAGCTGGAAAGACGGGGTCACAGAAGAGCTCCCCGGACGCGAGGCTTGTGTCCAGCAGAGTCTTGTAGTCTTGTTGCCTGAACTTGAGCGGGTCGCTGGATCCGTCGGAAGTCATGTTGAGATGTGGTGGAGATGCGCCGTGGATGGGCTCTGAGGGCTCAGCCTGGGTTTAAATAGTCCCACTCACACACCCACTGCTGTGTGCGCTCTGGTCAGGTATGTGGAGCCCCGGAGGCTCCTAAATTATAATAACACAGCCACTGCCTACAACCGATTCATCTTCAGAGTTACGGCCGACATGGTCCTTTAATTTGTACCTGCGGACTACCTTCAAGTGAATGCCTTCAGTGAGTTACATTTGTGGAAATAACACATGTAACCTTGAAGTCCATCAGTTCACTTGTTTTGAACTTGTTTGTCAGAACTTGTACATTTTGGAGTGCCAAGAAAAAAGATCCAGTGAAGTAAATCGCTATTGAACGTAATAATGTCTGTTTTCAATGCTTGGCCCGTAGGAGGAGCAGTTGTGTCTTGTAAGCACTTGTGAATGACCTGAGCTAGAGAGTGGAGACATGAAGAGGAACCGCTAGATGGCGCCTTCCTTGTGTATGAAACTGCTTTTCTGGTTGTTTATGTGGACAGTTCATAACCATAGTGTTACTAGACTTGTCTATTAATTATCAACACACTATCACCCATGTACACAACACATTGTATGTGGCTTTCAAATCTCACACCCTCTAATGTTCTATATCAATGATGTCTGTCATGATATAGAAATTGTGCCAATTATGAGCCATTTTAAGTCATTCAAGCCTTATCTAAACTGTACCAGCAGCAGCATTTATTGCTTGCATTCATTGCAATGTCATAAAAAGAAAGACCGGTAGGGGCCTGGAGGGTCCTGGACAAACTAACTTCCATGATCCATGCTGGGTCACCCTCTATCTGCTCTGGAGAACAACTTCAGTGACAGACAGTTCCACCCTCGCTGTGAGAAGTAGAGGTTCTTCTGTCAGATTGTACATCAAGAACTGCTGATCCTGTTTGCACCAGTCACCTGTACTGACAATTCACTGGTCACTTTACCTGCTACTATTATTATTTATTCTAGTCATATTCCATATTACTACAAGAGCTATTCTCGCCAGAATCAGCAAACATTGTGTAAGATTTTAAGTTTAGATTGAAAGGCTAGAGTTTATTATCTATTTATTATACTAAATAATAGATGATTATATTGTATCTTGTTTGATGTTTGCTTTTCCTGAGTGCTTTTACTTGCGAATAAAGGTTCTTTCCATTTGTCATCTTAACAAATGTGAGTTGCACTGGGCAAACAAGTGTGATGGACAGGATTTACTTCATGTTCTGCTTTTCACATTGTGGTGTCAGATGGTGCAGAGGTCAAAGGGTAGGGGCTCAGAGGGGGAAAGTGCGTTGATGAGCTTCACTCAAAATGGGCTGCTTTTTAATGCAACATATTCGAGTGTATTAGGTTTTGTTTATTTATTTGACTCCTCAATACGGGTGTCGGGTAAGTTATATAAAAAAAGTAATCAATACCTTAACTAAATACTTTGGGTTACTAAGTGTTATCAAAGTAATGTGTAATTATTTCTTTGAGCAAGAAAGAATAATACATTTTTGGGTAACTGATTGTCTGACCTGTATGACGCTGTTGTGATTTAGAGCTTTACAAAAATACATTTTCAGTGAATGTATAAATACTAAAACAAAACAGTCAATACAAGCATATTTTATGAACTTTTTTGTGCTTTGAGCATAGACGTTCAAAGAGCATATGAGCACCTGCCCCTCACAAACTTTCATTCATTCTGTACTTGGTGCCAATGGGCGCCATTGGCCCAGTGCCAAACATTCACTTGCACCCCTCGCAAGG
Source organism: Knipowitschia caucasica (assembly GCA_964034765.1). Taxonomy (NCBI): domain Eukaryota; kingdom Metazoa; phylum Chordata; class Actinopteri; order Gobiiformes; family Gobiidae; genus Knipowitschia; species Knipowitschia caucasica. The sequence goes on from OZ035832.1 coordinate 9,993,241, forward strand.
TGTCCATGCACAGGGCGCCACCATTGACCATGCATTCTATGTATACTTCTCATTTTGAAATGAGTCGTGTTTATTTAGTTGTTTGTTGTTTATTTATGTGGGTCTGACACTGGCAGATTGATGCTTTATTGACAGACTTGCGGTCAATCGACAATTCATTGGGCTCATAGCCCTGTGCATTCTGAAGTGCCTCAACACTTATGAGCCTAATAATGTGAAGTGGACATCCAATTAGCAGCCCAGCTCTTTCGCTGGCCCCAGCTCCGGCCTGTTGTGTCCCATGTCTTTCACTCCTTCAGGTTAGATATCCGTGTCCAATAAGCGCTGCGCCTGTCCTCTCCACAGCCTCTCAGAGTGACCGTCCGTCCATGATCTATTACACGCCTGATTACCTCGAGAGACTCGCGAGGGCCGGCGTAAAACAAACAAGAAGAATAGCGACACAGATCCACCTAATGGTCACCATTAAACTCTATTCATGGCCCCTCTACTTTGTCCGTATGGAGCTTTGACGCGCAGATTATAGAAACCCGCGGGGGACAAAGGTCAGGGCTGAACGCACACACCCACTCCGCCGTGACATGCTCTGATCCCACGACCCAAGGAGCCTCAGTCTCTGGGGTCCCTCTGGTTAACCGCCTCTTTCCTGGGACGGTTAATGTCGGCTTGGCCCCGTTTGTCTGTAAGCAAAGAAACATAATAGACTACATGTAGGCTTATGATGACATTTCAAACTGGGCTCTGAGAAGGCCCAACCTTTCCAAATCAGGAGGATGTTCAGATATACATTCAAAATTACATTGTATTAAATTCGATGTTAGTAATGATCAGCCGTATAGTTTGGTCCTGTAGCCCAATAGAGCCTTGGGGAAAAGCCTTGTTGATATTAGAAATGGATGTATTTGGACTTTTAGAAGCAGCTTTAATAAAGTACACAGTTCCTCCAAACTTTAAATCAAACATATTCTGCTGTAGAGATGTAATGATTTGTCAAATTGTGCTTATACTATTTGTATGATAGGAATTATATTTCCAATCCAGTTCCGAAGTAAAGCCAAAGTTTGGAGACACCTCTGTCTAAACCAGAGTGGTCAGAGTAGTTTGGGAACAACGCCGAATAGAGTTCAGTTTTTATTTTTTATTTTGTAAGCATACTCTGTGTTAAAATATCCAAACCAAAAGACCCAACTTGTTGCCTATATTTACCTCTCATGAGGGGGGAACCAGACTTTATTTCTCAGATGTTTACCCCCAAATATAATTTCAGGTTTCTGATCGAGGCAAGAATCATTATCACAATTATTTGACTAATAATTTATAAAAGTATCATTTGATAACATACTCCAATATGAAAAACCACTCAATGTTTTGTATAAAGAATAATAATATAAACAATACATTATGTTTGTTACAGTTCTCTTTAAAATGCTACAGATGAGAAAACTGTCTGTGATATTGTTAAGTACACAAACTCTTAAATTAATGGCACGGCTCTATGTATTTTATTGCAGTTATAAGAAATCCCTACTAAATCTAACAGCCCTCATTGACTGGTATTAATTGTGAAAATATGAGCAGAGAACCAGACAATGTTTTTTTCTGCTGCTGAATGGCGTCCAGTGGAAGATCATGTGAAAGAGCATGTTGAGTCAGTGCATGTGGGCAGTCCGGTTAAGGCGGTTAGAGTCTGCTCACCTGCCCCAGGCCCTACGCGCCGCTACACTTGAAAATGGTTTCATTTGCAGCAGGCCTCTACTTCTGTCCCAACTCACTGACTGTAAGCACGACATAGGAAGCTGTGTGGTCAGAGCCGGTTAGACAGAGTCAGGCCAGTTAACTGCACTGGATGACCTCAATAGTTGTTTTGTGTGTTGGAAAGTGAAGCAAACAAATGATGTTATAGTGAATGTATTGATAATAGTTTACCTGGGGACAATATACACAAGCACATAGGCTACACTTACTATAACTTCAAAATTGTCTAGCTAAGAATAGATAGTACACAAATCAACTCTGGTAAAAGGCATTGTATTGAACCCCCCTTACTTAAAGAAAAGTATAAATGTACAAGCTTTTGTATGTGTAAAATGTATAAAAAAAATTACAGACAATATATTTATTTGAGACATTTGAAGCATTGCCTAAGAAACAACATATCGCTTCAGAAATATTTATTTATTTGGTTGGGACAGTACAGGAACACATCACTCCGGATTGTAGCCATGGGCTTTTTTTTCCATCCGTTGTGCCACATTTGCACTCACAAACACACACTCATTCACCCTGAACTATTGTACATATTTCTAGTGGTAGGGGAAACCGGAGTACCTGGAGGAAACCTATGCAGACACAGGGAGAACAGGCAAACTCCACTCAGAAAGGCCCTGTTCCGACCAGGATTGGCACTCTTGCTGAGAGGCAAGAGTGCTGTCCACTCAGCCACCGTGCCTCTATTAATTTTGGCAGATCATTTGTAAAAATAAACTTAACTCAAGTTAAAATGCTATGTCGTGTCATGTTTGTATGTCGTATGTTAATTAACTACTTTAAATGAATGGAGCTTAAAGTGCAGGATATTTGGGTTTGAGAGTTAGTAGTAAATGTTGTCAGAAACATGTACAAATACCAGGAAAGTACTTAAGTAAATAATACAAAATTGTCACCAAAAAGTATACTCATATATGCATCCTGACTGCCCTGGCTGGACACACCTCGGTCGGCTTCCTCACATAAGCCCTATGTCAAAGAAGCCTCCTAGTCTTTCCTACTCTATTGTGCGAAGGTGTTAAATAGCATGAGGAGAGGCCGTGGATTGACGGATATCTGCCACGAATCTGCTCTCTGCTCACACTCTTATGTCGGGCCGGGGTTCTGGTGGGAGGACAGGGCAGTAATCTCAGGGTTCAGATTTCAGTTTGCGGTCATTGTGGAGCGAGGACGACCAGGGAAAGGTGTCCATTGTGGGAATCTTAACATGGGATAAAGAGCAGAGAGAGGAGTCCTGTGGTTTTTGTGTCCCGAAAGCATCTCTCTCTGTTCTCTGTGTCTTCATGGTCACGTGAGAGAAAGGGGGTGGTTGGAACAGGGGGTTGGGGTCCTCACACAATATGTGATGAGAGTTGTAATTAAAACTCATGGTTAATTGGCTTTTTACATGATAATACACAATCTTCTCATACATAACTGAGAGCCTCTTCATGCTGCAGGCCTCCCCTCACATAAAAGGGAGCCATAGAACAATTATTTTCTATTTTATTTATTATTAAGCACATCTCTAGGCTGATCATGTGGGAAGTTCTTCAGCCAGAAATCAAACTATTTCATAAGGGTGCTTTTATGCCTGACTGTTGAAAATGTTAACAGAATAATCAAGAGGCTATTCTTTTCTGCCCAATTTCTGTAAAAATACATAGAATTAAAGAGCTGCATACAAGGTTTTCTTTTTTAAATAAAGTGTGCCTCAGTTCTGCAACAATTAGGCCAATCCTTTATGATGCGGTGCTATCATTTACATGTGTGTTGCACCATCTGCACCTCACATCATTAAAGGTTTCAGGGGTTTTGTTCGATATAGGAGAGAGGGGGCACAAGAAAGAGCACTTGGAGCAGAAGCAGCTGCCAGACCAATTCTTTAGTCCAAGAAAACTGTCTCAACTATACTTTGTCTGGCCTTTCAATCTGTTATGCATTTCAGTGCTGGTTAAATGGAGGCCTCTTTTAATGCTAAACCAGTTTGGTTTTGGATATCGGCAAAATAAGTTTGGCCATTTAAATTCCTGTAAGAGATTCTAGAAATGGAGACATTGCCCATATCTGGAGCTAAGGAGAGCTTCTTCCCAGTCTGGACAAACACAATTAACTAAGTCAAGTGAACTTTCTTGTGATTTTATTTTTTATATCTATAGAGATTTTTTAATTCAATTACATGTATTCTGTTATAGCCTCAAGCAACATATACATTCACTTTGTACCTGTCTGTCTGTGTTTGTTTTTTGTTAAAGTTGTATTTGAAAATTCATTTGGAAAAAAAAAATGCAAATAACAACAACAAAAAAAGGAGGAAAATCACTGCTAAAAGAACATTGAGAGCAGGTCCAAAATAATTGTACACTTGTTTACAACAACTTTGAGGACCACTCCCAATGCCATCATTGACACTTTAATGGGCTCTATAAGTTCAGGGGTCAATCCACAATTTTCTGACGATAAATGCGTTTTAATCCCACATGGTTATCATACCACCCCCCATTAAATATGCCCTGACAGGTCATGGAAACACACATTTACAGATTTGGTGTCTGTCATTGCATAGCAACAATATGACAAGATCTTGATGGTCTTCTGTTGGGCACTGGTATCGGCCTGCACAGTGGAGAGGTGTGGACCACGGGGAGACAATGGCCAGAACAAAGGCCAGAGCACAACAAGGAACAGATATCCACTTGCTGTAGGGGCAACTGTGTTCTGTTCTGGATCAACTTACCTGACATAATCAGGTTCTTTTGCACAAAATAAATTGCGTTGTGTGGCAGATATTGAGACATATATGATCCAGCACCCTCCACTGTCCCATGTCCCTGTGTGTCTCTGTGGGATGTTGAGGTGTGTTTCCTGTCCTGTTTTGTCCTCACATTTGGTAATTGGTGAGAGTGGGCGTGTGTGTGCATCTGGTGCACTAACCTCCTACTTGCCCCTCTACTCATCCACCAGCCCCACCCTGTTGAAAGCTCATTAAAAAACCTGCCGTTAATGAGCTAGACTGGAGTGATCATAGAATTTTATTTTCATTAGAAGGGGTGTAGCATAAGGGGGTGGGGTTAAGGCCATCGATGCTGCTGTAGGTTTTTATGTCCTTAAAATGGAGTCAGCAATTATACCGGCCCCTTGACAGCCCCTCCCTCTTAACAATGCCACCACCCATCATATATTTTCCTTCCTGAGAAATGTCTCCAGCGACATGTCCCATCACAGCAGCGTCCATCCCTACGCTGGTGGAGGACCAAGCATCTCTCCATCTCAGACTAGACTGCTGTGCTCCAGATAAACTGGTAGTGCAATTTAAGACAAAGACACTAACATCACAACAATGTAAACAAGTGAGGGTCTCTTATCCAAACATGCGCATTAAAAATTCATGACTGAGCGCTGACTGTGGCCCACAGAGAGGCTGCTGCTCTGACTGAAAAGACGTCCTGGTGAGATGAGAACTTTCACAAGCTTTGGTGTTGATCCCTCTACAGTAAAAAGCAGAAGAGGACTTAATAAATAAACATGAACTTGGATGAAAGAAACGCTACAATAAAACAATACAAAGACATTTCTTCTCAAAGTCTTTATTTAGACTTTGATTGTTACAAGGTCGAATAGAAAATGTGTAAAAAGACAAAGCAGAGAGTAAATTAGTCAGAGTTGTGTTTTGGCAGTAAATACAACAAAAATAAACAATTCTAATAGAACAAATTGTATGTACATAATGTTATCCCTGAACATTTTTGTAGCTTTCACATCATTGTTTCATTATTTCTCCAGTGTTATTCAAGTCTGCATTTATGTTATGGTTTATTTAGAAACAACTTGTAACTTATTGACCTTTAGAAAGCTAAATCCTGCTCATGTCGTCGTATTGAGGAGTGTCCATTTACACACAAAAACAACTCTTTCAAGTGCTTACTTGGAGGCTAAAATAATTCCAATTATATCTGAGCGAACCACGTTACCCTGTAGATCAGCATATAGACTTTTTAAAAAGATACATGCAGCTTACATAAATTAGGAAGATATTTAAACAAGCAAAGAGGAAATTTTAAATAGATGCAAACATGCGTAAACTTTAAACAGTTCAGCACTTCACAAATGTAAACAACTGAAGAAATATGACACTTGCATAAAGCAGAAAGTCACCCGTTTTACTTGCACTGCAAAAAATATTGCAGTTCTTTATGCATAGACACTAAACACAGCAAACAAGAATAGACAGGACTTAAAAGTTGTCATATTTACATTTATGACAAGTAAAAGACAAGCTGAAATAGTCAGTGAACATTACCGGAACTTGGCCAGAAGGATTATGCTAGGTATAGTCCAGTTAATATTTGAGGTGACAAATGTTGAGACGAGCCAGGCCTTAAAGCAATATTGAAGACCTGCAGGTGGACAGTGTCAAGTTTCAGTCTCCTCAGACAACTAATCATTTTCACATTTGCATAAACATACTTTTACAGTGTCATCCAATCCTGCAAAGTGATGCCTTTATATTCTTTTTTTGTATGTTTTGTTCATGTTTCATATACATTTCATCTGCATGCACCTGCACTTATGGTCACCAGAGAGATAAATCACTTGTTTGCTTCCGGCGCTGCAACGTGGGGATCCGTTTCCTGTGTTGGTGTGGACTGTGGCAGGGCACTTCCTGTTCTAGAGTTCTGGTAAACTCCCTGTTGAATGTCACTACCTTGTTTTTGTCTGTGGTCTAAACTACTGTAGGCACTTAGTTACAACCAGCCCATTGCATACTATTCGTGAGGCATGCAGTTGGGGTGGAGTGTCAGGGCAGAGGACACTGCAAGAAAATAATCTTCAGCTGGTGCAGCATCTCCTTTAAGACGTTAATGTGCTTTTGTCAGTTATACTAGTAGGAAGTATTTGTGGAGTGCTTTTTTTAAGGTAAATAAGAACTATTTATGGAGACGTGATCAAAGCGAGGAGAATCTAGGCCACGTTATCCACAGGTGTCTCTAGCTTCAGACTGTTGTCCACAGTATCACTGAGCATGTTGTGGGCAGTCTCCATATTCTCCGGACAAGCCTCATCCTCCTCCATCTTCAAGACTATGCTATTCTCGTCTGCCTTAGCAGTAGACATGGGGTCTGAGACACTCATCTGCGTATAAGCTCCCACACTGGCATGGCTTAAGCCATGCACCTTCTTAAGGTGCTTCTCTAAAGTGGCGTACACAGTGAATGGCACAGCACACAGCTGGCAGAGAAAAGGGGCTTTAGTGCCCTGTGCCCCATGTGTTTTCATGTGGCGAGTGAGTTTGGAACTCTGGGCGCAGGCATAGTTGCAAAGACCACAGCGATATGGTCTTTCTCCAGTATGGCTACGCCGATGTACGGTCAGGTTGCTGCTGTTACGAAATTGTTTACCACAATACTCACAGGCTTCATCTTTCTTCTTCTTGGATCCTGGACCTGAACTAGTATTTGTTGAAGACCGCCTCTCATTCTCCCTCTGCCACTCTTGCACTACTTCACTCACTTTGCTCCACTCCTCTCCCATGACCTCTGATCTTTCGCTGTCCCACTCCAGCCCTCTGGTCTCCGGGCGCTTCGGGGTGCAGTTACCGCTGGCGATACCACTCTCTCCGCTACCTCCTGTCTCTCCACTCTCTAGAGAGCCCTCTGAAGGACTGGCGCAGGGCGATGTGTGTTGGGCTTCAGTTTGTGCCTCTGGGGTGTCCTCTTCCTCCCCAACATTGGCTGGCTGCTGGTACAGCCTCAGCAGGTCCCGGTGTGGAGCAGCCTGTGGACTCAGCAGCATCATGGCTGAGGCAGGGGTACACTCTTTAGGGAGGGACAGGTCTAACTCTGAGCCTCTCACATCTTTCTCCACTGGCTGTATTTGAAACCTGCTTCTGAATATGGCTTGCCGCCCCAGTTCCTCGTCCATTAGAGACGCCTCTACACTCTCAAAGCTATTGCTGCTTGTGGTATCTCTGTGATGACTCCTGATGTGTCGAGCGAGCTGTCCACTCTGAGCAAAGGCCTCTCCACACACGCCGCAGTGATAGGGTTTGTCACATGCATGGGTCCGCCGATGTGCCGACACTGCCCGAAGAGAGGGGAAGATTTGGTTGCACACTTCACACCGGAATTCGTTCTGGGGGAAAGGAGATGCAGCGGGTGGAGATGAAGATGGAGAATGTAAGGTCGAGCTACTCGCTGTATCTGTGTTGGTAACCTCTGCCAGCTCTCTGAGGCGCATGGAGAAGTTCATGGCCTGAAGTTCTTTATTGGCTGTTGTTAACATGGAGGGGAGTGACCGTCGGGAACGGGCCAGGCGAAGAGGAGAGGGCTGAAATGCTGTGGCAAGCGCCTGGCTGAGGTGGTCTCGGTCCAGGGTGAATTCTCTATCCACTTCAGCCTTGTCTTCCTGGTAAATGCTGAAGGTATGTGTGTGCTGGGCATGCTGCAGAAGAGCCCACGCAGAGGGGAAGATGTCCCCACACTGCTGACAGGTGAATAAGGTTGGCTCCTCAGACACTGCAATAGAAAGATTATAACAAAAAACACATTAATAGTCATAAGGCATTTTATCTGCATCCACAACATATGTCCAGGCTTAACCTAATTTGCTTCAATTATAAAAGGAAACCTTTTAACAGTTTTCCTTAGCTGACTGCTTGCTTATAAATCACTGATTGTTTAGATGAGCTATGAGTCATAAATACCTCTAGAGGTTGGTAGGCCCTAGGTTTCAAACCCAAGACACAAGCTGTGTCACTAAAGTCGACAGATATTTTTTAATACAAAGAGCTTTGTCTCATAAGAGAGAGCCACTCTCCAATTAAGTTGCAAATCGCTAATTAGCAGAACGATGAAAATGAACGCTTTATGCAAATTAGCCTCTGAGTCAGCCTGCTTGACAAATGAGGCGCCTCTGCATATATCAAAATTGGAAAAATTATGCCCAAATTGAGGGGGGGCAGTTTTCGTTTTCTTCTATCCTTCCATTTTTTTCATTTTTGGAGAGGTTCAAAGCAGAGTCTGAAATAAGCCTCTTTCATGTTTCCTCAAGTCAAATCCTTCTGTATTGCACTGGAGGGGGAGGAGTGTGCAGATGAAAAAGAGAGCAACTGTTTCTGCCTCTGTGTCTGGAGACGAGAGGCGCTGCTGTGTTCATGTCCTTTAGCATAGCCTACAGAGGACGCCCAGGAGAAGTTGGAGGTACAGTGTTATTTTCACTCCTTTTAAACTATTATCTGAAGAAAAGCATAGGTAGGTCAGGGCTCAGGGGAATAAAAAATGAAGAGATGAGATAAAAAAGATTATAATGTGGTCCATGGAAGCCTGGAGAAAAAATGTCACCATTTCAATTGTACTTAAGACCCATCCTCCAACCCCAGCGCACCCTGAATCCACCAAATCGTTCCCTCAGGGGTGGGGGCTTTTGTCTCAGGGTCCTGCAGTGAAATACAATACCCGGGCGGCTTCTTTTTCCCCTCACTCTCTCCCCATTTTTTTGGTAAGGATTCCCATTTGGCCCGGGGTGAAGCACTTGAATATTAAGCAGAAGCAATAACTACTAATTAAAAATGCAGATTGGCTGGGAGCACTAACGAGCAGCAGGCAGAATCTCTTTTCCCCCGGGACTCAGGGGGAGGAGAGAAGGAGACGATGGAAGGAGGGGAGGGTGAGAAATTGAAAGAGGGCAAATGCAAAAGTGTGTTGAAGATTGGGGGAAGAAACAAGACATGGGGGGGGGGGTTGAAGGAAAAAAAACAAAAACAAACAAGGAGCATAAATAAAAAGAAATGAGACAGATGCATGAGGCTCTTCAGTAATCCGTCCCACTCAACCCCCTTCTTCTGTTCCGAGGCGCACGACACAGGGCCTGTCTGCTGCGGGATAACTGCTCTTTCACTTTCTGTCACCATGTCTCTGCTTTACATGTATGTTTCCCCTCACAACAAAACTGTCCCCTACTCAAATTGAAGACTACTTTCTTCCACTCATAAGATTGCTTTATATGAATTGCTTAAATATAAATACACTTTGGCTGCCTGACTGTTAGGTCTACTTAGTTTTAGGAAAATCCAGATAAATGTTAGTTCCGTACAAAGTTTAACCGATTCTTTAGCAAATTCTTGCAAACTTCTGGCCAATAACTAAACATGTTGAAGATTGTAGCTTAAGGAACACAACTTTTTGACAAATTTTCAAATCTGAGATATAAGATAAGATTAACCACATTACACAGAAGAATAAAAAGAAAGGAAATAGGCGTTTGCAAATGAGCTCTTCATATGTGAAAGGAAAGAAAATCACATCTAATGCTTCTTGCACTGAGCATTCATCACTATTTGACTCCTACAGCCACGACTTGACCAAACGTGTGTGCAAGACTGACTTGACTTGTAACTTTTCTTTTACTTTTAAGTGTTAGAGACAAAGTAGACCCACGTTGCCACCAGTTCCCTGCGCATTTCAACACACAAACATGCATGTAAACATAAGACACAAAAGAAGGAACAGTTCAACATGCGTCTGCAACAGTTACAAAATATGCACTGTGCAAAAACACCATCAGCGAGTGGTAAGGTGCTCAGAGATGTTCAGCACAAAACTGAGAAACAACTTTCTTTCGGAAAAGTGCTTTCTCATTTATATTATCATAGCATTACCATTATTGCACTGATTGAAGCAATTAAGGGCACATGGATCAGAGGAACTGTACTTTCTACAGCGAGTATTTGATTTGCAACTGTAGTATTTGACAGGCTCGCAAATGATAAAAGTTCAAAACAAGCATCTGTGGAGAAGGCAAAGAAAGAAGAGGCAGAGGCCAAGAGATTCCCAGGAGCTCAGGTGGCTTGGCCCACGGCAGAACATAGGGAGGCTACACATGATGCAATATCCTCCAGTAAAGTGTCATGACAGCGACAACTATTGCAACAACCGCCTCAGAGATCTACTCCTGACCATTTCACACTGCAGTAAATCGTCTCCCACAGTAGTTGTGCTCTGGACTTGATATTCATAAGCATGTCCAGGGCAGAGTGTTTGAAACATGTTTACCTGGCCACTTCACCTCAGAGACATGCATTTGGGGAGATGGCAGGAGCACAGGAGCCCAGGTGCTGTGCTTGCAGCCCTCTGGGACCATGCCCTTCGAAAGCTCCCGACGCCTATTCCTTTCCACGCAATTACCCTGTGCATCACTAACTCACACAGGTCTGCTAATGGCAACGGATATCTAACGAGAAAGACTTGAGAGGGAGGGCAGTTGTTGTGAAAAGAAGAGTGAAGCGGTAACAAATAAAAGACAAAATAGATAGTTTTAACTAGTGATGGGTTTCTCATGCTCACCTGACTTGCCTGGCTCTGCCTTCACATTCACTAGTTCCAGCCCCAAAGCTTGGTTCACAGTGTTCCCTCGCTGCAGCTCGATGAAGCCAGGTTGCTTATCCCTCCTGATGGTGGCCCGGTGAGTTTGATTTGCAGGTGATGGGGGAGTGTTGGTTGCGGGGACAGTTTGGCTTTTTGACTGGCAGCCCCCCTGTTTGTGCTGAATGAAGGCCAGGATATGAGCCAAGGGAAAGGACTGGCTGCACTGTCCACAAGTGAGCAGGTCTCGGCCTTCAGCTGGAGCCAATTGTGGCTGTTCCTCACACAAGACGGCCTCTGCATTGTCATCTGAAAAACAATTGTGAAAATGATTTCACACTGATTAAACACAAACTGGAAAGTGCTTCAGACTGAACTTGTAATGCTTATTATTCTATTCTACACTATAATAAATAATAATTTGTTTTTATCTATACTGCGTATATGATATTTTCTGACACGTTTAGTTAATTGGTTCATTGAAAATTATTTAAGCATAAAAAAAATGTTTTGTGTTTCAGCCAAGAATTTCATTATCAAAAATATAACTGGCCTTTGACAATCTCTAAAGATTGTGGGCGATAAGGTGAAATGTTTCTGCCCAGCTCTGAAATAGGTTAGTAGTTCTAATGCTGTCGTGGTGGAACAACAAGCATGCATGGTTAAGAGCCACTTTCAGTTACAAGCCACTGTCCCTTAAAGCAACAACAACATGTATCGCCAGCACTGAACACTTCCTTCGAATAACCTAAAGAAAAATGCTTTTAGCTGCTGCCCATGCACCCCACTTCAGCGTCTACAAGAGCCGTTAATCACAAAAAATAAACCTCTAAAGTAGCACTTTCTGACCACGGCTTCCACCTGTCACTCAATATTACCCAACAGCAGAGTGCGGACGAGTTTCTCAACAGGAAGTGATTTGTAATAAAAAAGACTGAAGGTGTTCGAGATAAGATCGAGAGTAGATGGTAAAGTACTGAAGAAAGTACAAATGAACCTTCAGTACTCAAATACAGAGGTACCAATTAATCTTCCCTCATTCTGTTTTCAGTTTTCAAGGTCACTGTGAACCAAAAGTTATGTTATAACTTAATTTGCAATACAATACATCCTAATAAATAATCTTTATCTCAGTTCATCACCCCATTCACATGCAGGGTCTTTTATGGCGTACAAGTGCAAATGTGCTTTTATTACTTTTATACACTTTAGTGATCCACTTTTCATGAAGTCAAACATTTCTCAGAGAGAACTCCTGTTTCAGGACCAACTTTAATGTGCATGTTTCATCAGGGCCCACCTGCAGATTGGGCCGCTGGTGTGTCTACCATGATCCATTATAAATAAGACCTCCAGCCTTAACTGGCTTGTTGCCTGACTGAGTAAACTTGTGGACATTTCTCAAGAAGCAGCTCACCTGAGGCCAGGCAGGGCTCTGTACTGAGGATGGGGGAGGGTCACATTGCTCAACAACACGGTCACGGACACACCTTGATGCCTGGACAGGATCCACCTGCCCAGGCAAGGAAACGTACAGAGAGTACAGTCTGCAGTTGGATCTCCCCAGTTGTTGTTAGATAAAAATGTCACCGTTCCTGTTTCGGCCTTGCTGTTTGTGCAGACTTGCAAAGCACGGTCAAACACATAGTTGTGGTCAGATCAGACCAGACACGCACCGTTGGCCCACACAGAAAATATTATAAAGAATAAAAAGGCACAGTTTGTTTTAGTATATCATACAAATCTCAAATAATCAAGACACCATGTAATGTTGGGTATTTTTTTTACTAAAGCAGGAATGACCATAGTTTCATTTTGAGAGAGCTCTTGCAGGTGAGTGGTGGGAGACCTGTCAGATGCAGCCAGAGGCCAAACACGAAACTTGATCAGCGTCCAACTTGAAAATATTAAACATCATGTTCGGACCTGTAGACTTAAAAAAACAGCGTGCCTAAACGGATCTGTTCCCTGGGGCTTCAGCAGTAATGGACACAGAGCAAACAGACATCACCATGTAACCTAATTAAATACAAGCTTTAAACTGTAACATGTTTTCAACATACAAGTTCAAAATAGTGACTCAAACCCAAAACCCATTTATCTTATTATCTTTTTGAATTATTATGAATATGTTGACCATCCATGGCATGCATTGGTGATGGCCATGCGGTGGCCACAGTTGTTGTCCATACCTTGAATTGCACTCAGGTGTTGGGGTCGGCTTCCAAGTTTTCTCCTGGACATCACGGCGATGGCGCTCCGTTCTCTCCTCCTGGTCCGAAGCAGAAGCCGTGAAGACGGGAACTATCTGAACTTGTGCTTGAATAGGTTGACCGTGTACGGCTCTGTAGATGACAGTAGACCTGCCTGGACGCGTATGACTGCTTAACTGCGTTCAAGTTCACACTTCCCCCGCTGAGAGCGGAGGGCAGAGCGTGGGCCACGTAGTGCCCGCCCCTCCGCCGTGAGCGCCCCATAGACTCAGACCCCGCCCTGTTCACAACAATCTTATCAAGTAGCTGTAATATCATATCATATAATATCAATATGTCAGTCACATTCTCTTTTGCATCATTTTGGTATTTTCCAATTAACCTACGTTATTATTTCCCCTCAAACGCAAACTAAAAAAAAGCATTTTAAAATAATATACTTTTACAAAACTCTCGTTGGGAAACATTTTGTTTTCTAGAAATCAGAAAGTAAAAACGAAATAAAACATAGAATATTAAACGGGCCAAGCAAGGTAAGTCCCATCACAGAAACAAATAGTTTGAGTTTACATTCGTTGATGTTTTGATGAGTTCTTTAAAATGTGCTTTAATATGTTTGTGCGGTGGTCAAGCGTCCTACTCATAATAAGGTCCTACCGCCGCCTAGTGCTGAAAGCAGTCAGTACGAATCTTTGACATTATTAATGTAGTATAGTTTCCATCATAGATGTGATCGACTTGTATTTTCAGTATGAACGACATCACATCTGCTTCTAACCTGGAACACGCTTGCATGGCACAGGGCTCCTAATATCTAGCATGATCCAAAAAAAAACTTGAAACAATTGAAAAGTCATACTTTATGAGTTATAAACAATTCTCACCAAAATATCAGAAGCCTGAAAGCTGTGCTTAAACTAACAAGCGAAACACATCTTAAATTGGGTTCTTGGGACAAGTAGACATAACGTCCAAGTGAATAAAAAAACAAAAACAAAAAAATATATCAAGTATGTTTATTACAGCCTCAGGTAAATAAAGTACAGAATAAACCATATTGATTGAAAAACAAAAGTGTTCTGAAGGATCAGCATTTGATACATCACCACACTCATTACAGAAGTATCTGAACAGTGCAAAGCATGCGATTCATTTCTTCTCATAATACAGGCGTTTCTCAACAGGTGGCTCTCATGGACAAACTTAACCTCTGTTAAAGCATTTAGTTTGCATTCTAATATATTACGTGATTGAAGCAATGTTTGCCCTTTTGTAATTAGTACTGAATGAGGGGATGACAACATGTGACCAGTTAATAAGATTGGCAAGCAAAACGGTAGAAGAGAAACTCGCAGAAAATGTTGGATTTACAAATGTACAAAACAGATTTCATTAAGCGGAGTTTATGGGCTGAAGTCTGTGTGGAGAAAGCACTTAGTGTCTTTTGAGGAAGTCATCTCAGTGTCGATAGTATGGACTCCGCGATCGAGAGCGAGATCTTCTGAAACAAAGAGGTAGTCATGCAACAAGCTCAAACGTGAGGAACAGACAAAAAATGCATCACAATCAACTTAAGTTAAACATATAAATGCATTTGGTAGATGCAAGGTCATTTGCATTTGGAGGATTCTGCATACATTTCAAAATATGTCAATAGTGTAATGGGCAACAAGTAAGTCAGTAAGATTACAACTCAAACCTCAAACGTACTCTAAAAAGGTCGCACTAAGCATTTTACACACAAAAAAATAAAAACATTTGGTTTACAGACACATCAATTCAGATTCTCGCTCCTATTTCCTGCATTAAAATGCCCCTTTTATCATATATTACCCAAGCATCTTCTGACACGAGTATACTCTTTCTGGTGTTTTCCATCTCGTTAAAATATTTTTAATAATCAAAATGAAATAAATTCTTCACAAAAATATAGTTGCTTTTTCATTAAATAACCAATATTGATTATTTGTGTCACTTTTGTACCTTAAATAAGATCTTGAGAATATTTCCTTGGCATTGGCTGATCTAGTATGTAAAAAGAGTAGACTAAAACACTAATCCTGACTAGACCAATGATGACTAGAATGCACGCCATCTAGCGGTAGAAGTGGGACATCACAGTCTCCTATATTTCAAGGTAGTGGTTTTGTGATTGATCACCATGGATCTACTTTATTATCTAGATAGGCTGCTGCTAGCTTAAACCAGTTTCCAGCATGAACAAGAGGCACTACTGCTTAAATTCACATGTGCTGTGCCTGAGATGATCCCATAAACCTTAATATGAACCAAAACAGCTCGTTCTCAGCTGCCAGGGAACAGCTTTCAAAAGATTTTGCAGATATTTTAGCTTCCTCTCGTCCTCCCTTGGTTTTCTATAAATCCACACTGCACGAACGTGAGAGCGAGCGCTGCCATCTGCAGATTGGTCAGAACACTCGTGTTACTCTCATTCTGAGAAAGTAGAACCTACGGTAATTTCCTAATTTCTATAACAAAGGTAGACTGGGGTATTTGGAGGTGAACAATGTGTAACCATGATTTGTTCTGCATCATTACAACATGACCAAAACATTAACCAGTACAAGTGCAGTTGGCCACCACGCACCTTCTAGGAGAGTCGTGTTCTCGACCTGAGGGAGAAAAAGACTTTGTCAAAACAATGTCTTGCTAATAATAATCAGTGCCTCAAATTAATATAAACAATTGTAGGTTTGCAGGTGATTTCTTTTTAAACTACAGACGTTATCTTACTATATTTGGATGGAGAAGGTGAGCGGCTTTCTCTGCCATATTGTCTCTCCCATTCATCCCTCTCTCTTTCACGACGCTCTCGCTCTCTATAGACGCCAGGCATGGGTAAAATTGTCAAAGTAAAATTGACAGACGCCATGAATTAAAAAAACAAAACTTGTACTTACTTCATCCGTATTTTCCGTGCCATAGCTCGTAGCTCTCCCTCTCTCTCCTGCAAAATGAAACTTTAAGCTACAGGAGCTCCATTGGAACATTGAAAAGTGTCAAGACTTGTACACACCTGTCTCTTATTTTCCTGCTGTTGGATTTTGACTTGGGCAGCTTTCTTGTCGGCTTTCGCTGTGAAAATGCACAACAAAAGCATTTTTTTATTTGACTGACTACCTGTGATGAGGCCACTTTTGCCGTTTGGGTTTATTTGCACTATGTCGGTGAACACCCAAGTATTGAGATGTAACCATAACTATAGAACATATTTAACAACCTGGGTTTCCAGTTCCAGTAAAGGGCAAAAAATAGCATTTAGGTGCAATAGCAGTATTATTCCATGATTTGCAACAACCTGACACACAAATATTTTTAGCAGTGAAACCTTTCTTTGTTCATTGTATGTTTGTACTTACACTGCTTGTTAAGCGCCTTTTGCATTCGCAACTTTAGTCGCTCCTGTGGGGTAATTCTTACCTGAAAAGGATACGTTATTTTTAGAAATATTTCAAAATGGTGTAACTCAATCAAATTTGTAATAGTTCATAATTTTATCCTTTTGATAATTCACATGTGTGAGTAGACTGCATACCTGCTGCTTGTGTTTCAGTTAGGGACCACAACAATGACATTAAAACACCCAAAAAGAAAAACACAGGTGGAGACTAAACTAAGTTGTTACTGTTGAGCTTTCGTCCCCAAAACAGTGCATTTTCTTTGTACTAAACCCAAGAAATGGGTCTACACCGACAACCATTGTGCTCAGAATAGAACTGACTCGCATTTAATAATTGTAGGAAAAAATTAGGTTATATTGTGGTGAACTATAGCAAAAATATTTTTTCGAACAGTGTGTGATGAATTATCAACAATATCTCTGGACTTCACAGCTTCTACATCCCAGCCTGGTAAGCAATCATGACAGCTCGTCAGATTTGAGGGGGGCGTAGACTTTAGTAAGAAACCCAGTTAAATTAAATTCTTACTGACTTTGGCGGCTCCAGTCTCTTTACCACCCACAGTATCAGGCCTGGAGGCAAAGGAACACAATAATTTAAAATGGCAAAGTAGAGTAGGTTGTATTTTCTTCAAGTATTGTAACTTACTTTCTGAGCTTATCAGAGACAAAAGTGGCGGAGGGCTGTACCCCTCTATGAGGAGGAGAGGGGCTGTAGGTGGGACGACCGGGAGACTCTGATCTGCTGTTTCCTCTGCTGCTGCGACTCCCACGACATGAAGTACCACGTTGTCTAGAGTCTGAGCGTGATCTGTAAAGAACGAGATTCAGTCAAAGTACAAAACCCTAGTGCTACATGGTACAGGAACCTTGCACTGAAAGTTAGATTTTTGATTCAACACATTCCCAAATAGAATCAATCTATGTGGGCGAAGGAAGTGGAGAAATGTGATTGTATATAGCAGGGCTCGACATTAACGGATGTCCACATGCCCAGGGAGCAAAACCAGGAGTAAATCAGGGCTGACAATGGGGACGCAGTGCTTGTTAACATACGTCTTCACCCCGTTGACATTCTACTGTCAATGTATACAACTGCCGCTAACAGGTTTGCCAATACGGAAGCACCGGTTAATAATATAATGAATCCATGGCACAGCTCCAGATACTCTTGTTTTCCGTACAGACGGCATTATAGTTTTCAGCAGGAAACTTGAGGCAACTTATTGTTTGTTATGTTTTTCGCAACAGCTGACGCACCAGCTGTTTGCCGATGTCAGATTGTTTTTGGTGCCCGGTAAAAACCAGGGCCAAGCGAGTCAGTGAAAACGCAGAGTCCACTGACTCTTTAAGGGAGTCGAGTCGAGCCGGTGGAAACGGCCTTTAAGAGAGGGGTGCCTATGCAACGACTACCAGATTCAATAAAGAACAATATCAATTTAGCTAGTATTAGCTGTAAATGAAAATACTATTTTCACATGTGCCCTACATTAAGGATCATCTACAGCCAGCCCCAAAAGGGCTGAATTAGGGCTGAATGGGAAGAGTTTACAGAGGATAACAGATATTTCAACTAGGGATGCACCGATCCGATACTGGTATCGATATCGGCGCCGATACCAGAAAAAATACTGGATCGGATATCTGCGTAGAGAGAGGCGCCGTGCTGCCAATCAATTTTCTTTTCTTTTTTTAAAAAAATTATATATTTTTTTTAATACATACCAGGTACCGCACAATGTCTTAAAATACATTGTGCATAATGTACATATACGTATTAAAATGAATTAATTAAAAGTAATTTATCAGATCTCACGTACACGTCACTTCCTCGTGGCGCTCTACAACAACAACAACACAGCATGGAGCGCAGGAAAGAATCAGCGTTGTTCACGCGGCGGTAAACTAGCGAAATACAACACGATTAAGCACCACAAGAAACAGCATGGGGAGTTTTTGCATCGAAAGGAGATTACGTGAAAATAACGAGACACAGATGACACTGACGCAGCGTCACAAAAAGCTTTTCAGCAACAACCCGAAAGTGTTGGAGTTCATCATGGGCTCGCAGCCCCATAGACCATTTGGAACCCAGGTACATGCCGTCGCCAAATACATATCTGAAATCCAGTTAAAGCTACGGTACTATTATTTATTTACATTTTCATGCAGCGTGTTTTGTTTGTTGTAAGTGTTTATTTATTCAAACACAGTTAATATAAGTACATTTATATTCAATAAATGTATAAGGTATAATACAGTGTTGGAATGTTTAATGTGAACATTGAGCAGCTCTTTATAGTTGCAGTATTGCACATTTATGTTGAATCCATTTTTATCTGGAAAGTTTAGCGCTTTAGTTCATCCACTGCTTTTGCAGTTACTTGAACAAAGAGTTCAATTATAAAATACATTTTAGCATGATCATTTCCGGTATCGGTATCGGCAGAAACCCATAGCTCTGGTATCGGTAGTAAAAAAGCTGGATCGGTGCATCTCTAATTTCAACAACAACAACAACATTTCAGAAGTACCTTGAGCGTCGATGTGAAGAGCATCTTCTCCTGTCTCGATCCCGTTCTCTGCCTCTATCATTGGATCGAGATCTTGTCCTGTCACGTCTCCTCCAGGATCCAGAGCCTCTGCTCCGTGAGTTAGATCTGGAGCGCCGTCTAGACCGTGAATATGAGCGTGAGCGCCGTCTGTCTCGACCCCTATCATTCCGCCCACGGCGTGAGTGCGATGAGGAACCAGATGAAGAGTTGGATGAGGAATCAGAGGAAGAACTGGCACTGGAAGATGATCGCTGTCTCCTACAAAAATAAAAATATATTATTTACCTGCCCAGATCTTAACCCAAGTTGCTTACAATCCCAGATGACCAAACTAATAAGCTTCACTTGTCACATTTACATGGGAAGAATTTGGAAAGCGCTTTTGGCCAAGTGTTATTTGGGTCAATCTCTAATTCTGTTTACAGTGTACACCGGAAGTTTACATACCCTACATGACCCTGTCCTTAGTCGGAAAAATAAAAATCTACCAATGTCATGGCCTTGAAAGCTTCTGATAAGTTTGCTTTAAAAGGGACCTAATCTTTTTTGTTGGTATATTGTGGTCTTTTTTTGTGTTAAATAAAACTCATTTGGACAGATAGAAACCGCTAAGGGTGAAACTATCAATAATTATCATGCACAAAAAAAATTGCGGAGAAATTGCAGAGACCGGAAGTGACGTACACATAGGGGTCATTGGGCTTTGTTGATATGCATTTGTAAGCCATAACGTTGTATACGGACGTTTAAACTGATTATGAGGACTCTCACTCGGTTCAGATGAGGAGCAATCTGCAAGAAATGAATGTTTCCACGGGCTGGAGTCATAAATCTATGGTCCGACCCGTCTCGACCCAGTTTGCGGATGAGGTCAGTTTGAGTTCGAGTGGAGTGAGTGTAAATAGCTTAAGTGTTAGCGAAGGTAGCGCTAGAGACGAAATAGTACATCAGGGACATCGTAGTGCAGAGAAAAGTTGAGAAGCGTAAAAGTGACTACAGTGAAATGAAAGATCCCGGCCGTAAAAGTGGACAGAACTGAAAAGTCTGGAGGTATACTAAACGTGTGTCTGTGGTTCTAAAGTCTAAAACATGATGGTGTGTGTCATATCTATATCTTTTACTAAACGTAGTTAGAGTGAAACAGGGATTCATGGTTCAATGACAGTTGCTGAATACTGGGTTGAAACTCGTAAAATTGGTTTTAGTTGGAGCTTGATAGAACTAATTTCATGGAACTGGCGCTGGTGTCTTCTGTTTGTTTGGACCGTGGCCTTCTCTGAATAAGTCAAAGATCGTAGGGACTGTTGTTTACACTCTTCTTTTGGTAACTTTCATTGCTGCATCCCGGGACCATACAAAATACACCCATTTTAAGGTTTATTTGTGTCAAAGCGGCAGCAGGAGCAACGCCATAAACAGTGAGGCGAGAGCTGCGACCCCTACAAGTACGTCATAATTTTTCCGGCCAATCACAGGCGTTGATATTAAAAAGTTATTTCACTGGATTATTACTTATCTTTAACACGAAAACACATTGCAAAGGTGGGAAATACATGTTTTTAATGTGTTTTATCAGATAAAAAAAATAGTTTAATAACATTAGTGCCCTTTTAAGTTAAATGGAGACACCTGTAGAAGTATGCAAAGGTAACATATGCTTTCTTGTCGGATGCAGTAGACAAGACCCAGGCTACTAAATCAGGCGCCCCATGTGCCATAGGGATACTGTGACACCCCTACTACCATATTATGAAATGTATGTAACCCTTTCGCTTTGAATGTTAAGTAAATTCTAAAAACAAAAAATATTGCGGCAATGTAAAAGTTAAATTTATGTTTGTTTAGTGTTTAAAAGTCTCCAAAGGACAAGAATTATTTAAAGGGAATCAATTTTGCCAAAAACATCTGATAGAACCTAGTGAGTAGAAATGAATACCAAGGTATTGATTTTTTTCGACAACCCTACAACAAACTGTCCTGACCACGTGTGCATACATTGTATTGATTCATAATTTCAAAATGTATAAGAACTAGGGCTGTCAAAATTATCGCGTTAACTCACGTTAATTACATTTTTCATTAACGCGTTATTTTTTTTAAAACGCATTAACGCATGTCCGAATGACCCGCCCATTTATACATAAGAATATCACTCAGAATGCTGCGTGTGAGATGGCCTCCTCCGTGGCCGCTCTGGTTGTTGTTAGCGGCTGTGAGTGAGTGCAAGCTTTGCGCGGGCTGCAAGCAGGGATCTAGATATTATAATAACAGCAGCAAGCGATTGCTCGGTTCACATACTCAGCGCTCTGCGCACTGTATTTTCCCTGGTTCTTGTCTGTCAGGCGCAAGTGTTGCTCGTGTGTGTCTTTGGGAACTAATTATTTTAAAATAGTCTCTTTCAATTGCAAGTTTTGTAATGTGTTTGTTTGATCATTGGATAACAATAAATGCAATGTAATTTAAATGGCACCTTGGCCTGTCTTATACCTGTTTGCCTGCAGGACAGTTCCCTAAACTAACATATCATACTAAAATAGGGTGGGGTTGTTGCAACAATTAATCTACTTAGAAGTTATCCTAAATTACAGCCAGCTAAAGCTCGGTACCACGACAAACAAAAAAGTAACGCAAGAGTTACTTTTACTGGTAACTAGTTACTTTTATAGTGGAGTAACTCAGTAAGTCAATTACTTTTTGGAAGAAGTAACAAGTAACTATAACTAATTACTTTTTCAAAGTAACTTACCCAACACTGGTCATTATATTTGATAATCTAATTTAACTTCAATTGGAGTGGATTTGAAATAGAATGTTAAACATGCGATTAATCGTGAGTTAACTCACCATTACTATGCGATTAATCAACTAAAAAAATGTAATCGTTTGACAGCCCTAATAAGAACTATTATGCGCTTTTCCTGCACCCCATGTAAACAATGACACACAGCCACACAACACGATTTTAATATATTATAAGTTTTTACCAAATATTGGCTCATACACTAAAGTATATTTTGAAACAAGTATTCAACTCAGTCATAGACACAACAAAAACAATGTTTTATATATCTGTAGCCACGGCCTGTTTTGTTACCCTCATGCCATGTCGCCTCACAACGAGGTTTAGAAGTTGTGATCCAATGAATAGTCATAATAAATTCACATTGACCTCATATTGACTGCAGAAGGTGTAGACAGTGCTCTCATCTGTTTGCTTCATAAAGTCTTATATTGAAATGCTCATGGGAAAAGTTTTTACCTTACCTTACATTGAAAAGTAAACACCATTTACTCTACAACAGTTTAGCTCACACTCACTACGCTTTCAAAATGTGATGTACTACTTTACACATGGTCCAGGTAATTATATTGACATAACAACTGATCAGATTCTTCCTTCCCTGAATTTGGCTTTGGAGAGCAAACGGCAGAAACAGACCAGATGTTTGGTTGCAAGGAAGATGCCACAAGAGAAATGCCACGGCTGATGTCAGCACTGGTAGTCAACTCCTTCTACAGTCTACGATTGACCCGCAAGTGGAAAATTGAGGTAAAAATCGTGTAGTGTGCTGCCAGTAATAAATTAAAACTAATTCTTCAGTAACCACATGCAAACTTAAAAGGCCCTTATTTTCGAGTTAACATTTACACCACCTACCACTTCAACCTAAAATGCTGCTGTAACTTGTCAAAGACAAGCTATTTTATGTAAAAGCAAAGGAGATGGAAAGTTACCGACCGGGAGCCCCTGCTACGACCTGCGGGGTGCTGCGCATTGGAGGCGTTATGGGCCGACTGTGGAGCAGCAGGGAGAGCCACTACTGGGGCTTCCTCATCGCTGCCTCCGAAGCTTGTGATAAAGGTGATCTTCTCAGGTCCTGGGGTCCTTGACCGAGACCGGGATTCAGAACTAGATTCAGACTCTGGTCTGAAAGATCAGAAATAATCAAATGTTATTAAAGAAAAACATAATTCAAGAGTAATTAAGAAAAAGATCATCATACCGTTTGTAGGGATCATACGTCGGACTGTCTCTTCTGGCATAACTGCAGAAAAAGAAAATGACCATAACTTTTTAGTTGATGAAACTTTAATATCCCAATTTTACCTGGGCGGGCTGATCTGTCGTCCTTTTAGCCTTTTTTCTCTGAACTCTCGTCTCTGGCGACGTGAACGTCGACCCTAAGAGAGGGAAGGACAGAAAGTTTTTTATATTTATTTTTTTAAAGGCAGAAGGATAATAATGAAAAAAATGTCTTAATAGTAATTTTCCTACAGAATACATTGCTTTTTCTGCCTCCAAAGCCTTGGCGTGCTTAATGGCCTCAACCTCCTCTTTGTCTTTTCTCAGCATTCTATCAAAACAAAGGGATTACAAATAAGAAAGAATACAAAGGCCCCATTAAAGCTGCACTAACTGACTTTATTTTCGTATTAATTACGAAAATGCTATCCATGTCCATGTAGTGCATTGGGATATACGTCCTTTTGAAGAATAATTAGCGCAGATTTGTGCTGGCGTGACATTATATTTTAGATCGAGTTTTGATGAAACAAGGAAGAGAATGTGTTTCGGGTCGCAGATTGTGACCAATCAGAGCGCACCACTAGCCCCCACTTTCGTGAGAAATCTACAGGTCCCTGTTAGCATAGACGGCTGAGTTAGCACAACAAGCGACGGAGCTAACCTGAAGCTTCGTGTGTCTTCGTCACCGGTTACTGCTTACACAGCGAGACAGCCATCCAAAAGAAAGTCTCGTTCCTCCGCGCTTCCCGGTTCTATCGTTCTATGGTCACGCCATCCACGTGAAAATCCATATCCATGTATTATCCATATTGGGAGACACTAGCTCCGTCCCAACAGTGAGTGTGTGTGGGGGGCGATAGCTTCGTGGGTGCGGGGAGGGGAGCAGAAAGAGCGAGGCCAGCGAGTCCACGGCTTCAAAATCCCAAAGTCAGTTAGTGCAGCTTTAAATTGAAGCTTTCCAACACAATATTGAAAGTGAATTACTGTGTAACAAGTAAGTAATCAGTATGTGACAATCCTTAACTTCATGGCAGGAATTGATAAAGATTGTTCTTCAGAACAATGCACTTCACATTTATAAGGCGACTTTGAAGCGTGGTGTGAGCTTGAGTGGCTGCGCCGAATGTAATCCTCAAGAGTTTGCAATTCACATGCATCAGTTTGTGCGGCGGGCAGAAGGCCACGCCAAAAACAATGAAAGTATCTGAGTTAGACAATACCTGACAAAATCTCCTTCAGCCATCCCATACGGAGTTGCAATTTTATTAAGGTCCAGCAATTGTTCATCATTCAGTTCATCAACATCTACTTCCACATCTGTCAACAAAATCTTTTGTTTGTTCAGGACTTCTTAATTTGTGATAAATGTACATTAACATACCTATGTCTGGAATACCCTCATCTTCCTCAGATTCACTATTCTCAGAGTCATCTTCCTCTTTGTCTGGCTGAGGTTCAGGCTGTGTCACGGTGCTGTCCTCATAAATATATCCAATATTTGCCTTCTTCTCAGCAAGTCTGCTCAAAAAGCCTGTATTAGTCAAACCAACAAAGTCCAGTGAAATCGATTCTGTTGTCTCTGAAGAACCCACTTTTTCTTCTCATCCTCATTTGGTTTTGGAAGTCCTCCATAGAGTTCATCCAAATAAATCTGGTATAAACACTGCTCTTCAGAAACTTAAAGGAGAGGGAAAAAATTTAATATTTCACCAAATTGCACATATATCCACGCACAATACTTATACAAGTTATGAAATTAAGTATTTTAAAAACACGTACTGTTGGCAAAGTCATTTTGCACCAAGCCTCTATATCGTTCATAGTTGCACTTCCTGTCCTCCATCTCATGCTCTGGTGTGCTGTAATGTATTGTATAGTAACTTTTCTAACCAGTTTTCTTGAATATAAGTTTATGCAAGTTTAAATTACACTCACTTATCATCAACCACTGAAGGATTGTAAACGGGAATGTAGTCGAGATGAGCTCTTACATCAAATCTGTCGATCATATTACTCGTATCACCTTGCCATGGCATCCTAATAATAAAAAGTACAGCATGTATTGCCTATCAGTGTGCCCGCCATAAAAAATGTGATTGTTGTTCACTGTTTTACATGTTAATTGGACTTTCTGCAGCAAGAGCCACTGCAGGATCAAGATGGATCTTATAAGATCGGCCATGGACCTGAAGAAACTGCGCAGGATCCTTTTTCTGTTATGAAGAAAAAACACAAATTATTGTCCGACATTTATGTGTTGCCCAAACCGTAAGGAAAATTTTAAAAATAGTATTTCAAAACAGTTCGGCAACAATAGTGAAACTTACAATTTTTTCATAGTATTCTCTCCGCCGCTCGCCTCTGCGTTTATAGTCCACCATCATACCGCGAAGCTTGCGCTCATGTTTGCGGGCCTCCTGCCACATGACGGCTCCGCTGGGGGTGGGGGCGCGGCGTGGCACGGCTGCTGCAAGTGGAGTAAAACATTGCTTTTTAATGTTTCCAAATACTTTAATCAATATACCTCTCAATGAAAGTTAGTTACGCAAAGTCTGTTTGCTCACCATTATCTAACAAACCCAAACCTGCAAGAGTTGCCCATAAGCATTGTATTGTGACAGGTGTATGTTCTCCAGATACAAGAAATGCACACCTCTGTACAATATTATCACTCTAAACCTCATTGACGTCCTCACACAGAAAATAATCGCTAAGAGCACAGGTGAGGGACCGGTGAACGACAAAAAAAAATTTGGTCAACAACCTATTCTAAATATTTTCATAATTATGCAGGGAAAATTGATTAGTCTAAGAATTATAATGTGCAATACAATCATTGTTTTTTCGTTCTCTCTTTCGCAATATGAACCAGTTATTTCTGTGCTATTAATACATTAAATTGAATTTAGCTTTGCAGTGCTCTAAGAGCTATAGAAACAGAACTATAGAAACCACGCTTGACGTAAATAATGTTTATGGCTGTTTTTAGACGCTAGATTACATTATATATTACATGAATTATTCACAACAGTGAGGTTGTAGCAGGTATTTACTACAGCCACAAATGCCCTGCGGCAGGTTGATGATGACGATGCCACTATCAAAGACAGAGACAAATCGAATCTCGACATCTCAAATGGCACTTTACCTTCTGCTCACGGTGGAGATAAACCATAGACTGGTCTAGGAGCTAACGTTAAACTTAATGCGTGTGCAAAAAAAAGTCTTGCCCCAGGACACAACAGCAGGCGCTTGTTACACCGAACAAAGACAAAGAAACAAACCTTTCCTGATAATAGATAGTATCGTTAAGGCCTAGAGTAAAATGGACTGTGCATTGGTCGTTGATGCAGCAGGCAGAATACTAACATCTCAAACGCTAAGTCCACATTAGCTAGTGAGCTTTTAGTCTAAGAATCCACCCAACTTCAGCTTGATACCAGGAAATAAAGTTGACACAATGATCCCCCGATAATGACACTTAGATGTTCTTAAAATGCGATCTGGTGGCACATGTTAGCTAACGTTAGCGCAGTTTGTCGCTTTAGCTAATGCTAGCTCAACATTTAGCCTTGCTTATTTACCCGCAAAGATGCGAAATGAAAACCCGTTGATACAAACGTTTAAATAAACGTAATAGATGTATAATTACAGCTGCATTACGTTGTTAAATACCTGTTTTGTTGACCACTAAAAGGAAATGGACGTGGTTCAGCCACAGTATTGAGAGAAAACCTCCTGCTCGTCCTTAGTTTGCATACGGCTGTGAGCTCACGAGCCTGCCGCAAGAGGGCGCACTGTCACCGTCTGAGACCCAGGTTCTATGAACGTTCAATAATGAACTCTGATCCGACCATGGATCTATAGTAATAAATTAATCCGACGCCTTGTTTTTACCCCTCAAAATTATAAACTTTATTGTATAATTCCTGACACTGAGTATTGGCAGAAGCCAACAAATGGATTCAATATTAAATGTATCGAATGGATATTAAATTGAATTTTATTACAAACCAGATTTGGTTATTGTAATGCATTTACAAGAACAAACCATACAAAAGAGACATCACTATGTACAATATATTTATAAACAATAACATCTTTACACATGGAGAAAAAAAACATACATCTTTCACAACTGCACCTTTACAGAAATATTACAGGCAATAGTGTGTAACGTGTATTTAATGACCAGTAATCATAAATGACATACATCTTTCCATGATGACCCACAGGCAACAAAGTTAATTATAAATAAGAATTTGTTCATTCCCGCCCAGAGACTGAGTCAATGTCAGGCACTCTGTGGCATAACAAAAAGCCTCCAGAAAGAAGGTGTAGAAAAGATCATTGGCCTTGTGTGGTCCAACAGAATGTTCACACATTAAGACACAGCCACAATTAGCTATTCATAGGTGCTCTCCAAAATGTGCACATGCGGTTAACAAAGCTGTTCCATTTAATGTACAGCCACAATACGACACTGTTTTGAGTCAAACTTCAAGCTCTTGGTTTTCTGTGCTGTGGATTCGATTGAGTTTCTCCCGCTCTTGATTTGAAATGTCCAGTTTGTGGGAGTGTAGTGGCTTGAGTGCTGGGGAGGGTTGTGAAGGAGCAGGAGACGGTGGCAGTGTGAGTTCAATCTCTTCATAGCAGCGAGGCACAGGTGCCATGCCTGTAGCATTGGCCAGAGGGGCTGTAGGAGGCATTTGTGGTGCAGGACGGTCCACATTTCTGATGAGGTTGGCAAACTCTCTCTGATTGTTTATTCCTTCTTCAGGTGGGGCAGTCTGCTGCTTTTTCCTCTTCTGATGGAGATGTGAGGCGATGAGGGCACAGGCCGCACATCCACATACACTGATTAAAGCCAACGTACCCACAAGTACCACGTAGAAGCTTAGTCCACCAGGAGTGGTGGCAGACCTTGAATCTGGACATATATAAAAGGTACTAATGAAATACCATACATCTTTACACCATACTCATATTTAATGTCTCTTACCTGGACATTGCAGGCCAATGCACGGCTCTTTCAGGGTCATACATTCATTTCCATAAAATCCTTCTGGACATACACACATGTACCTGCCTTCTGAGCTGTGGCAGGGCACACCTTGTTTACAGGGATTGGGGTTACATGGATCAGGGGCAATCTGAAGAGAAAACATGTTACAACAGGTTGCATCATATACTCTATGTACACAATGGAAAACCATGAGCAGAAAATAAATAGCAATTCAATAAATCTTTGGTTTTGTTTTTTTGAAAATGTGAAAAAATGGCTGGTATCTGCCTCTGTAGTTTTGCCAGAGGAAAAAACCAGAAGTGTATAACACCCTACACATTGTCCATAAGTTTCATAAATTGCGCATACACAATTCACACAAAATGGTGGCTGTGCAGCTTGTGCAGCAATATTAGTTTACACTCAAAAGAAAAATGTCCAAATTGTCCCCAAATCTTCAATATTCAGCACAGCTGTGATTCTCTTTGACCTGGAGCTGCATGGCCACGGAGCTGCATGATGTCATCATGATGGCTCATGATGACATCACAAACCTGGTGAATGCATGAGGATGCGCCAGATCAGGGGTGCCTCCAACGGGGCACATTAGGTGTTTTCACGTAGTTACCATTTAATTGAAAAAGGAAAAGCACACTTGTAAAACAAGATATTCTAATAACACAGTGAAAACTGCTTGAGTTATAAAAAATAATAATAATAATGAATGCCAAGATTCCTTTGTTTGTGTGTGTGCAGAGTTGAAAAGTAATGTAGTCTACACACACATACAGTACAATTCACTTTGGGCATAGTTTGGACATTAGATGAGTGAGTGGAGGCTTGGTGTATGTACGAATTGTAAAGCACTTGTGACCCTGGTCTGTGAAAAGCGCTATCTAAATAAAGATGGCATAGTATTAAAATTATGATCCATATTTGTATTATTTTGTCCCTTTAACATGATTTTGAAATCATTTCTGAGAGCATATTCCTATAAGTCTTTCTACAATCACGTGATTACATACATACTTTCAACATGAACCAAAGCAGCAATACTGCTGGTGAGGTACTTATACAGACACACATGATCAATTAAGAGATGAGTAGAATGCACCAATACTGCCACCTAAAGGCGGAAAAGGGAAGTTGCACTCTGCTTTTCTATTTGGATGCAGCGGAAAGAAGAAATTGGCAACAACCATTTTCATGCCGTTATATTGTGAGGATCTGTGATGACAAGTTTGAGACTAAAGTGACAAAGGGATATTTTTGCACAAATTTGAGCCAGAAGTTCCTCATGGTTGAATGTAAAAACAACTCAGGTCCATGTTTTGCCTGTAATGGCTGTGTGTTGAATTACTTACTTACTTGAGAGGGCAATAAATGTATACAAGCTCTGCAGTGACCTCTTTGCATTGTTTCAAAGTGTTCCTTGTTTAGTGTTGAAAATAGATTTGAAATACTTGTAGAAATGTATACTCAGTGTTGGCACCACTCACATTTACCTCACAATAGGTCCCTGCATAGCCAAAGGGGCAGGTGCAAGTTGGATTCTTTCGGTCCTTTGCCACACACTGTCCTCCATTTTGACAGGACAAGCTCTGACATAGATTTTCCTCTTCCTGGCAGTATTTTCCTGAAAAGCCAAGTGGGCACTGACATCTGGACCCAGAGGCAAAATCCTAAGGTACAATAACACAAAGATTGTGTACAATCAGGACATTTGGTCTTATGCTCATAGGTGTTATAAGTATAATTGGAAATACCTCACAAAGACCTCCATTTAAACATAAACCTTGACAGCTGCTGTTTGCTGAAATGTAGGAAACAAAAGACTGGTCAGTGTACCAAATGAATTATCATATCTAATGTCATGTGTGATCCAACTCACTTCCGTCACAGTTAGGCCCCGTCCATCCTGGAAGACAGTCGCACAGATATCCTCCAATCAGATTGCGACAGGAACGTGCATGGACACATATCTTGAGTTCACATTCATTAGTGTCTAAAAATAATTTAAATGAATTTAAGACAAATAAAAGAACACAAACGTAGTTTAAAAGTGATACAGTCCCAAACATTTTAGGCCATGAAACATTAAAATCCAATCTGTACAATATAACAAACAACAAAGAATGATTACTTTTACTTGTACGTACAGTGATATGTACTAGATCAGGGTATTCCTTCACATGTTCAATATTCGAATGCAATACAATTTAATCAGTAATAATTGGGAAAAATGCTTTAAACATTTTTGCTTTTAATTGTAAATATACAATTAAATATACCAAAGTCATATTTTCTATGTATTACCGCTATATCTAAAGATCTGCCTATTACTGAGTATTTTTCAGGTCATAACTACAGTTTGGTTTGATTGTTAGACTTCATCAGTTTGTGTGTAACACTGGAGGCTGTGACCTGTGATGTGATACCAAGTGTCAGTGTGACATATTACTCTAAGGCCAATAGTAGGTTTGGCCTGTCAAGCTGAAAAATGCCATGTCTAGTTTTTATACCCCCTAGCCTCTGTACACTATTCTAGAACATACTGCTGCAAAAAAAAGGTGTTTCTAACCGAGCTGGCACGTCCTGCCGCTCCACCCGGGCGGACACAAGCAACGGAAACCTCCTGGAGCCTCCTCACACGTGGAGCCCCGTCCACATGGACCGCGGTCACACTGCCTCACCACTGCACACAGACACAGACCACTCAGCTGTGTGTGTTGTGTGTGCGTGTGCGTGTGCGTGTGCGTGTGTGTGTGTGTGTGTGTGTGTGTAAGAGATGCAATGCTTTATTCATCTCGCTGACTCCTGCAGCTGGGCATTCACTGATAATAGATACTGTATTTGACACATGGCTTCACAGTGGGAAATTGGTGTTTACAAGTATATAAACAAAAACTGGCTTCACAATAACGCAGGGAACTTAAAGAGGACGGATGCTTGTCTGCATAAAAAAGAGTAGCCGTTTCAAATATGAAGTTACATTTTAACAGATGAATTATCCTGCGTTTTTATGGATCTCCAAATGTCTCTCCTCATAACACCCATTTGCCGAGCCTCACAGAACAGTCATTTTCCACGCTCCTGACCCCAGTTCACATAGCTCAATAACCACCCAGCTAAAACAGGAATTAATAACATACAAAGAGTGTTATTTATAAATCCAATTTGAAACAGAGCCATGTGTTGTGGTCAGTGCTAACAATCTTCTCCTGTGTATTCCCCTGAGTGTCCCACAACATAAACACAGACACAGACAATTCACCTCAAATATTTAATCACATTGAGAAACAAAAACCAGCCGAGTCCATCCAAAGTAAATACATACTGCTTTTCTCTCGTGGTGCATGAGTGAAATGCTTGTGGTGTGTGTTATTCACCATGATGGAGGTTGGACACATTTATGACCCACAGAAAGCATTGTGTGTTTGCTTTATTTACATCCTCATTCTTCACAGCAGCATTTGTATCAAAACAAAGACAGACTCGAGCCAAAAATGCATTAAATTTAAAACACAAATCCAAAAGAGATTAGAAAGAAAATATATATATATATTCATGATCAACTGGACTTTTCTAACTGTCCTATAAGCTGCCATGTCAACATTTGGTATATCATAATATTTGATAAACCAAACCTTGTTCTTGTTTTAATCTAGGCACATTCTCTAATGAAAAGGTCTGATTTCTGATATATTCGCGGTTCTCCTAAGCACCAGTATTTTGTGTTTCCCCAAACTGAAACGAATCAAGTTAATCACGGTCCTGTGAAATGACAACACTATATCAAAACAAGGCTGTAGTGATTTCCTCAAAGTAGCAAAACATGATTTATTTAATAGATGCTTTGTCTGGGTTTGACATTCACAGAGCGTGAGAAAACGGAGTGGGTGAGGTCGAGTTTGATTAGAGCTGATTCTGTTTTTGTTTCAGCTAAAGTACCTTCCTTTGAACACAGGATTTGAACGTAACACCAGCTGTGATCCTAAAATAACTAGTCAAGGCTCCAGTGATGTCTGTGGTCTGTGTTTGAGTATCACCTTGTGCACAGGTGAGCCCGGTCCATCCATCCGTGCAGGTGCAGCTGAAGCCCGAGGGGTTCTCTTCACATGTTGCTCCGTTCAAACAGGGAGATGATAAACAGGCGTGTTCCACTGAAGACAGGGAGAAAGAGAGTGAGGCCAGCGAGCTTCGTCAAAAGCCTAATTACAAACTCATATTTTCCCGATCGGAACAGGGCCTTTCTGAGTGGAGTTTGCATGTTCGCCCTGTGTCTGCTTAGGTTTCTTCTGGGTGCTCCGGTTTCCCCTACCACCAAAAACATGGACAATAAATGTAACTAGTGAGTGAATGTATGGTGTTTGGTTGGGGGGGGGGTTTGATGCGCCGGTGTGTTCGGCGTCTCACTTCCGTCATCACCGAGTGTGGAGAGAATGGAACAATTTCTGAACTCTAAACATTGTAAAGCGCTTTGGGTGACCTTAGTCTGTAAAAATGCGTTTTATAAATAAAGATTATTCACTTACTTACTTACAAACTCATCTTACACTCACCATTTTCACAGTTGCGCCCTTTAAATCCGTCTTGACATTCGCACTGGTATTCGTTAGGTTCTGTGTTGGTGCATGTCCCTCCGTTCTTGCAGGGTTGATGGGTGCCACAGTAGTTTAGATCTGTAACATAGTCAAGTATTTACAATGACTACCATGGACCAGTCCTTTGTCTTCGGGGTGATTACAGCTCTGTACTAAGACATCCTCTAAATGGTTCCCAGTGCTTTTGTCTCACCGCAGAACCCCACCTATTTAAGAGCCCTGCCCCGCTCACTTTCACCTCACCCAAGGCTATCGTCTTTCCGCTCCACAATGTATTGTCCTGTGGGCCCTCGTCTTACTCACAGATTTCAGCTCTCATGCTGCGACAGAAGCAGGTGAGAGCATAAGTGCAGAACTAATGTGAGCAAACTTCTCCGGACTCTTGTGCCTTAAAGCTGGATTACCTCACTTCATTTTTGTATTTATTACAAAATTCAATCCATATCCATGCAGTGCATTGGGATATACGTTCTTTTGAAGAATACTGTAAGTAGGGCAGGTTTGTGCTGGACTGTCATTTTTTATTTTAGATTGAATTATTGTGCAACAAGGAAGAACATTTGTTTCGGGACCAGATTGTGACCAATCACAGCGGACCACTGGCCCCCACTTTCTTGAGAAAAGCTACAGGTCTCTGGTTAGCACAGACAGCTCAGGTAAACAAGCGGCGGAGGCTGACCTAAAGCTTCCTGTGTCTTCGGCACCGGTTACTGCTTACACAGCGGAACATCCAAAAGAAACTCTCATCTTTCGCGCTTCCCGGTTCCATTATTCTATGGTCTCGCCATCCACGTTCAAATGTGCAATCAATGTTGTGATACTACGTAAACAACAGCACATGAGCACGCGCATGTGCTGTTGTAGGAGGGAGTTAGTTGTGGGCCATAGCTTCGTGAGTGCAGGGAGGGGAGCAGAAAGAGCGAGGCCAGCGCTTACATTTGAAACTGCTGCTTCAAAGTCACAAAGTGAGTTAATCCAGCTTTAAACTTCATGATGATTCAAGTCATTTGTGACAGATTTAAACAGCCACAACGTCAGTACCAAAACTGCGGTAATAAAGTTGTCTGCCAAATACATCTAATATTTTTATGGCCCTAGATTCCTGGAAAGATGAACGGTCAACATTCGGATAGTTTTATAATATTTGAATAGTTTTATAGTATTGATGTACCTTTATCACATAGTAGTCCTCCCCAGTTGACATCGCAGACACACTGCCAGGGCTCAGTGCAGCTTCCGTACGTGCACCCAGGAAATGTCAGGCACTTGTCACACAGCGGCCCCATCCAGCCGTAATGACACCTGGATCACAACAGTCTGTTTGAACCTTTATGAGGCTCACACATGCCACATGAGGCTCTCTTCAACATCCGCCTCATGTGTTGATATTTGATCAGACAGACTTTTATAAGGGGTCCAATCAAAGTGGAAATCACAACACTCACTTGCATTCACCAGGTTCGTTACAGAGGCCATGTAGCTGGTTACACCCTTGCTTACACACAGCTGTGAACACAAATATAAAGATATTAAAGCTGAACTATGGACTAACAATGAGTCTGTCGTGGCTTTACAGAGCGTGGAAACCTGCAATTTTGACTGCCGGAGATTTCACTAGATTTACAAAACACATTTTAATAACAACAATGATCAAAAAGCTAAATATAAGCATGAGCAAGTTTGTAGAAATTCCAAAAAATCATTGTACTTGTGAGTAAATCTGCAGGGGGTAAAAGAAAGACAGTAACCAATGATTTAGGCTTCCTGCGACTCTTACAACCAATCAACTACCTGCTGAGGAGGAAGTCAAAGAAGTGCGAGAGGGCCGAGGTTGGCAGGACGGCAGGATGTCCTTAGACTGGCTGTGAGTCCTTCGGGGGTCCCATAATTTTCACTCTGACTTCCTCCTCTTACTATAAACACTGGACTAATGGCTCCAGGGCAAGGTCACACAAGTGGGTCACACAGCAGACGAGCCACAGACGGGAATAAGGTCGAGCTCAGTGTGTGTTTATGGATTGTCATGTCTCAAGTATATACATTTTTGTTAAGTGTCATTCCAGGTAAACTCCCTGATTTCCAGCCACAAATAGAGAACACATTTCAACAGTATTTTTTTTTTGGCACGTATCATTTTTATGAGGTGTCTAGAACAACACACTAAAACTCCTAAGAGATCTTGTTTAAAAAATGTCATTTTCATCAATTCAAGACGTGCGCCAATACAGACAGACAACAATTTGTTTTTTTCATTTACTCCAAGCACAAGGAGACTTTTCACATGAAAGTATCCATGAAAAGAAAAAAAAGAAGGTTGTTTTCCATGAATAAAATATGTCAAAATAAATCACCACAAATGCAACTTAAAATGCTGACAGTAGATATAGAAAGTAACCTTTTTTTGAGAAACTATTTCTGGGCACTTTTTTGAGCGTATTTGATCAGCAGCGGGTGTATACATGTCTATTGGAACACATCTTGGATTGATGGAAATTAAACCTTTATTTTCATTCTGTTTGGGACTGGACTCCTCAGGTCCTTACAAAACTCTATTTAGGCCGGACTATAGTAATGGTACCATAAAGAGTTGTGATTTAAGTGTAGCTATAATACTACCCAGTATGTAGTGATTTAGTCAAAAACATAAAGATAACCTGTACGTTGTAACATAGAGTTCTACCTTCTTTGCATTCGGAGCCGGTCCAGCCGTCGATGCAGACCTTGGAGCCGTTGGGGTCACACTTGAAGTGTCCAAAGAAGTCGTCTCGAGCTCTGCAGAACTCTTTGCAAAACGGTCCGTAGTAGTTGGAGTCGCAGCGGAAGCGCAGGCGGTACTCCAGACTGAGAGTGCGGCCGTGATGCCGGTAAACCTGCCACTGCTCACCAGGGTTCAGCATCGACGACAGCAGGATCCGCTCAATCAGCTGACCTGGAAACAACAAGAAACTGTGAGCATCATTCACAGTCACCAAACATACAAAGAGTTCACAGTGAACAGAAGTCCATTGCAAAATGCTATAGTATGGATTTACAAATGCACAGTTACATTATATACATTTAGCATATGTTATCATCAGTAAATCAGATATGAATTAATACTACATTAATAGGTAAGTAAGAATATTTATTCATATAGCATCTTTCACAGAATCCATTTATAAAACCATAACAATCTTAGCAGTTTAAACTGAAAAAATATAATAATTATATAATTCATTTAATCAATTTTGAACTATATCAGACAAACTTATTTAAAACATTTTGGTCCTATAAGAGTACAGTATTATCTAAAATGTGGTGATTTGGAAATTGGTATCAAGTATTGTATATTTTATCTAGAGTTTTATCTAGAATCTAATCCAGTATCTATTGTGACAACAATTACTCCAAATAGTCAATAAGTCAGAGACAAAGCTGCCACTGTGGAGTACAGAAGACATGTATAATCCAGCACAGCATTATGTGAGGGATACTCCACCCCAGGGGACACCAGAGGCCCAGTCCAGGCCACCATGGCTCTGACCCGAGGGGCTTTCCCAGAGGCACTCTCATTCCCATCATTAAAACACACACACAAGAACGTCCTTCCCTGCATGTGTGTGTGGGCTACATACCAGGGAGGTATAGGAGTCAGGCATAATGACAGGTAAAGACTTCATCTTTATCTTATCTTTATTTAAATATGCAAATTATTTGAAATGCCCTAAAGAGATAAAAAAAACATGCGGAAATGGGCTTTTCTATTATGGGGCCCTTTTTTAAAAAAATATTTTTTTATTTCAAAACATTAACAGTTCTTGTGTAGACCATGTGTGATGGACAAAGAGGAAGGCTGCCTCCGTTCCTCTTTTAGTCCATAATAAACTAGAGATGAGATCACAGAGGCAGGACCATATTGGCCACATAATGCTCTGCTTTTGTGTGGCAGGCGCAGAGTGAGCTCGGCCCGGCTCCATCATGGATGTAATATGGGTTCCACCTGCACTCCAAACATAGAGCTGCACCACCTTCTTCCTCTTTAATTACTTTATGACATTGAGTCAAGAGGTGATCTCCCCACACACAAAGAGACAGGAAGAGAATCACCAATTCTGTCGGAAAACGTGTCAAGATATTCAGTAGTGTGATTAACCAACATGTCATCATAATATGTTGCCGCATTACAGAAGAGACATGTCGAACAAAGGAACAAGATTGAACATTATCCACGGTGAGTTATAGTGACTGCAGATTTCTATAAGCATTTTGCAAAGACGTATTGCAGTGAAAGGGTCTTTTTCGTGAAAGCATTACCATCAGGGGTTTGAATGTCTTCCATTATGTCAGTAGCAGTAAAAGGCTGCTCTCTATAACCGATGAAAACGATGTAAACCTATTTTAAAGAAGAATGAAAATCAATATTCCGCCCACTACAGCAGCTATATGAAGGATGTCTGGGGTGTTGCTGAAATAGAACTTTTGACAGAGGCACAGCGCACGGCAAAATGTTTGGGAGAAGCAGGATCGCACTGAAGCGTTTATGTGACAATAAGAGTTTCATCAGAACAGGCGTAAGTGCAGGCTGTCAGGACAGGCCTTTCCCTCCCAAAGGATTAAAAAAAATGCTTTTTACACTTCATTCAGTACAAACACATGAAGCAATAAAAAATGTAATGTTATGAAAAAGAGACATTTGCTGCTTGCGAAAAAATATAGAAAAATAGAGGATTATCTAAAACATAATTAACATTGGTTGATGTTGAGATCAAATTAAAAATGCAAACCATTAAAAAAAGCCAAAGCATATCCAGAATAAAGCATTGTGTCTCATTGTGCTCGTTGTGCTGTTTCTGCCTTTTGTATTTAATTATACAGTATTTATATTTTGCGTGAGTCATTTCATTGTCTCAATGTAATATAGAGACAATAAAACATCATAATATGAATGTTTGTCAACATTATAATCTAACCATACAGAAAAGAAAATCTCACAATCGCCGTATGAGTCACCATCTGCTGCTTATTGTCACATTGTCATCTAGATACACACATTGAGATATACACACACACATATATGCATGTCCTTCTTCCAACCCCCTTTCAAACCATGCGCTTGTACAGACCTGTCTGTTCTGTCGGCAAATGAAAAAATGTGTTGCGTAGATTTGAAACAACAAAGAAACACACAAACATGGCCCAATGTGTTTAAGCAGTTTTCACTTTGTGTCTAGCACCTTAATTAAAACAAATCCCATCGAAGGTCCGTCAGTTTGGTCTCAAATGAATGTCATATTTTTCATTATTTCCTGGGACGTACTCCGAAAGGGTAGAGACGAATTATGCTAATCCCCTTTGACTGACAGCCGGACTGGTAAGTACATTCAGACTGGGCAGATATTATACCAACATGTCACTATAAGAGGATGTGTGTCGGGGGCTCAGGTGGAGACTGTCTATGTGTGTGTCCAACGGGGAACAAGGAAGGAGTGCTGAGACTCAGAAAATTAGAATATCGTTCAAAAGTTATTTCTGAAATTCAACTTAAAATGGGAAACCAATACATGATTTAGATTCATTTTTATTTGGGTTATCTTTTGTGTTGTTTACAAAATAAATTGTAGCTGAGAACTTTATCGTTTATTTTAATGGATTTTATTAGTTTGGAGGACAAGCAGGTCTTCTATAAAGCAGATGCAGACTGTTTAACTGGATCCATCTGTATTTCAGACAAAGAAGTTATGTTATCATGTGCACTTGATTAATATTGTTAGTAACTTTTAGTATTATGTATTTATTCATTTTTGTATGGATGATGTGTTTCACCGGCTGGACACCTGATTTTGCTTACATCAATTCAATTCAATTTTATTTATTTAAAAAGGGACAGTGTACAATTAGAACATAAATGCCTCCATTTGATGCATTGTACCGGAGTTAGCCTTAGGCTAATTTGCATCCGTAGTCCCCCGGCAGGGAAGAACACTCCACATACAGGTGGGTATAAAATAACACAAGCACATACCATAAAATACACATTTGTATACAGTCAGCAGATACACACAGAGCAGACGCACAAACGCACAATCACAGACATATTCCAACAAACAAGCGCACAATTACACACAGTTACACACGCACACAAACACACACACTCAGGTGGCATCAGTACCTTTGGGCCTATGGATAATGATCACATCTTTGCTCACTCTTTAAGTGTCTTTTCAATTCCATCTTAAAGCCTTTCAGTGTAGCACATGACTTAATAGAGTTAGGAAGAGCATTCCACTGCGTAGAGGCCTTCACAGAGAAGGCGGAGAAACCAAACGCAGAGCGACGGAAGGGGATCATACAATCGCGCACCGAGGCTATTCTCGTGGATCTAATTGAGTGTATTGCCCTATAGTTCACAAATCAATAAAGTGTCAATAAAAGATCAATAAAGCATCTATCCATAACCAAATCAGATAAAAACAAGACACCCACACGCACACACGCACACACACGCACACACGAACACACACACACAGACACACACACACACACACACACACGCACACACGCACACACACACACACACACACGCACACACACACACGCACACACAGCGCACACCCAGAGGCGTCCCGTGCCAACAGGCAAGGCAGGCAGCTGCCTGGGGCCCCCAAACCGGCAGGGGCCCCCGAGGGCCGAGTGATTTGACACAAGCGGTCGACTTGTACAGGCCACAACAGGTACCTGCAGTGACGAGTTGCAATTTGACC
Organism: Knipowitschia caucasica; assembly: GCA_964034765.1. Lineage (NCBI taxonomy): Eukaryota > Metazoa > Chordata > Actinopteri > Gobiiformes > Gobiidae > Knipowitschia > Knipowitschia caucasica. The sequence goes on from OZ035832.1 coordinate 10,032,911, forward strand.
GCCCGTCTCAAATCCCCTGATAGGGCCCCGCTCCTCTCGCCCCTCCCCCCATGTGTGTCAGTGACAGAGGTGAGGTGAGCGGAGCGTGCAGGCAGCGTGCCATTTCTCCCAAAGCAAAACAAAGTTGTCCGACCAAATGAAGAGAAGTTATCCTTCTGGAAGCAATAAACGAAAGCGCAAAAAAGAGGAAGACAAGAAAAGAAAGCATGATAGCGGTGAGTGACTGTCTAATGACTGTCTTATCTTTAAGCTCAGTCTGCCGCTACACACACTACTACAGCCCCAAGTACTGCCACGCCAAGGTTTACTGCCCCCTCAAGCTCTACAGCCCTGGACAGCAGCGCTTTCTCCAGTGAGCAGCAGTCAGCTATATCCAATACTGCAATTGTCAACATTTCGTCGCCTACCTCCATTGACCAAGAGGACCAAACAGAACCACAAGCACCCACTCCAGGTATGATATTAGTGCAATAATATATTTAGTTTGAAAAAATTCTTGAATTTTACACACTATGGCCTTTTGTAGTATCTACCATATCTATAATTTCAAACAAATATAAGAGGTATACTTGAAAATAAATTAATATCTAAGTTGGTTTGTATTTTGAAGATGTGTAAATTAAAAATACATAAATAGTAATGTAAATATGGACATACTTAGCAAGCCATCTTTAGCAACAATTGTAATTGTAAAGGCTGTAAAAAGGGACTAAACATAGTGTTTGTTCAAGTAATGATATCACATCAGGATTATTTTATGGTTATTGTGTTTTTCTTTTGAGAATTCATGTGTTTTTTAAATTTGTTTCAGCTCAAACGGTATCCACAGACCAAGAAAAAGCAACACCAATAAGATTGACATCTTCTGATCCTGGACAGTGGCCTGATGTTCTTAATGATGGTGAAAAGAGTTCCCTGGTGAAAAAAGGTCCTCTTCAGGTGACGGATATTGTTTTTCCTCAAAGCAATGAACAAAATCCTCGGAGATTCACAAAGGAAAATTATTACATGGTCATGAGAAATGGTGAAAAAATAAAGCGAACATGGCTAGTATATTCAAAATCGACCGATTCAGTCTTTTGCTTTGCTTGCAAAATATTTGGCAAAAAGGACAATAATGCTCTAACTAAAGGAGGGCTTAAAAACTGGAAAAACCTTGTTGCACATTTAAAAGAGCATGAATATTCCAAATCCCATATAAATAAGATGAAAAGTTGGCATGAGCTCCAGATAACGTTAAAAACAAAATCTGCTCTAGATCAAGTTCTACAAAGAAGTATTGTCACAGAGTTGAGAACCTATAAGCAAAGCTTATAGGTTCTCAACCTATAAGCTTTATTGTTTAGTTGTTAATTATGTTTTCATAATATTGTTGTTCTGCTGATCTTTGTTGTTGTTAGTATTTTGTCAATTCTGTTTCAACTTTATGATGCAAATAAATAATATATTTATATCTACTGCAGTATTAACCTTTTTATGTGGTTATATGGTCGGTATCGGGGCCCCCAAAGACTCTTTTGCCTGGGGCCCCGGGGTATCCTTGGAACGCCACTGCGCACACCTTGACTGTTGTTAAGAGGTGAATAAGTACGATAGATCAATTTAACAGTTAAATCAAGCACTTAGCCTGATGATATCACTGTATAGATTCATTGTACCACTGTTAAAAAGGTAGTTTTGAAAGTTAAACCATAGCTCTAAGCCAGAACAACTAACAAGGACCCAGTGTGAACTAAACCAGAACAATTTTAAAAAAGAACATTCTAGGTGTATAGTTTTCTTGCTAATTCATGTAAATCCCTCTTTTCCTCCTGATCTCAGCCGTCAGTGCAGATCAAACGATGATTCTAGGGGACATTCCGGCCCTTCGGGATCTGTCTGCACTTCTTTAAGTCGCACAGTTTTAACTGATCATGACCAGAAACAACAAGGACACAAGCAGGAAATGAAGGGGCCGGCTTCAAAGACCGCTGAACTCATCACACCAAAGAGATTCACATAGGGCTAAAAAATCATTATCATGTCTGTGCTTGTTCATGATATAACAAAACATAAACGACAAAGAAAGCATAATTAAAATAACTTAATGGTTTTCTTTATTTCGTAAAACTTAAAACTAGTCCTGCCACTATCATTTATGTCTGAAGTTATACATTTAACTCATTTATATGATTTGACAAGAGTTGGTAGTACAACAAAGTACAAGAATATACAGTATATTAGTTTATGGGAATTGTGAAAAATGTGAAAAGAAATTACTGTGGGTTTTTTTTTCAATTGAGTGTGTATATTTATCTTTATAGGTTCCTTATTGACCTGGCCCTGTGTGTTTGTTTATGTTTTGTTTATTTAATAGAATAAATGTAAAAATGGTTACAAACAATAGATAGATAGATACTTTATTGATCCCCGTATGTACTACTGTACATTCTTTATGTTTTAAGGAAAGGGGGAAACCATTGTTGCCAAACTTTGATTTTAAGTTGTTTTATTATAATGTGTCAAAAATGTGATTTTTGTGTGATAATGTGATATACATGAATTACTAAGGATAACTATTTGAGCGCTTTAATTTACCTGATTCTGACACGTCCGCTGTGTTGTTGTCAAAGTCCAGTGCTTCCAACACCAAGGAGAACGATTTCTGTGGGAAAACAACATTCATAGAGTCAAAATATTGATATGTCCAAAACTGAAAACAAAAAAATAATATTCTACAGCATGTGTTAAAATTTGGACTGAGACAAGGCCAGCTTGAAGGAAACAAGAAACACTACAGTAAAATAACCCAAAAGAGAATAAGACAAGAGAGGAGGAATGGAATAAGTAAGTAACCTTTATTTATATGGCAAATTTTACAGACCAGAGTCACAAAGCTTTACAGTTGCAGATGGGATTGAGATGGGAGCAGGGTGTCTCTAGCGTATATATTTTTAGTAATAAGCAATTTAATAATACTGTCATTATTTTGAAATTGCTTTGACAGTGTTTTATCTATTTATCCATGACTTCTCTGAGTTTGCAAATGGACTCTTTACATGAAATCTTTCAGTTAACAAGTGTCAGTGAAGCCTCTTTAAGCCTCTGCTCAGTGGGAACATGCATGGATGGATGAAGTTACGGCGGCACACAAAGTATAATGCACATAATTATCAAAGGGTCTCTACAGACCGTCATGCTTGCAGCGAGGTGAACCTCCGTCACAACAGTAAAGGTCTCTCCTACAAAAGGCAACGTGATCTCTGGCTCCAACATAACTCTTCAAAACACAAGTCTAAAGTTTCATTTGTGCTTCAGGTTGGACACCTTAAATGGCTGATGTCACTTTGTAACATGGGACAAATATACACATGGATCCAGTTACTGCCAAAAACCAACCAAATCTTTTTGCTTCAGTGATTCTTGTGGTTTGCATGAAGATTGAATCAAATGTCAAAAAGAAAAATATAGACATTTTGCCCAAACTAATCTAATTATCATGCAGCTCTGTAGTTTGAGGATTGGAACTGTTTGTTAGGAAATAAATGACAACTTTACAGAGAAAAAGAGCAACAGCTGCAGCGATATAAATGCATATGAACCCATTTATAGTTCAGGAAAAGTTGTCTGTGAGCAACATAACTCAAAAGGTTATGAGAGGATTCTGTTTACATTTTCAGGAAACATGTGTAATGGACCAGTGAAGAACTGACTCACTTTTGGAGGTGAACCATCTGGGTGTAGGATTGGTTTAGAGGAATGGAACCTTGCCTCCCTTGAGTTCTTAGTTCCTTGCTGGTTTATGGAGTTTATTTATTTCTTTATTTGGATGGGAAAGTGTGCATTAACAAACAGCAGTTGTTGTAAAAACACCAGACTGCATTTCAGGTTAAGATTGGATTAGATTGAACTATATATTCACTCATTTATATTTGTTGGTGAGAATAGATTTGCTGGAAAATATAAAACCCCAGTTGGTATTCTCATCTTGTAAAGTCGGGCAGCTCTCATATTTTCCTCTCCTGGTCAAGAGCTGATTATCTCTGAAGATGACTTTGACATCAGAAACAACACTACAGCAGAGACAACGCGTGTTTTTCCCTGTATGGCACCTGCATGAATAATCAAGACCAATGCATTTCCCATAACTCGTCTCTGTGTGTTCTTGTCCCTAGCAGCTGCTTTATCACCGTCCTTTGAGAAACAAACCAGTTGGAACCATGCAAATGTGCGTCTCGCATGTGTAGCGTTGTCCTCCTGAAGGGCTCAGTGGATGTGCAGTCACGTCCTACTGACAGGAGCCTGGGGGCGGAGTGGGAGGATGAGCAGTGTGTAGGGGCAGAGTGTGGAGCTGGGAAGAAATGCTGGAGTTTGTCCCGCGGCTAAATAAGCGGTGTGAACGAGAAGATGAGGGGCCGCTGCGGTAAAAGCGTAAAATGTTACACGGGGGAAAATTGGCGTGTCAAAAAGACCTGAGTAAGGGGTTTGTTCAAAGTGAAGGGAGATTTAGAGCAGCTCAATAGAACGTTGCAGGGACAATCAATTTCAAAACATTTTTGAAAACTGTTATCCACAAGAGTTACAATGCTCCAATGTCTTCATCTATTAAAAAAATATGTCTGTGTTTGAGTTAAATGGTCCTTTGTTGAGTTCCTGTGAGTAATACCTCTACAAAAGCAACCGTTTTAGATCATAGTCATGCTCCCAACTGTAATGGGACATACTGTGCAAGTCCTAGAGACACAATAATAAATAACATCAACAATAACATGTTTTGAAAACATTTTTACACTGTTCTGTGTATTTCCAGTCCATTCAATTTCAGTCTGTGGAACAGATGTATGCAATATTATTCCATCAGTTTCTACTGCAACATTTGAAAATAACATTGAATTAGTGGAATACTGTGACGTGAGCCACAACAAGTAGCATTCATAGCAAAGGGCGTGAATTGCACATATCCGACAAAACTTAACCGGGGAAATATAACAAACTGTTACACCTTGCCATCTCAGCCCCTGGTTTAATATCCTTCAGTTTAAGGGTATTTAACTTTATCCCAGAGTTGAATAGCTCTGCCTAATGTACAATATTTCATAAAGGATACTGATTTGACTGTCTAAGCTCATATTCAAAAGCATTCAAAGCAAAGGCACACATGATGAACAATGATCAAAAAATGTTGTTCTAGCCACTTTTGAATAGGTCAAAAGAGTCAGAGCGTAACCAGCCTCGATAATAATCAATGAATCAATCCATGAAATGTATTTATAATCGTACAGAAGCAATTCAAAGTGCTTCACAATATATTCAACAAAACAATTGTCAAAACACCATACAGAAATGTTAAAATTATGCACAATACAACAACAAAAATATTTTCAACCTTGATTTGGAAACTGACAGACTCTTCTCTCACAAACCGTTCCAGATTTAAGATGCATACATCTGAAATGCTGCCTCCCCATGTTAAGTCCCTGTGCTCCTCAGAGTCCCAGCAGGAGGCTGGTCCCTGTGCTCCTCAGCGGCCCAGTGGGAGACCAGTCCCTGTGCTTCCCAGACTCTCAATTGGTTCACATGGCATTAACTTGTCACAGATGATTTTTCTAAAAGGAGAGAATCTCTAAAACAGCACAGATGCATCTTCGCATTAGACCGATGACGAACACTGTAAAGATAAACACAACCTCAGACAGACATTAAACCATCGATTAGCCGGAGCCCTGTAGCGAGTCTGAGCTTTGGAAGTGATTCAGACTGACAGCATCAGGTGAGACCAAAGGACGAACACGCTCACATTAAAACACGCAGTGAATAAAGAGAAAAGATGAGAGAAAATGGAAGCAGTGGAGGAACACACGCCCACGCGCAGCTAAGAGAGGTTTTAATGGTAATGAGATGTGCCGCTCTGAGTTCACCATCAGTTCATTAAGGCCAGAAGACAGCGGGTCGCTATGTCACACTGCAGGCTCCACGCACTACTCTCAACTCCCACACAGACAGGGCAGAGTTAGTGAGAGAGAAAGAACATAGTAGACTTTACTACAACGTTGTAAAACGTGTTTTTTCAAGATAAACAGGAAAAACAACAAGCAAAGACTGTTTCCATTCTGTACAGAAGCAGAAGCATAAATCCATAGATGATATGTTGAAGCAGAGAGCACAGCTGGGGTGCGACTGGAAACCCACGCACTCAAGTGAGTTCTAAAAATATATTCAATTAGCACAGAGCTAAAAGCAAACTGCAAAATGTACAATTTTCGTTTTTCTCCATTCAGGGTTGGACCCAAAGCAAACGTTTTTCAGCAAAGATGACTGAGCTGAAGTGAATACAAAAATTACAAAGCAAAGGGTTTTTGGTCTTATCATATTTGTTATATTAGTGCAGGGGTGACAATCTCCTTTTTGTCGGGGGCCAAGTTAAAAAATATAAGAGTTGGTTGGGGCCAGAAGTGGTTTTCTTTTATTACCATTTATTTTTGTTTACATATTTTTGTCTATTAACAAATTGACTACATTTGACATGAGTTTGGATATTTCTTTTGGAATGGGACATGTTTTGGTTGAAGGGATGAGAGAAGGATGGAGATGATGATTGGCCGTTGGCTGTATGTCTTCCAGTTTTTATGTATCTGATTAAAATCCATTAAAAAAAGGAATAATATAGGTTATTTCTAACGGTTCCATTTGTCTATTCCTGAACTAGAAACAAATGCAAAATATATTAACGATGGTTTGTTGGGTTTAATGCCAAATTCTTATTCCAAATTTGACTCAACTTCCTGCTATTTTCTTTCTATTACACAAATTCCGTTATATCCTTTGACAGAGCAACCAGGGCCACGCCAATTATGGTTTCCAAGCTACAATCCCAAAACATGAACTATAACCATCATGTAACGATGGACTCCTGATGGGGGGCGAGTGTGATGATTCCATGGCGACCAAGCGGACTATAGTGCAGGGACTTGACCTGCGGGAGAGGGAACAATAAAGGCCCCCTGTGATAAGATCGTGGCTAGCTATGGAGGTGCACACAAAAGCAAACAACATCCCCGTGTTATTTGGGCTGGCCATTTGGAGCAGTAATGGCAGCAGTGATGACAGCCTGGAAATGACATAATGGGAACGGTGTGCGGCAGGGAGGGTGTGTTTACTGTGAGAAAGATATGTCCAGACACAAGCACACTTAAAAGTAAATAAGTGATTTTTTTTTGCCTGAGATTTTTCATAAATTCTTTTAACATAAAATTATCTGGGCTAATGCCAACCTTTAATGCTTTTCTCAGCCAACTAAAGATCTATGTTGCACATTCAGTAATTTAGGCAGTGGCAAATACTGACAAAAGACCACACAGTTACTGGATAGACTCTAAAGACGTTGTTGTTTTATATATTTGTAGACATAAATGTGAGAATTTTACTAATTTCATGATACAAACACAAGCTCTCTCCTTCAGATAACGCATTGACCAATCCAAGTCAGACATTTATCTAAAACAGCTCTGATACATAGTTCTACTTTTGGTTGTTCTACTCAAAATCAAATTAATTGTTGACTAATAAAAACCACAATATGAGTCAGCCAATCGTCTAAACTAAATAATGATAAAGCCATCCCTTAATTACATGTGCTCATGTAATTAAGGGATGGCAGAAAGACAGAATAAGAAAGGATGTGGATCTGAATGCTAAAAGGAATTGGGGCCACATTGAATTGAATCGTTAGAGAAGGTTTGTGTGTTTGGCTCTTGGTTTTGTGAGGCAGATTCAGCACACATACAATTACAAGTTAATTGTTTTTGATAAAATGAAAACGTTTACACTTGACTGAAGCTGTACAATGCTGTAATCACGGGTGCCAGTTCTGAGTCTCAATAATAAGTGGCTCATTAATGCTAGTTGTCATTCTTCTGGTGTCATCTTCGAATAGCTGAGGTTATGGAGTGAAGTCAAACCCGCCTATAAAGTTAAAACCTTTTGCCATGTTACCAATTTATTAATTTGACCACTTCTCAATAGTTTGCTTTTTTGTTTATCAGATAGAAAAGTGAAGAGGAGAGGACCAGCTTGACACATTTAGGTGTTCTTGCTTTGATCATTGTATTATTGATGTCCAGTCAAATTAGCAACAAGACTGTACTTTCAACATGATAATCTATTGGTGACAGCTGCCAATCTGCATCCTTCACACACACAGTCTCAGGCATTCAGGCTTAGTACCCACACTCTGGAGACTGGTGTTCCGAGTGGTCAACCATCACAGTATCAAGCACACCCTGCCCTGCTCAGCTTCTGAAGTAGATCAGGCTTTCACATGCATTTGACCTGCTCCAGTGCCCCCACTCCAGTCTCCTCACACAGAAGACTAATGCAAAACTAGACAGACGTCATCAGGTTGCATCCACGCAAAACCTTGTTTTAATAGTCACCACGTGCACTGACAAAGAAGTTTAATAACATGTGCAACTTTGAGTTTTACCTTTATAAGATATGCAGCCGCACAATTGTGTTTTAAATGATGTATGTAACTTTGGACAGGTTTTTTTCTTCAAGTTTTTGACAATTAATGTGAGGATGTCAGGTGACTTTTGATGCATGTGAATTGGCTCAGGCATTACAAAGAAATAAACTCTAAACTAAGTCTGACTTTTGACACTTACTATAGTTATCAGCAAAAAGCGGCCTTCCACTAAAATGTTTAACCACAGGCTCTTTGTTGTGACATCACATGAATGAAAACCTTTCAAAGAAGCCCTTCTGATTTGCTCCTATCTCTCGTCTTTGCCCTCTCGTGTCTGCCCCCTCCTCCCCCTGCCATACCTCTGCTCAGACATGGGCAGGGTAGGATATCCCGACAAAGCCTGGCTGTACAAACACATCTCTACAACAGGAAGAACTCCCAGCCCCGAGAGAGGAATTTCCCCCTCACTCATGCACACAGCCACATGTGATGTCGCACACAGGTACATTTCTCCACCGAAACCGTTACATCTCATGAAACATTCATCACTTTACCTTTGTTTCTCTCATGTGTTTAGCAGAAGGACATTAGTAATTGCTTATAAATACCCTGATCATTGTTTATGTGTGCCTGCACCACTTGTAAGCTATTAATTAAGTGAAGATGAAGGCGAGATGGATAACCTCACCACTTCTTTTCAAATCTACAGTACACACGACCAGTGTTGGGCACGTTACTTTGAAAAAGTAATTAGTTATAGTTACTAGTTACTTCTCCCAAAAAGTAACTGAGTTACTAACGGAGTTACTCCACTATAAAAGTAACTAGTTACCAGTAAAAGTAACTATTGCGTTACTTTTTCGTTTTGTTCTGGAACATAATGTGCACTCGAGGTGCGCAGTTTTACCTTTAACCTCAGTGAGTCTGAAATAGTGCCAATATTTCCATCTAGAAAAGTCTGTTTTGCTGCTGAAGTCCTGTTCACTCTTCATCTCTCTCTGTGCTGTAAGCACTGAACACCAACACCTGCCACTGTGAATGTGGAAACACCGGTGAAGCACTGACTTCAGACCAATCAGATGAACATATATATCATATAAATCAAGTGGACAATTTGTTTGGCTACAGCAAAATATGTTTCATGCCCGCATTGTTTGTTCATACAAAACGCAAAACTATGAGTTATGGGTCTTACCTTATAAATGACCTGCACAGTCCACTTCGGTTCAGACCAGTTCCTTGTTTAAGTCCAGATAATAGTTTGAGCGTAGATATGTAATCCTCCATTTGGAAATGAGTTTTTAAAAGTAAAACAAAACGCGTGTGTCCTCCGTAAACTACTTTGTTTTGCTAGGTGCAGCCGGGTACATCCAATTTCTAAAATCAACCGTCTTACACTTCACCTCTCTTTCTTATCATTCCTATAGTAATTGAAAAATTACCGTAAGTGCATTTTAAATTATCTTAAAATGTGTTATATGTATGTTAGCCAAACTTGTTGCAGCCCTTAGCAGATAAACCAGGAAGAGAAAGGAGCTTTCTGATGGAATTGTATGCAGCCGACTTCTGCGCTCTCATGAGCTCCTCTGAGGCCTCACGGTGATACAAGCCGTGGTTGAGCGCGACTAAGACCCATATTTGTTTCAAAAACACAATTTATGACCATCCTCTCAACTGTAGACATGTGGATTGTAAAGGAAATATGATTTACATCAGCCAATAATTGCTGAGAGGTTTTCTCATCCTCCCTTCTCTCATGACAACACGTTCATTGTGCGTCTTGAGTAACGCGCAGTAACGGGATGTCGGAAATGATAACGGCGTTATAGTTACAGTCAAAGTAATTAGTTAGATTACTCGTTACTGAAAAAAGTAACGGCGTTAGTAACGCCGTTACTAGTAACGCCGTTATTCCCATCACTGCACACGACATATCCCTGCACAATAACAATGTGTGCCTTTGTTTCCGTGAAAGGTGAAGGTAAGAGATAGATGATTGTGTTTTGTGTCCATAGAGGGGTTTTTACAAATAAATCAGGACTAAACATGGGGAGGCAGTGTTTCAGATTTATTCATCTAAAATCTGAAGTCTTTTTGAAAATATGAAATATGCTTCTACTCTGACAGTGTTCAAATCCAGGTTGAAACTGAGGGATTGTATCTTCACTCTTTTACTATGATCACTCACTCTTTTTAATGCCTTGTTTTCTGTTCTTGTTTTGTTAAGTGTTGCCTTGTGTATGAACTGTGCTATACAAATTAAGCTGAATTGGCTTGCCTAAAGAATGTCTGATATTATCAGTTATTATTGTTTCAAGAAGAGCATTTTGACAAGTACTGTTTGGACTGTTGCTGTGAATATGTAACATTAGTGACAGTTGTTCATGTGCAGTTATATGCCTCTCTCGTGTCAGAATCTGAAATCAGAGATGAAGTCCTCTCACATGTACAAACATACAGTATGTTGTCCGTAAGTCATGAGCATGTAAACAGTTGTCATGACAGCAGCTGTGGCGCTCACCTGAACTAGAAACACAAAGTGCAGGTAACCACAGTAACAATGCTATTATCATTCAAAGGACGGGTACCCATTTTATAATGTACCTCGCTCTCATGCAGTCAGTCTGATTTGAAGATGGAAAATGTGAGAGTAAAGTCTATTGATTGTGTTCCTACATCATTTTAACATGCTCAGATGAGGACTCAATATTAATATTTATCTCTATACAATCAAATCAATGTTTTCCAGATGCAACAAGAGCAAACCATGGACAACATTAGAGAGGATTATTCTTAAATCTAAATCGTCTCGGTGAATATAAGCCAGAGCTTGACATCTCCCAGCCCTGAGGTGTGCTCTCATTATTAGACAAAGGGCGGACCCCTGGTGTGCTGCCTCGACCCACCTCTCCATGGCCCCAGCTGGATAATTACATGTCTCTTCAACCGGGACCTCATTTAGAACAGGATTTCTTCTGCTCAGTCATGGTCCTATCTCAAACTGCCACTGTCTCAGGGCATCTTCAGTAAAGAACCATCAGATGAGATTAATTGGGTCACAATGACTCGTTCACCGAGCTTCCTACTGAAGGTGTGGAAACTTCCTGAATAATCACTTGTGTCAGGAGTTTGGAGACTAATACCACTTAAAGGCCTAATATCATGCATTTACTCTGGCCATTAAAATGATAATGACAATATTTACTTTGTCATTTCACATGTTTTAGAATGTGAAATAATATCTTGAGTAAAAAATATCTGGAAACATGTGCGTAGCATAAAAAATGCTTTACGTCTGTAACTCCCTGCACTTCCACCAGAGGAAGGAATCCTTTTCTAAATTAAAAATATAACACAGACATGTGATTGTAAAGAACTTAACTTCACCTGAGAAATTACCAAAACGGGTAAAACTTTTGTTTTAAAAGGCAGAGAGTTGCTTTGAGAATGATTTCATAGTAGTTTAATGACATCTAACTATTACAGGACAGACACAGGAGTTTTTAGACAGAGGGGTCAGAGTTACGTGTTTGTGCCAGAATTCCCTCTATTAATGGATCTAAAAACAGCTCCAGGTCTGTGACGAATGAGGTAACAGGGTTAAAAGCATATTTGCTAAATACAGTATGTCCCCTTTAATAACAATTTCTCTATGGAATATCTAAAACAAGAAAGTCTGACATATACTCACGATTACTTAACTAGGCATTGTTTGAGAAGTGGTGCATCCGTTGATATCAGTGTAACAACAATATAGAAAATGCAATGAAACATATATATATATATATATATATATATAAGGACCACACCTCCAAATAAACCTCCAATAAACTCAGCTCTGAGTTGCTTCACTATTATTGTTGGTCAAAAGGAATCTTAAAAGTGGTAAAGAGAGCCACACGACTGTCTGGAACTGTCCATTTTTGTAAACTTCCCTCGCTATCCATCCTAAAAGCTTCAGGTTTGGATTTATACAAGTGGAACTCAGGGTCCAAAAGAGTGATATATGGAAGTCCCTTGTCCTGTGGAACAACCCTTGCCGTTACCACAGAGAGGCCTCGGTCTCTCTCTGTAACATGGCCACAGCTTGAAGGCAAACTGTCGTAGCATTCAGGGAGACAAGGCTTTAAAAAATACGGATTATCGTGCTGAAGTCAGCATCAGTAACAGCTTTTAATTGGGTCAAGGATTGTCCAGTGTCATCCTCTGTCTCACATTTTGTGTGATCCCTTGATTTTTTGTTTGTTCCATATTATCATCATTAATTGCTGCTGATCCTCTACTTTTGATCAGGACTGTAAACAAAGCACATGTGTCCCTTTTTTCTTTTTATACTGGATGTGTCTCACAGCAACTCCTGACTCAGTCCTCCCCTTCCCAACGCCTGCACTATTCCATCATGGTCCGTGTCTACATTCACCGCCTTCCCTCTTGTTCTTCATTGTTGCTTATCACCATCTTCTATTGACATTAACCCCGAGACCATTAATCTACAACCTCCCCAACCCAGACTGAGGGGCCTCTGCCAGCAGCAGCCCCTCCTCTTCCCTTTGACTTCCACAGGAAATTACCTTGTCTAGCCAATGCATGCTCTAGAAAGTGAAAGTCTAGACTCCAGTGAACTTCTATTTGTGACAAACAATTATTTTTATATGTAATCTCAAATGACAATAATTACATACTTGTTTTTAGATGGACCCGAGTGAAAAGCAGACTCTCCGCCCTCCAAGTTGAAGAATATACCATTTATGTACTAACTGCAGACTTAAATGATATCAGCTAATTGTATATTTCATTTAAAATAAAGTATACTTCTGAGCATGGGGCACTGTACCAGTATTTACAGTAAGTATTTCCCAACAATAATATTTTTAAAACCTTGGCATAATGACAACCAGTAAGATTTGCTGGAGGTGGGAGTTGAACCAATGAGGACCAGCATCAAGGATTTGAATTGATTTCATGCTGCAGGCTCAGGGTCTGACCACTGCTCGTCTTTAGATTGGTTTTATTGATTAAAAATGTTGCAGTTTTTGAAGATGAATGGTTACATTTACAATAAATACAAGAACTATGAAATGTATAGAAACTGTGGAAAAGAATTGTGAACATGATCCTTGTATCAACGTGGGTCTGATGGTTACCGGCCACACACGTTTTGCAACAGCCACACAGCAACAATCATTTACAGGATGAAAAAAATATAATCAACATTATTGTAATTCGTAATTGTAATGTAGGAGGATGTATTTATTTGACAAGGTAATTTGTCTTGTGTTAAAAAAAAACATGCAGAATTATTGTTACGTGTGGGGTGGGAGCTTATACGTTTGACTTCTTCCCATTGCTTTTTGAGCTTTTTGAGGAGTGAACAAAGGAAACCCTTAAATGTATGTACGTATGTATGTTTCTATCATGTGCAATATGTAATGACTGTATATTCTATCATTTATTCATGTTTATAAGCTCGAAACAAAAATAAAAAAAAATCACAAATCCAATGATGACATGTTATTATGCAGCTGTGAGTTGTGATTATGACTGTGACAGTTAAAAACATCTATTTCATATTTTAGTATTTTTCTTTTTTGATTTTGGATTTAATTAAGTGATGTAAGCCAAGTGTAAAACTTACAGAGCTGGGCCACACATGTGAGAAAGACACTTTGATGCCACTGACTGTATTTCCTGTGATTACACCAGTGTGGGCAGTACACCTGCAAAGCCGATCCAAGGGCACCTGTATAGACACACTGTACCGTCAGACCGATCATGTAAATCGCTGTTCTTTTCTCTTTGTTAAATAGTCTTCCACTCTCAATCCAATTTGCACACAAATGAAATCATTAAAAGACACGTCCCCAGAGACGTTTACCCTCGAGTTATGAACTTATCTCCACAAAACACAAGCAGCAAATCCTCAGTGGAATTAACCAGCTTTGTGTTTGATGTGCACGTTTTGGCTCGAGCGTTCAACCTTAAGCTGAGAAGTATTGACCGTCTATTTATGTGCATGGTATACGATCAGGCTGGAATGTGGGACTGCATAGGTGAGTCCATTACCAGACAAAAGACTAGGAGAGGACAAACTCCACAGGAAAAAAGATACAACTATGCCCTCCTCTTCCCTTCACTGATTTCACTACGCCTCCCACGCTACAGGAATGCACAGGTTCCTCTATTGTGTGTGCAGAGGGGTCAAATTAGATGCTACATAATCTTTTGGGTAAATAAATGGGACAACAGCATAATAATTGACTGGTTTCTGGGCCATCTGCTCGGACAATACTGTACGAACATTCAAGAATTTGCATGAAGCCAAACTTTGCATGTCGAATGAGACCTCTGAGGACGTGTGAGCTGCAGAGGAACTGCCCTGTCCATTCATACACAATCAAATCTATTATTTTGTTCTGTAGAATATACGGTGTATAATTGTCGCAGCTTGTGTTTATAAAATGCAGTTGTGGTTTTGGGCCGTGTCACACCAATACTGATGAGCTGATGAAGGAGATTTCTGTCTGGTCTCAAAAAATTAAATACTTTGCTAATAATAAGAGTAAGTAAGTAACCAGAAGCAGCTAATGAGCCTGTGGCAACAATTTTAGAGAAACTAATTGCAAAACTCGCCCATCCCCGCTTGATACTGTGTAATATTTCCTATATGTTTTGTATAGTGGGTTATGGTAAAACTGAGCTTGTCATTACAACAGATGCAACAGAAGGTACTTTTTTTTTTTTTTGCGAAAACTCTGGTCATGTTTCTGGTGCTGTGGACCAACAATAACGCATGTCTTCTGCTGTTACATGACCCTGAACCTCGGCATCTTTTGTCTTTTCCTCAGTCGTTTTATCAATCAAATCAAGTGGTGACAAAAAATTAAAACACATTTTAAAAGTTTACAGGTAGAAATTCAAGGTCAAATTTGTACTTCCTTAGGTCCTTGTTTGCTTTGTGGTTGAAAGGGAAATGAGTTGTCTTACTAGTGATATCCGATATAAACTGGTTTCCATAAAGAGGAAGGAGAATTCAAAAGAAGGATTGAAACTCATGCGATCAGATGTCTTGTTATATAATGAGTCATTTTGATGTTTGACGGCACATGTCACAATTCAACAGGCGCATTACAAAGCATGTGTGGTAAACGTATATGTAGTTCCCATGAGCAGCTGTTTCTGGCCCCTGGCACTAAACCTGACCACAATTCAGTTTGAAGACATAGCAAGAGGATTACAGATGGCTGGATGTCATTCCATCACTTTAGGTTAACTTTGGGCGTCACGGTGGCTGAGTGGATTGCACTCTTGCCTCTCAGCAAGAAGGTTGTGGGTTCAAATCCCGGTCGAACCAGGGCCTTTCTGAGTGGAGTTTGCATGTTCTCCCCGTGTCTGTGTAGGTTTCCCCTACCACTAAAATC
Organism: Knipowitschia caucasica; assembly: GCA_964034765.1. Taxonomy (NCBI): domain Eukaryota; kingdom Metazoa; phylum Chordata; class Actinopteri; order Gobiiformes; family Gobiidae; genus Knipowitschia; species Knipowitschia caucasica. The sequence goes on from OZ035832.1 coordinate 10,048,772, forward strand.
ATGTACAATGGGACTGGCATGCACCTCCTGTACTGGCCCCGCTCCCATCTCTGTGTGGAGTGGGAGGACAAATGCCCAAACAAAATAACAATTGTAAACTGCTTTGTGACTCTGGTCTGTGAAAGGCAGTATAAAAATAATTACTTACATTACTTTATTTGAGTGATCACAGCGGCGTTGGTCAAAGGATTTTTTTAAATATCCCCAAAGAGATTTAAGTTAAAGGTGGAGGAGAATGACGAGATCGCTGATTCATAGGACCTATCTGAAAGAGTCGATTTTCTAGATCCGACAGGTCAAACACAGGCCCTAGCCAAATCTGGCCCGCAAGACAATTTTTAGGTCCATCCATTTTCTTCCACTTAATCCATTTCTGGGTCTGGGGGTGGCAGTCAGAGCTGCACCCAATTCACAGAGCACCAGCTCCTCACTGATCCTGCTGCAGGTTGTGAATCCACAGGGGGGTCCCTGGGTTTTTAGGTCCCTAACATGATTTTTATATATCAATATTAACTTACAGCATTGATTGGGATGGACGACCATGGCATACATCACCTATCCATACCATCACATTTCATGACAAACAAATAAAGTTATGTCAAAATACCTTCAACACGTAAAAATAAATTCTAATGCATTCTTTTGGCACTGACCAGCTCCTATTTTTTGTTGCTCGGCCCCTGACCAAAATGAGTTTGACACCTCTAGAGGCAGACTATAATTATCCTCCGGGCTATCAACAAACAGAGGACAAAGATTGTAAAAAGCCTTTTGGGCTAAACATGGTCAACAACAGTGAAAAAGCTGAATTACTGCAACTTGAAACTTGAACTTTAATCTATGTATCACTACATTATTCCACGTTATAGATGACTTACTCGGACACCTTTGTCATCCAAACTCTATCAGTGAAACCACCAGGACCTTTAAGACATGACACACCACAGTACGTAAAAACCTAAGAACTTTTCCACTCTCCAGAGAGGCGCCAACCCTAACCATCCCTCACCACTGCGCATCTGTGATTTACAACACAAAGCCCAAATAAACAAACACAGACCAAAAAAACTGTTTGCGACATAACAACATGAAAAAGGCTCCTTTGTTGTTTTCAACGTGACGTATAAATCAGCGCTGTCTAGAACCACAATGTCTTGGTACAGCTCAAACTATGGCCTCCCGAAGCACTCAGTCTGGTCGTCTACAGCAGGTTCCCAGGGGTTCACCAAGAAGTGTTCATGAAATATAATGTTGATGTCAGTCTGGTCTCTCTTTCCTCTGCACCTCAAGTCACAGACTCAGTGATAAATGGGAAAAGATCATGGGTCATTTGTCAAAACCTCTGCTCATCCATTTGAGGGCCCTGTGATATTATTTATTTTAGGGCTGTAATTGTTAGTTGCAGATAATAAAGTTTTTTTTTCAATAATCAAACTATTTTAGGATTGCTTTATAATTGTCAATTATGAACTGCAACCCATGGATGTGCTTAGAGTCAAAAAGAGCGGTAATCCATGAAAAATTATGGTTTGCACTCTTGCCTCTTAGCAAGAAGATCCTGTCGGCACAAGACCTTTCTGAGTCCCTCTGTCTGTGTATGTTTCCTCCAGGTGCTCCGGTTTCCCCTACCACTAAAAACCCGTGCAATTCCCCTACCATCTGGGGTCAGTACTCCCGAGAGCAGAACAGCCAAGTTAACATGAAAATCAAGAAAAAAATATTCTTATTTGAACAGTTTTTTGTGGAATTATAATCTTCTTGAATGGCTTTACCTCAAAGTCGGGCAAAATCACATATAACTTGTTGATTAATTGAAAGAATAGTCATTCTAATTGTATGTATTTATTTATTTACAGACAGAACATGTATGTTTCTGGAGGATAATGTCAATCACACCCATCTGAAGTGAAGGAAATGAAAGTGAGCTGATTTAGACATTATTTGTGTTTCCAGCCAATTCTTTGAATCCCAAAGGCCAAAATGTCACATTAAAGCGCAGGTGTATCCCACTATACAGTATAGGGGTATTTAAATTAACTTTGAATGTTTATTGATTATAACAGATCTATTATGAAAATTGTAGTTTAAAGAAATGTAAAGTGCACATTCTGGTGATCTTGTGTCGTGAGCAGAGAAAAAATACCATTAGAAAGTGTCAAACAAACAGACAGGCCATGGGACGGTCAGAACTCACCTTTTCCCATAATCAGAGCGTTCACCTGTTCCTCACCTGGGGCACAGGGATCACTCTCTCTGCCACATAAAGCAGCTCTTTGAGACCAAACAGCAGAGGACACACCCCTCTCTGCAAGTCCCCTTCAGCCCAGACCTGCGCGGCCCTCCAGGCCGGCCATGTAAGTGATCCTGCTAGGTTTTCTGACACCAGAAACTTTCTCACACTCACCCACACTGTCCAGAAAGGAAAGTGTGAAGAAAGTGTGTATGCATGCGGCACACAGCAAAAGACAGCAGGACAAAGATAAGGAAGGATGATTGGCTCTGGGCGCAGATTCTCACAGGTAAATATGATGTCACTCTCATGATCTGAGTTTCACATCGCTGATGCGTGGAAACCTTCAGAGCAGCAAACCTCTAAGTTGTTACGTACACAACAGAAGAAAACATCATTAGTGCGACAAGGCACAGTGCTGTTGATCCAAATGTCATTATAACAGCATCAACTTTAAGCCATTAGGCCTGGCTGTGTCTATAACCTAATACTATTTTAATGAAAACCATACTGGGAGCACTCTGAGTAAACTTTCTCTGATGTTTATATGTTTGCCCCCAAAATATTATTCAGAATTACAAAAAACAAAATGACAAACTAAAAAATGTGCCTCACTCAAGCAGAGCCTAAACAAACAAATGAGAGAATATCATTTGGAGCTTGCCTAATGCTTCATGATTATGAGATGGGCTGATATCACAGCATTCTCACATAAAGAAAGGGTTGACAGGAGGCTGAGAAAACAGCATAGACAATGTTATGGTTTGTTTGAGACCAAACAAACCATAACAATCAATATCTGTCCCTTTCATCTCGCACCTATTGTTGTCATAATGGCAAATGGAATCGGTCTGTCAGTTTCAAGAGGATTGTTTTGACAGCAGAAAACATGAAGTCTCCATAATTACACACTTTAACACACAAATGCAGGAGAATCTCTGATGGACCAACGACACTTCAAACAAAAAGCACTACGCTGCTGCATACGGCGGATTGGTGTGCCCTGCCCTCAAGAACACCAGCCCTCTCAAAGCAGAGACTAAAAAACACAAACGTGGTTTTAAGGAGAGAAAAAATGTAATAAAATATCAAAAACATGGTAACAGTTTTCTCAAATACAAAATATAACCTTTGTGCATCAATCTGTATTTAGATGTTTTACAGGTTCTCTCAAAACTCATTTGAATTGATACATATTTACAATTCACCCACCCTGGATTCTATTACAAATTGTACCAAATAATAATAACGCCTTGCACTGCACTGAAGTCACTATCCATTCACTCCACGCAAGTTGGTGAAAGTCTGTTACCAACCCCTCTGACCACCACCATCTTTCACTTACACCACATTCATACTGTTTTTACTGATCATACCAAATTGGGGTTGATTGATCTATACATTACAAATCAAAGTTACTAAAAATTAACATGTTTGTCACTGTACACGATGCCTCTACACATCAAAATCATCAAAATCATCATACACACCATGGGAACCCAGTTGATATCAAAGTCATTACTATGCAACGCTGCCAATTGGGGTATATTATACTTGAAGCTGAGCTGTTCCCTTGGTAACCACAGAGATGACCCACTCTGCCCCGTACTCACCGGCCAGGCGTATTTGAAGGGAATGACAATGTGACCATGAGCATTGTCCTCTACTCCATGGCGTTGGTGATGAAGAGAATGAGAGTTTCCGCCCAGGACCCCCGTGCTGCCCGTCCCAAAGGTGCAGGCTCCAGTGGGGATAACCCTGGCTTGGTATTCCTTCAGACACGCGTGGAAATACGTGTCACACTGGTCCCTGGCAGAGCACCGCTGACCCTCGTTGGCCTGGGGGTCACAGCACGCCCCGTTATGCAGCAGTCCATGGAGATTCTGGAAGTGACGGATCTGAAGCTCGAACATCCCCACCGCCCAAACAGCCTGAAAAAGAAACAGGCTATGGTTGAACTTGATCTATTTTTGTATGTAAATTTAGAGGATAAAACTGTGTGAAGTTAAAGACTATGGTTTATTTAAAGCCACACATAAAGCTGTGGTAACTTATTTAGCAACTTGTGCAATTAAACATTAGTTTGGTTCTATCATCAGTTTTTGCATGTATTTTTGTCACATCTTTAGAGGGTTTTTTTTTCAGACAAAAAAGTGAAAAAGAGAGGACCACCCTCACTCATCAGCCCAACGTCTCAGATAGTCCCTCTTTATATGCAAAAGAAAAATCTGTTCTCTAATAAGATGAATACAGCATGTTGTGGTCTGTTTTGTCCAAAAATAGTTTAGGCACATTAAAGTACACTGAAAACAAAAAGCAATATTAAAATTATAATTGATCATCTTTATAAATATTTACGATGATCCATCATGTGATTATTTCCAGGGCCTTGTGTGGATACAGTAGACATGCCTTATCCCCAGATGCCAAGCTGACATTGTGTTACAACATGATACATACGTGTACACCTGCTTCAGAACACTTTCATCATGTCCTGTCATAAACAAGGATTGACAAAATCATGTATAGTTTTATTTTTTAAATCAGTTCTTTTGAATGTTGAAGGTTTGATTGAGGTATTGCTCTTAATGTCTGTGTATCAAGATCCTAATGGACCTTGGCTTTGGAAACTCATTCATAATCTCTCCCTTTTGTATTTGTTTATATGTGATGAAACACATTCACCTAGTTTGTCTCACAGCTTCCACACAGTATCACAGCTATCCAGCCAGTTTAAAGAGGAGGTGGTCTTACACACTTGAGTTAACAAGGTCCCCAGAGATTCCCATGGGCCACTGAGGTCATGTGGGCGTGCTACTGTCTGTATGATGCAGTTTATGTCACAATAGCTTTCAGACGCACAACAAACAAATTGTAAATCATCAGCTGAATCAATCTGGCTACACAAAAAAAGCCAATGAGATCATCACCCATTTATTAAACGTAAATAAATATGCACAAATCATTGGACGTGAATGAGTCAGGCCTCAATGGGAGGATGGCCCCCTCTTGCCCCTGTCCCAGAGTGGAGGGGGAAGAGGGGGAGGGGAAAAGGCCCTCTCCACATCAAAAGGCTTATGGAGATACAGTGGCGCTCATCACTCTGCGTGGTCCTTTCTTCCTCTACTGCACTGTGTGCCCAAGCCATTCCCCACATACCAGCGTTTCAGCGCTTACACAGACCAGACACACAAGTGGGACCAGTCCAGAATGGCTCCATATGAAAGGTTGAAATTGTACAGATATGCTTTTTATTAATTTGTCTAATTGAATGTTTGTATTGTTGAATAGTTGCATTTACTCTCACATCTGAATCGTACAGAGAGTTATGTCATTCCTTTGATTCAGAATAGGGCTGTAACAATTCACTGATTAATCACAAGTATTTCTAATAATTGAAAACCCTTTTAGTCACGTAAATAATGGAAAACAGGAATGGGCTAAAATATGTGGTTTTATTAGTTTATTAGAAATACTGTAGGAGCTATGCAAATGCAAAACAGTTTTGATCTTTGAACTTCCTCATGCTTCATCAGTAAATCAAAACTCGCATCAGTGTTCTAAAAAATAAATCCATTGATAGAGAATAATCACTATATCAATGAATAATCAGAATAATCATTACAGCCCTATAGTTTATGTTAATCATGTTTTGTGGCGACACCAGCATTGCCTGTTTGGTTAACAAGGAGAAAAAACACCACAAATAAGGTACATTTTAGGAAATTCAACAGAAAACATGTTGTAGGCACAAATGACCCAATTTAGAGAAGCTTCTGTGTGGCATTCCTTTTCATACTCTATAAGCGGATGTCATCCTGGCTGTTTGGTGGTGGGCTCCACAGCAAGCAGAGGGAGTGGAGCGTGTTGTTCTTTGAGGGGCTGCAGACATGAAGAGAGAGAGAGAGCTGCATGGTTCACACGCCCTGAGATGATTTGGCTGTGCCCTGGACTCCACACACCCAGGATGGGGATGCCTGCAGGTTTGAGGGGGAACAACAGCCACAAAAACCAGACCTTTCATGTTTATATCGCGGGTTGCAGTATCTTCCTGATAATACTAACACTGATGAAGAGGCGCTTAGGGGATTCTCCTTGTCTCTTCTGGTTGAAGTCCACATTGCAGTTGCCTAAACAGGATTTCTTTATGAGGATTGCTATAACCTATATGTTTAAATTGCCTCAGTTTGTTTTTGCATGTACAGTCATGCATGTAGTGTAAAAATGAACATTACAAAGCCATCTTTGCCTTTTGACTGAGCAGTTTAAGTAGTGAGTGTGGGATGGTGACCAGAGGGCTGAAACAACAGGTGGGCAGAGCACCATGCATGAGCTCGGGAATGAGGACAACTCTACAAAAGGAACAGCGCAGCCTTTTAAAACACATGAGCTCAGAAAAAAGACACACAGTCAAAAGTCAGCGTGGGAGCATTAAGTGCGCTCCAGGAATAGATTTTAATCGGTGGCTTACCTGCGGCTGTATGGAGAGCACAACCAGGAAAATCACAGTCCGCTGCAGGTGGAGATGTGCTCTGTGTCCTGAGGTCCCCACATGTGGGTCAACAGCATATTTTATTGTCCTGTTCCAAGAATGAGTTCGAGTCGCGCCTCTCACTCGTGCCATCTCCATCCCTGCCTCGAAGTGCGCTCCTCCGGTGTCCGCAGCCCTCTCCGCACTTACCCCCACTTCATCACGTCCAGTTCAGAAAAAACATAACGACTGCCACTTGTCCGCAGTCTTCACCACGCGTTTTTCTACTTCCACTTTGTCATAAACACCAATAAAAAGGCTCTTCCTCCTACCAGCCGCCTTAAGAAGCTTTTAAAGGTCCAATCTGGCGACTCGCTCCACTTGAACTCTGATCCTAATTAACAGGCGCAACTCTCTTCAAGTCCGGACACAATAGAAAAACACGTGACAAAGGGGCCACTTGTTTTTTTCCATGCAAAGTTGTGTCCAGCAGCAGAATACTTCATTTAGCGCTCTCCTCATGAGCGGTGCCCCATCACTTCAATCCTACACGAGAGCGGCGGCAGTGGGAGACAATGAGCGGAGGGTGTGTCCTGGGGCAGGGCTGACTCTCGTCTAATGTCTCCGCTCTCTCTCCCCCCCAATCCATTAAAAAACTTTAGAAAAATGCAAGACCTATCATCAGCATGTAACAATTAAAAACCATTTTGGCGTTTTGGATGGACGCGCGTAAACAATCTTTATTGTATTATTGCAGCAAATTATGAATCCCCCAGAGTGATTCTCTGAGGCTTGCCCAATAGTTGACGATTAGAATAAATGACTGTTCATTTTTGGTTAAATTTAAACACGTAATATGTTCCAAAGATTAACTTCATACACTGTATGGTCTTTATTGCAGCCAGTATAATGAGATTCTGCACTTCCCTTCCCTGACAACCGCTGGTGTTTCTACGGGCTTGGCACTCAGAGCTGACCCCGGTCCAGAACAGAGGGCTCTTCAAGACACAACAGTTCATTTGCATAGAGCAGAGAACAGTGACATTGAAGCTAGATTCAAATTATAGAATAAAAAAAAGATAAAGTAACCCGTTCACATCTGTGAAACAATCTGGCGCGTAAAAGCAGAAACTACCTGCAAACGCTGAAACATGGTCTCATTTGGCGCCACCTAGTGTATAAAGAGGGCGATGGAATGAGTTGCAACTAAATACGGCCTGTGGTTTCAATTTACAAGTGATTAACAGTGTGCAGTAAAACAGGAACAATAGTACTTTCCATCAGAATAATCCTATTGACTAATCAATAGGATTTTAAGCAAAAACGATTGTTTTTTTTATAAATGAGCCGAAACTTTTGGTCTCTATAAATTATACAAAAATCCACTTGCGGTCTAAAATGTAACCATTTAGACTGGGTTAAGTTGGGAAAATTAAAAATACAGCTTGAAAACATTTTAGGGTATTGTTAATCACTGCAGGAGGACAATTTAACCCAAGGATAGCACAAGGGTTAAATCATTTAGTGAACCAAATTGAAAACTATTTTAATAATCTATTAGTTTTGTCTTGTTACAGCCCCATAAATACCTTAAGTTTGCCAAAGAAACAAACTACCCAGTCTTGACATAAGCCCTTATCCATAAGTTATCATGTGACCAGCTTTACCATATATTTTAACTATTTGGGTGATTTTGAGATGACCATCTAAACCATATTTAAAATAAGGACATAGTACACTAAAGTCATGAAGCAACGAGAGGGAACCTTAGATCATTAGATTGATTGAATAATAAACAAAATTGTTAGAACAGTTTTAATTGTGTGTAAAAAAAGCTCCAGGTACGATGTCTGGGAAACCAGACTCTGGGTGCAATGCTTACAATAAAAGATGACAAACAATGCAAGCAGATACTTACAGATGGATACTTACATAGCATCAAAAAAAAAAAATAAAAAAAAAAAAATCCATAAAAAAGGTGAAAATAGAACTCAAAATTGTCAAATCAGTTTTAACGAGGGATATTATTTTTTGGCAAAGGAGATCTTCATGGCATTGGTTTGTGTGATTTTAAAGCCTTGAAGAGCTTCTCGTGCAGCTCCAGCCTGTACATCATTATCAAACTCCACAAAAGCAATATCGTGCCGGCCGGGAACCAGACGTACTTCTTTGAATCCTGGGAACCTGGGTGTAAAAACATTAGAACAAAAAATAAGCTTGGAAAAGTTAACCTTTTTTAAAAAAAATAGAGCTGACACTGACTGGTTGAAGAGCATTGATAACATGAGTTCGTTGGTCTCTTCAGGCAGGTTGGTGAGGAAAAGAATATGATTTGGAGGATTTTCTGACACCTGAAATAAAAAAGATCATATTAAATATAATAGAATAGGTAGTGAACAACAGAATGATGCCTGAACATAACAGTACCTGTTGTGGCATTTGTCCAGGCATCATCTGACCAGGGACCATTCCAGGAGGCGGCATCATGCCGGGAGGAGGCATGTATGGTGGCTGGCCAGGCATGTGCATCATACGAGGAGCCTGAAACAAAGACAAGTGTCAGATAAATACAGGTAATTGTTTAAGTTGCATTAAGGAATATAACAATCTTACAGTCATCCCTGCTGGAACACCAGCAGCCACAGCACTAGCAGCAGCCTTCTTTGAGCCTTCTGGTTTGGGCTTTTTGATCCTTTCCTTTTTGCGATCACGTTCTACAAAGGTTCCTTTCATTTTAGCGATCAAGTCCGAGTCCTGTTTAGCATATTGGATTCTCTGAAAAAAGAACACTTTTGTAAAGCAATGCACATTGTAAACAGAATAGTTTCTTCTTACCATTGGTTTGTCATAAAATGGGAACCCCTGCATCGACCTTAGTGCATTGGAGGCGCTGTTTACCTCCTTGAAAATAACAAAAGCCTGCCCTTTCATTTTAATGTTTCTTGCAACCAGAATGTCCAGAATTTGCCCAAATTGAGAGAAGATGGCGTAAAGAGACTTTTTTAATTCTGAAAAGAGCACAAATCTAATGAGCAAATGCAAAATCACGTTCTCATTGAAGCTGCATCGCGAGGAAACGTTCAGTTACCATCTTTCTTGATCTTCTCATTTAAATTGTTTATGTATATGGTGTGGTTCAGCCGCACTTCCGGAGTGGTCATTTTGACCTGTGAAACAATCGACAACACATGCGGATAAGATGCATCCATTGTGTAAAGCGCCATTTTACATATGTATATGATTAAATTAGTCATGACATGTAAATGATAATACTGTAAACATGTAAAATTACACATTGACTATCCGTAATGAGTTTAGTATGGACCGTATAGGTTAGCAATTAGCTCTAGCTAACGCCAGCCACGCCGATTAGTCTAGCACACTGTTGTTCAGATTCGTAGATAAATACTGGTTTTTACCGTCTGTATCTAAAAATAATGGCAATAACGGGACGCAGGTAGCTGCAGATTGAACTATAAATGAGCAATAGACAGTAAATAATGAACTTACTGAGAGTCGAGTCGATGAATGAAGAGCTTCACGAGCACAGCTCCAGAATGTCGTACTCTCGCGATGTTTCTGCTGCTTCTAGGTATTTGTTAAATAGCGCATATCGAGGACAAGCGCCGCCCTGAGGAGTGGATGAGAACTGCAGCTTCATTCTTCATGCTTTGTTATTTCCATGCCCTTTTTCTTTTCAACCTTTTGTTATATGTTGTTTCATTTTAAAAAATATTTTCAGATGAAAACTAATAATAATTATAACCAAAAATATATAGCGAGACGAGAAAACAACAGAAGAAACCCGAAAACACTTTTGCACTGATACAAATTGTGAAAAGTCCGTAGACAGCTGCATAGATTTTTGTTAACAGAATAAAAAATAACATAGTCTAGAGTAGACAACAACATCAGCAGCAGGTGGCAGCAGTGAACCAGAAGAAGACTGCCCAAATAGGGCAGTAGAGCCATGGGTATATTTCAGTAGAGCAGCATGACTGATCTTTTAGCCAACTTTGAACTAAATAAGCGTTTAAAAAGACATCTTCTACTCTGTAATTTAGTTAGTTATTGTCCTTCCTCGACTAAACAAAAAACAGATCTCGGCTCGTGCTAAGGTAGGCTAAGCTAATGTGCCTTTGGTTTCAAATGATCTTTTTTATCAAACTAACACGTTTTTCGTCTAGTTTCGCACATTGATATGTCCCAGAATGGTTGCAGTCCTCCTCCACCGCCTCCCCCTCTGCCTAGTAGTCTGCAGTCACACGGAGGGGGTCCCACACAGAAAAGGAAACTGTATCAAACCATAGCCAGCAACAGGACCCCCGTGGAGGGCGACTTTACCGAGGCTCGCACTCTGCTCAGTCAACAAGAGCACAGGTGATTTAGGCATTGCTCATGAATTCGATGCGTTAAGCCAAATATTACACTGTGCTTTTTGATTTCCAGTTTTAGGAATGATATGATGTGGGTTCTAGAAAACACGTATGTACCTTCCCTCATTCAAGATGGTCCACAGTGAGTGTGTCATCGTTATTACATAGTAGTAGATATTATCATAAAATTGGTCTGATTTGTTCTCAAAATGTTATATAAACACGATAATTATTCATGTAAATGTCTAAAAGGTAAAGTAAAGGACTCCAGCTTTAAGAATGTACAAATTAGTCTAATTATGTTTGTTTTTATTTGGTGAATTGACTTAAACTAACAATTTACATGTACGGTCAGCGCTACATAATGTGTTTTTGAGTGTATTATGAATCTTCAAGGTGTGGTTTGGTGGCCTTATGGATGGCATCTCACCTCTGTCAGCCTCAACTGAATATTGATATGGAGACTGTGGTACAGACAGCACTGAACAGAGCATACACTGCTCAAGGAGAAATGTTTTCAGGTGACTTTATACTTTTCACTATTCAATATTGCATTATTACATTTAGTTTCTAACAGGTCTATTTACTACCAGCTCAAAACATGGCACTGTTGGCAGAAGAGATATGTTGTTGCAAGGCTCAGTTGCTGTCCGGTGGTTTACGAGATGACAACGCTCTGTCCGTTATAAAACACTTGTGGGATCGCCAACCTGTTCTCATACCGTATCCTCTCAACAGCAAAAAGTTTAGTACACAATCATGTAAAATCAAACATTTCTTTTGACTGAAAACTCAGCTATGATGAGGATTTTAACCATGCACCTTGTAAGCGAAGTGGCCACAAGGCACACTGGGCTGTTGCTTCAGGTAGGCCCAAGTTAAAATTATTTGATATTATATGTATATATCCTTTTAAAAACTCTTTTTAGGTGTTCTTCTTGGATTGGACCACGGGAGCCTCACTAAGCAGCACGTTCATTCTGACCCAACTCTGTCCTGGCTCCATCTGTCTACTGGTGCATCTCTTTGTCCTCTCATCAGCTCCCAGCCAAGAGAGGTTTACATATTGGCCAAACAGGGCAAAAGTCTACGTTATCAGATATGGAGTTTAGACTGTTTAGCTGAGAGCAATGACCAACTCAGGACACTGGACCCAAAGAGGGAACATGATGGAACCAAGTATATATTACCTGAAGGAGGAGTGGAAGCTGGACTCAAGGGGAAAGCAGTTTTGCTTTATACAAGGTCACCGAGACAATAACCCTTTAACTGTACTTGAATATGTTGAAAAATGACTGATAATGGTCCTGATTGTAACAATGACACTATGGATATTACAAAGATACAAATCTTTGTTCTGCCAGAATGATCATTTGAGTGCCTTATTTTTTAATACATTTTGATTACATTACACCTAATATTGTCAGTTTGTTTTGATGAACAGGAAACAAAAACCATGAGACTTCAGATGTTGAATGGAAACTTTAATCAGCTCATTCACTTTCAAACTTTTCACCAGTTTGCTCTCAGCGATATGGAAAGCGCAGCTTATAAATTGATCCACTATTGTGCTTCTGTTTGTGTGTAAACCCAGGACTGCTCACAATCACATACATCAGGCACTGATTTGTTCAATGGCTTTGTCCAGATCCATTGTGCAACAGTCTTCAAGCAAAAACAGAAATCTCAAATGTGTACCGCTGCACTCCCAAAAAAATCTTATACAAAAGGCTTTTTCTCCTTATAGCTTAGGAAATACTTGTATTTTAAATTGAAGTGAACTTGGATGAAAAACAGTTCACAACAATGGAATGAATCTAAAAAAATGATGGGCACGGACGTGCTGAACAAGTTAAAAGAAGCCAAACAGTTAATTAAATACATCTATTATTTACACACGTTTTTTCCAGTGGTTAGTGTTGAAGTATGACAAGTAAAGTTTCCGGAAAAATAGTTCATCTTTTGCACTAATGATGAGGCAACAAAGGAATGCTTTCTCGTTCCCAGACAAAAGGGGTTGGGCAAGGTTTCTCTGCATATATTAAGTTTATGCCCCAAGGCTGGTCGCAAGTAGAAAATATAAAGTCTTTTGGCAAATTCCAGTCAGCAAAGTGATAATACATGTTGTGCTTGTAATCAAGTCAATAAAGATAATCTTGGATTGTCCACTGCTTTTAAGAAAATGTGGGTTCAATCAGTCCTCCTTCGATCGATCAGAACTCTTTTCCTCTGAAGGAGTTGGTGAAAGCATTGTACTAAAGATATCGATGAGGTTATCCAGTCCCCAGAGGAAGCCATCTTCCCTGTTGCCTTCTACCCACGGTGTCCGGTGGTCCAGGGTCTGTCCCTCTGAAAGAGGAACTGTCTTCCCAAAGTCGATCATCCAAACACGCGCTTTCCCCGACGCATCGTGCACAAACAGTAAAGAGCTGCCCACGACCTGGAACCATGAAACCGGTGGCACAATTAGCTGAAAGTCCAGATTATAAAATATATTGTTTGTGTTTAGAAGATCAAACAAGGTTTACCTCATGTGAGCAAAAGAAAGGTGATCTTTCTAGTACTAATCTCAGCTCCTCTAATTGGTGCAGGTAGAGCTTCTACAAAAAAAAAAACGAGGTTCAAGTTTCAAATTCAGAGAAGCTCCAGGTTTAGTCAAGTGACATTAAGACTTATGATTAGAGTTGAATAAAAATGAATACCAAACAATAAGTACAGATGGTGAAAACGTTTTCATATTTTCTGGATACTTGTTGCCTTTGTGCGGACCTTTTTCAAAATTCAATTCATCATTAAAACTTTCTGAACTTACTAAAAAAAAATTCTTACACGAATCGGAATAATATTTCGAACATCTAAGCCCTTGATACTCGAGAGCTTCAGAGGCAAGTTTATGTGGGCTCAAACGATTAAATCTAATACAAACACCCTTTGATTACAATTACTTTTCTTCACCGATTTGCACAGAAATGTTTCTTTGCAATCACTTTGAAAACACCGTTATGAAGACTGATTTCATAATGACTGAGTTTGCATTCATATTGCAGGATTGTTTAAAATATGTGCTATGGAGTAGATTGTTACTGTGTATTAAATGGCATATCAGCAGCATGTAGAAATTAAAGAGAAGAGAAGAGGTCCCAGTGTTGACCCCTGTGGCACTCCACAGTTTAGGGGGAATTAGAGATTTATTGTCCCTGTAAGAATATGTGTACTCTGCATTTGGATCATTCCTCAATGTCACTGGCAAACCTTTACATGTAAGCCGTTGAATTTGCACTATTCACTAACCCTGCAACTGCACTGCAGTGAATATTCGACAGACGACCAGTCAAGATACAAGAAACGCACCAAAGTGTGAGTGTCTTCTTCGACAAAGTCTCCAAACGCCTTCATCACCTGCGGCTTCAGCTTTGTCTTCTTGAAATTAGTGTTGCAGGTACCATCAGCTTTCTGTGAGTAATGAATAATTATCATAATATATAAAAATAGCTAGCATATCAATACACACTAGAGCCAAGCCTTGGAAAGCACTCGTCTGACTGCTCAGACTTGTCAAGGCAGACAAGTTTGAGGATAATATTTTATGTAATAAACTCTTAACACCAATTAAAAACGCCAAATGTTCATCATTGAAGTACTGAGAGTATTTCATATGTAGAGAATATGAAAATCCAAGTTGATAATTGAGATAAGATTAAAAACATGTTTTCAATGCAAACTGTTCTTACCATTACAGATTACTGATCCATTATCATCAAATAAATTGAGTGCTCACCTTGATGCCCTCGATGCGGAAGCCCAGTGAGGCTGTAGAGCTCAGCGTCTCCCTCCACTGCATGTATCTGGGCTTGAGGACTCCCTGCTGCGCTCGCTCCTGCTCAGTCGGAGCCTCTGGATCTACAGCCACCATCTTCTCAAACATGTCCTTCCTCAAACGTGGACGGACTCGGGCTTTTGACAGCTCCTCCTCCAAATAGGTTCTGAAGAGAAATAAAAACAAGTATAAGTCACTTATTTTCTTTCAGGAAAATAAGTGTATAGTAGATGATATTATAAGTTGTGTCAAGAAGTTAATTTACCTGCTACCCATTTTACAATCCATGATGGATGGAGATTCAAAATCAGCCAGGAGGTCATCCATCACATTGAAGTCTTTTTCACCTTTGTTCACTACACCATAATACCCAGGAACATGGGGCTGAAGGACATCTTCCTTGAGCTTCTGTAAACACTGTCGCTCACATTCACAATATTGTTTCAACACGCGACCATCGTCTCCTGCCTGGAAGTTACCTGGGGCAAATAGAGTCAGGCTGTAGTAATGCACATGAGACATGAATGTTTGGTGGCGTTTTATTCAAGCAGACCTGCGTGGCCAGCGAGCTGCACCCACGGGTACCGCTTCTTCGAAGACGCAACAAAAGGCGACCAGTGAACCATTGTCTTCAACTTCTGCCACGACTTATTCTGGAAACAAGCAAATACAAGTCATGTCCATTCTTTTAAACAGCATGGGAGGTAAGGTTTCATTCATGTCAATCTTTTTACAGTAAAATAAACCAATGCAATTCTGCGTAGCAGGAGAAACCCCTCCATTCCACATTTGCACACACACACACACACAGACATCAGACCTTCCCCTTGGACAAGGCCAGGTGCACTGTACCATTCATAAAACATTTACTAAAGCTGCTTGTGTCGTAAAACACTGTCTCTCTGCTGAGTGGTTGTTGGCTGGTTATCAGCATTGGGAAACACCAGAACATGGACAGTGTGTAAGAGAGGGCCTTTGACGCAAATTTTCTGAACATGACGTGGATTAAATGGCTTGAGATCCAAACCAACTTTTAGATTCAAGTAGGGGTGTAGTCGCAGAAAAAATATAAAAAGGATAGTTACATTAGATTCCATTTCCCCCTAAGATTTTAATAAGCTTCAACATTTGAGAGACCAAGGCAACATTAAATTTAAAAAAGTTGTATGAAGAAGATTTAAAAACGGCAGCATTCAAGACAGGAGTCAACCTTTTTTTAATTTCAATTATCTGCTTTACATTGTTTACGTTAGCTCGCCATAATTTGTGTTCTAAATACTAGTCATATTCATATTCCACTTATGAAAATGGCGTAAGAAAGCAAACTTTCATTATATTTCCTTCGTGGATCGATACAGTTTGTCTCGGTCATTATAATGGTGATAAAGCACAGGGCCATAATTGTAAAACTCAATGAGTTGTATAACAAGAGCTGCCCAGCCCACTTGAGTCATGTTTACATGTGGCCTCTCCTTAGTTACATTCTTTCCAGAGCTTAAATACAGTCTTATGAATGGATCACTTTTTGTCAATGTAAACGAAAAACTACAACTATCCAAAGCATGTAATTTTTCAGACCTAAAACAACTGCTCATGGAGGCATGCATAATCCTGTAGAAAAGGGAATATGAAAAATATGAAATGCATCACCTACACAGCAACACCCAGACTGACTGATGTACTGGTTTAACTTCTGGGAAAACTTGTACCTCCCATCTGTATTATACAACTTTGTTAAGACTAAACACAGTTGATTATATTATCATTCAACACATCACATTGATCAATATTATGGTAGAAGTTTAAGAGGTGTGCTCTGACTCAAGGAACATACAACAAAGCAGGTCACATGACACCAACGTATTTAAATGTGTTATGTTGGCGGAAAAAACACAGACTTGCTATATCAGAGATCTAAATATTTGTTCAAGTATCAACACACCGGTACTAGTTCAGGAGGAAAAAAGCCTTACCCTCACCCAGATGATTCCAATTGTTGTCACTCATAAATTCTCCTGGTTATTCAAACTCAGATGTTCCCATTTCAATACTTACTTCTTCTCATTAAGGAATTGACAGTCTTGTAATATTGCTCTGTTCTATTTTTTCCCCAAACCTATATTACTTTACAGAGCACACCAGATCCCTCTTCCTGTAGTCACAAAAGCATTTGTTCTGGGCTGTCCCATCACCTTTGTCCCTTGTCTCTCACATCCCATAACCCCCGGGCAGATCCTGAGCCCCACACTGAGCCATCTGATGCTCTCCATGACAGACATGCAGCATGGGGGCAGGGAAACTCACACTGCGTTTTCTTTAGTCCATTTGACAAATTCCCCAGCACTTCTACATCTTAGTGTGTAAGTTTAAGAAGAACCTGTCACACAACTGCTACTGACAACCACTTTCTTAATGTAAATGTAAAGGTTTTCAGGTACTGTCAAAACTACAACACTTAAATTCATTTTGCACCCACATCCTGTTCCACACACTCTGGAGAGATAATAGTCAACCCTGACAAAGACGTGTCATTCTAACATAATATAACCGTGTTAGAACTCGTGATTGCACTGCAATATTGTTGTCAACGAGATTTAAATGTAAAATTACCATTTATAGAAGGCATGCTGCCAAGCAACGAGCTTTCCATGACACAAAGTTAACTTTGAAAAAGAACGTACGAGTGTCTCAATATGCATGTGCAAGCAAGTATCTGCTCACGTCATTCTTGTTCAGAAGCAACAGGTTTGTCCAGGAGACACTGGGCCTGCTGAGTACAAGAGCTACACACCCATTCAAAATGACACATATGTAAACTACAAGTAATTACAGGACAAAACTATATTTATCACAAGTCACTGAAAAACACACGCTTGCTGCAAAGGCAAAGTCCTGATGCAGGCCTGGGAAAACTGTTCATGTCAGTACAATCCAGAGATATTGCACAAAAATATTTAAAATAATATTTTTTATACTGCCACTCTCACTTCAGTGGGCTTGGATTTAAACTGCAATCGACAAGCACCTGTTTTTGTACTTTCTACTGCATGATTCAGTGCAGCACTCCTATCATCTTTATCAACATTTTAGATCATTTGATAATGGGCAATTGAAACCTTCATTAATCATTTTCTGATGTTCTCTGCAGCTAGGTTATGATTTTGACATTAGCCATATGTCCACTGTCAGCTTTAGGAAGTGGATTGACAAACTTGGATTCAGCTTTTGTTTTGAAACAAAAGTACAGTCTGTAGTGAAGACTTTAATTTCCCTCCAGAGCCTCAAAAGAGTAAGTTACTGGAAACCAAGTATCCTTTCTACACTGACAGTGAATCACGCTGAGCTGACCACTCTAATGACATGACACATGACTGAGGCAGGCAGACGTTTCCACCGCAATTAGTGACTTGATCAAGAAGAGACTAGCATACAATGGTTATTTATTTTTGACCAATGTAATATTTTTGTAAAATGCTTTATTAAAAAGAAGAACACTCTCCTCGTTAGGGATGAACTAATACTGGCATTAATTATTGGTGCTGATTAAAGGAAATGCATAATCTTCTAAATACGTCAAACAATAACAACTCAGGTGTCATTGGAGTCCACCACAAGACTCTGTCACTAATGTTAAAGGGACAATACACACTATTGAGAACTGGGGGATGGAAACTTATAATCAGGCTAATCTACGTAGTTATAGCTGTCATTATAATGTTGAAATGGAAAATGGCTTCACACCACATCTAACAAAGAGTGGACATTTCTTCTACCTTGTCATTCATACTCTTCAAATTAGGAGAGAGTGGGATAGGACTAGGAGCATCCTTATGGTAAAGCAATGTTATTTTTTGACTGGTGGCTCATGGTGTAATGGTCTAATCTATAATAATAAATCACAGTAAATATTAAGTAAATGTATTTTTGAGCACATGTGATTGAATTGTATTTTTGAGTACACAATTGTTTTGAAATAGACTGAATAAGGGAAATAAATAAAATCCTTTAAAAAAAAAAAACATGATTCATTAAATATACTTACAGCTGGTCCATCTTCAGGGCTGCATAGGGAGGAGAGGCGTCCAGGAGACAGACTGGACTCTATATCACTCCCTGTGAAATCATCCTCAGACTCCTCAAATGAAGAGGCAGAAGACAGGCCAAAGGAGGACGAATTGGACAGCTTTCTGCGGGAGCGCATCAGGGCAGGGGAGCCTCCACAGCCACTGTCCGAGCATGGAGACTCGTCATCCGGGTGAGGCTCCAGACAACCCCCGCTGCTGCTGGGCTGATGCACTTCTTGGGAGCAGCCAGGGCCTGTGTCTCTGGTGATGATGAGTTTTGGAATGGTTCCTGGATAACATTGCACTCCTGGTGAACTGTGATCACTTTGTCCACTGTCAACTTTGTTTAGACTTTCAGCTGGACACGTTTTCTCCCGCGCTACAGAATCAAGACATGAAGCAGTGACACCACAGTCTGATTTTGTCATTGTGTCCCATGTACGCGCAGTTAAAGGCGAACTACTACTAACCACGTCAGTATGAACCAATAAGCCCTCATTGGTCGCGGTCAATCCCTCACAGCCTCCCCGGTGTTGCTGATCGTTCCTCGGTGAATACTTCTCCATGTCCTCCGAGAGAAGAGGCGCAGCATTGTCCTCGGAGCTGCCCACAACGCACACTTCCCCTGACGCATGGGACGAAGCAGCGGCCGTGGCTCGGTTCGCAGCTGGCTGAACCCCGGGTCCTTGCGTCGTGGTGTGCCTGTTTCTGGGAGAGTTCACGCCTGCAGGTCGCCCGCCTCTCGGTAACTTCCAAGCCGCGCACGGGGCTGCTTCCTCCTCCTCAGCTGCTTTTACGCGCTCCGGATCCGCCTCGGCCCAGCTCGACTGTCTCTTTCTCCGTCCCAAACATGACAGAGCTTTATTTTTCATTGGATTTTGCAGCTCGCCTCTGTTTTCTCGCGTCCCCTTGTTCCTAAATGCGCATATTCCGAGGCGTTGGATCGTCTCACTGGTTTTCCATGTCGCTCTGCTGGTCCTTGCGGCGCAATGCGAGAGCTCTGACGGAGTTTGACCCATCCTGCATTCCCTAGTAGTAATGACGCCACAAACACGCCCTGTGGCTGTAAAGTTGAGATAGTTGAAAGCGGCACTTTACTGGAACAGTGATGTGACCATATATCAATTGGTCACAACTTGCGAACTCTTGATATTTGCGCATTTCCTGTCTTTCTTAATCTGGAAGTGAAATAAGTGCACATGATATTATCAGTGAGTGAGCAATAAAACATCTTGTTCCATAATGCAAGTCTTCCTATTCTTCATGGTGTAATGATTAACATAGAGCACAGCCCAGATAAAACGAATGCTGTCTGTGTCATGTTTGTTTTCATCAAATCTCAAAATAGAAGAAAGTTTTATCCAAAGAATACCTATATATTATATCTCAATGTATTCCATATGTACAGTAAAAACATTACTGATTTATTTAATAAGTCAATAAAATGTGTATTGTTTATATCATGTGCATGGTTAGCATTGTATCCAGCATGCCAAATATTATAAAACAAAAAATAATAACTGCATTCTAATATGATCGTTTCATAGATTTTCCACACCGAATATGGAATAATGTGGATTACCGATGTGTTTATATGTTAGTATAGATACTCTATACACAAAAAAACAAATGCAGTACTGAGTGTTTTATGTGTTTATAGTGCAACATTGTGACAGCGCTGTAGTTGGGGTCATGTAGAGAAGGAAATGAGACAGGAAGAATCACAGTGGAAAAAAACAGCTCATATTGATTTTTAGAACATTCTTGTGAAATGCAGTTCATAAATAATCCTACGTGTACCATCATCTGAAGGTGAGTAAATAAAAAAAATAGGCTTGTGTCCTACAGTGGAACAAATTCATCATACGGTCACTATACATTTATAATGTGTGTGGTTGTAACTTTTATAGGGTATTTATATGCTTTTAGTATGCAAGAGCCAGAATGTTTTCTTCTTCATTACCACTTAAAGCTGGAGTACCTAACTTTGAAGTCAAATTCATGAACTATAATATAAAGTGCTCCTCATTCCTAATGTGCTGTAACTGGTGACGCAAAACTGAAACGTCCCCGCTGTGGAATGAATAAAGGATCTCTTGATCTAAATTCAAAATAAATGCTTGGTTGTGTCAGTTTTATTCTAATAAGGTGAATGTATACAGCATGTTGTGGACAAACAAAATGTACTGATGAAACCAACAGAAGTCAGATACTCCAGCTTTAAAACACACCAGTAGTCCTTTTAGGTTTTTGTAACTAATAAACCTGAACATGTAATTACTAATTTTACAAGTAGAAAGTCTATATATAGTTTAATAAAACTCACCTAGAAACATTGTTGAATTTGAGAAATGGGAGGCGTTTTGGCAGCAGCTTCGTGGAGAAATGCTGGGTGTGTGTTCCACTGTGAGTTTTATGCAATGGTCCTCCTCCGTGTGGCACCAAAAAGAGGAAACACTGTCTAAATGTTTGAACTGGATATGAAACAGATTTTTCATTTGCTTTGGCACATTTCTCAGAACAAAACGTATTATTGATTTAAAACATTATACAAACCTTTTCATTGCAAAAATAAGTTTTGAGGTGAAACTAAATAAATCATTCATAATTAACTTTGTAAAGTCCTTCAAGATGACTGCTGTTGTAATTTAGGGCTGTATAAAAATAATTGGATTGAACTGTGATAGGGAAGACGGTCTATTTGGACTGCTGCCCATTCAACCTGGCAACACATAAAGCAGAGACAAAAGGAATGCAATTGAATAGAACTGGATACTTCACTTCTAAATAAAATATGCCTAAACTATGTTATACCAAAATATGACAAATTGTCGCCTTTAAAGATGGCACAACCTAGATCCATGGGCATAACGCAGAAAACCCCAGTTACTTAATGTAACTAAGGTTCTATGAATATGTTGCGAAGCCCTTTAGGCTTCGCTAATGCATATCTCTCGGAAGCATCGCTTCCCGCCCTGAGAAGATCAAACGATCCACCCTCCAATCACCTTCACGTCCTGGCGTAGGCCAGTCCCCTATAAATAGGGCCATGCACCACAGCTCTTCTCCTTTCGAACTCAGCCGAATAAGAGAGGGCAGGCCTGCTGGGCTCGAAGCTAAAGGGCTTCGCAACATATTCATAGAACCTTAGTTACATTAAGTAACTGGGGTTTCTATTTCATATGTTGCTTCGCCCTTTAGGCTTCGCTAATGCATAACATAGCGAAGCCCAGACCGATGTACTCCCAGCAGGCATGAACTCCGGTGATTGGAGCAAACTCGTGACCCACGTGCTCATACCGCAACCAAGCGGTAGAGACGGAGGTCCTACGAGCCATAGAGAAAGGGATGCTGGGCCACCTCTCCCAAGAGTGCCCACGCATTCTCCAACCTGCAAAGCAGGAAAGAAATCAGAACAAACCTGGGCAGGCAGCCTCTCCCAAGAGCGCCTGATCCCCAGGAGTGTAAAGCAGACTGCAGAAGGGCCTAGGCCGCCTCTCCCAAGAGCGCCTATCCTTACTGCAGAGGTGTCCTGGCCGCCTCTCCCAAGAGCGCCAACACCTCTCCACACAACCCCCCCCCTGCAGACCAGTTCTCACCGAGGTCTGTCGAAGGAGGAACTAGGGCCGCCCTGCACTCACTCAGGCCACCTCCAGTAGGTAAAACTGCACAAAAGTCGAGGAGGAGGACCAAGACGCCGCTCTGCAGATCTCCTCCACCGAAGTGCCATGTCCATCATGCCCTCCCGATCGGGGAGGGACAAACAAGACGGCTGCACGGAAAAGGCGCACAGATCCCCAGACCTCTTGGCCGAAGCCCACGCCCACAACAATGCCGTTTTGTAGGACAATGAGGCAATGGTCGCATTGTCCAGGGGTTCAAATGGAGGCCCTGAAAGGCCAGCCAAGACCACCTGAAGGTCCCAAGACGGAGCCGACCGCCGGAGGGGAGGCCTGATCCTGCGGGCCCCTCGTAGGAACCACGCAGAGTGGCTACCAAACCCCTTCGTGCCCAGTGGTAATGGCCGCCGCGAACACACCCAGAGTGGCGGCCGCCCTTCCATTTCTCCAGCAAGAACTGGAGAAAAGCCAAGACCTCCTGGATGGAGGGATGTTGGACCCCACTAGGTGGGGTCCAACATCTGTCCACGCACCAAGAGGCGAAGAGTTTCCAGCGAACCTCATACGCTTTGGTGGTGGATGTAGCCCTCCCACCCTGAATAGTAGCGACCACTGAGGGAGGGAGACCAAGGCTCAACATGAGCCTGCTTCCCAGGACAGGGCGTGAGTAAAGGGCTCCCCCTGCCTGTCTCAGAGCATCAGGACGGTCCGGAACGGGCCAAGGCGGACTGAGCGCCATGCTCACCAGGTCCGGATAGCACCTGGCTCCCGGGCTGTCCGGCGCCACCACCAGGATGGAGACTCCTCCGTCCTCACCCTGTAAAGCAGGGCTGCCAAGAGCCGGCGAGGCGGGAAGGCGTAGAGGAGACCGTTGGGCCACGACCGGTGCGCCATGGCGTCCACCCCGAGAGGGGGCTCGTTGCTGGACCTGAGCGAGAACCAGAGTGGGCACTGTGCGTTCTCTGCATTTGGGAAAAAGTCGGCCACCGGTGTCCCGAACCGGAGCCAGACCTCTGCCACGACCGCTGGGGCGAGACCCCACTCGTCCCGCAAGGCCTCGCCCCTGGACATCCTGTCGGCGGCCACGTTACGCTCGCCTGGGATATGACGGGCCCTCAGAGAGGCTAGGTGAATGTCCGCCCACAGAAGAACCTCCACTGCCAGCCTGTGAAGGGCGGGGGACCTGGTCCCCCCAAGCCTGTTCAGATATGCTGCCACAGTGGTGTTGTCCGTCCGAACAATCACCTGTTGGCCCTCCAGTCTGGTCATGAAATGGGCCAGCACCAACCGCATCGCCTCCAACTCCAGGAGGTTGATGTGCCCCAAGGGGGAGGACCAAACGCCTCCTGTCGAGTGGTGGCCGAGCACGCCTCCCCAACCACTCAGTGAGGCGTCCGTGAAGACCTTGATGTGGTGGTCCACAACACCCATTTGAACTCCCTCCTGGAGTCGACCTGGGGACAGCCAGAAGGCGACGTCGTTCTGAGCCCTCAACGACAGTTGCTCCCTCCGTGATAAGCCCCTGAGGTGTGAGAACCACCTC
The DNA here is from genome assembly GCA_964034765.1 of Knipowitschia caucasica. Taxonomy (NCBI): domain Eukaryota; kingdom Metazoa; phylum Chordata; class Actinopteri; order Gobiiformes; family Gobiidae; genus Knipowitschia; species Knipowitschia caucasica. Next base: position 10,072,893 of record OZ035832.1, read on the forward strand.
TGGAGATATCGCATGTGCAGCAACCCCAGTCTCACCACTGGATGGGCCGCTGCCATCATGCCCAAGAGAGACTGGATCTGCCGCGGTTGCACCCGAGGTTCACCCAGAACGATCCGGCCCAGGTTCTGAACCGCCGCTTCTCTCTCTGGCGAGAGTGAAGCCGTCATGCTCCTGGAATTCAAGCCCAGTCCCAGATACAAGATCTCCTGGGCCGGGCACAGGGAGCTTTTGTCCCTATTGATCACAAACCCTAGGTGGGCACGTGGTTTAACACTCTGAACGTTTGATCCTGCGCATCCTCCCGGGGAGGACAGGATCACCATTCGTTGATATACGTCAGTGTCCTGAGGCCCTGACGCCGAAGGGGTTCTAGCGCCGCCTCCACACACTTGGAGAAGGTGCGGGGGGGCTAGGGAGTAGCCGAGTGGGGGACCGGAGGAACTTCTTGTGCCCCTGTGCAATGGGTTTGTGAAAATTCGCGTCGTGGAGGTCCACGGAGGACCTCCAGTCCCCGGGCCTGATGCTCAGGAGTAGCTGTTTACTGTGGGCATGCGAATCAGTCGCTTGGCTATGCAGCCATTGAGGACGAGCAGGTCCAGCATGGCCCGCACCCCTCCGCACTTTTTTTTGTTTTTTTTTTTTTTATTCTTTGGGGACTATGAAGTATGGAGAGTAAAACCCTGTCCCTGTCCTGAGCGGGTCTACCTCCACTACCGCCCGGCGCTGCAGAAGCGTGTTGACCTCCCTGTGAAGCGCCACGGCGTTTTCCGGGCTGCCTAGCCCTGTCTGGAGAATGCCGCAGAAAGGAGGGGGCCGCCAGGAGAACTGGAGAGCATAGCCCCGACTCAGCACTCTGTGTATCCACAGAGTTCCCCGGAGCCCCGACTGTTCCGATACAGTGACAACATGGGTCAAGGGAAGCACAGTGAGATGGGAGGAGGGAGAAAGGCCTGGTCCGCCCACAGATGTCCCATCCTGGGGAGGCATCGGATAGTGGGGGGCCCGTGGGAAAAAGGCCTGAGCCCTAGCTACGGCCCTGGGCCTTTCTCTGGGTGGCCGCGTGAGGGCAGGTGTGCTGCACTTACGTGGAGCCGAGCCCCTGCTCCCCAACACTGTGGACCAAGAGGGGGCCGAGCAGTCCCGCTTATTGCAGTGGGGGGCCCCTTGAAAGAGGGCTGGGCCCTAGCTGCGGCCCTGGGCCTTTTCCCGGGTGGCCGCGTGACGGCGGGTGTTCTGCGCTTACGTGGAGCCGGGCCCCAGCTCCCCAACACTGTGGACTGAGAGGGGGCCGAGCAGTCCCACTTATTACAGTGGGGGGCCCCTGGGAAGAGGGCTTGGCCCTAGCTGCGGCCCTGGGCCTTTTTCCAGGTGGCCGCGTGAGGGCCGGTGTGCTGCGCTTACGTGAAGCCGAGCCCCCGCTCCACAACACTGTGGACTGAGAGGGGGCCGAGCAGTCCCACTTTTTGCAGTGGGGGGCCCCTGGGAAGAGGGCTGGGCCCTAGCTGCGGCCCTGGGCCTTTTTCCAGGTGGCCGCGTGAGGGCAGGTGTGCTGCGCTTACGTGAAGCCGAGCCCCCGCTCCACAACACTGTGGACTGAGAGGGGGCCGAGCAGTCCCACCTTTTTGCAGTGGGGGGGCCCCTGGGAAGAGGGCTGGGCCCTAGCTGCGGCCCAGGGCCCTTCTCCGGGTGGCCGCGTGGAGCCGAGCCCCCGCTCCCCAACACTGTGGACTGATAGGGGGCCGAGCAGTCCCACTTTTTGCAGTGGGGGGGGGCCCTGGGAAGAGGGCTGGGCCCTAGCTGCGGCCCTGGGCCCTTTTTCTGGGTGGCCACGTGAGGGCAGGTGTGCTGCGCTTACGTGGAGCCGAGCCCCCGCTCCCCAACACTGTGGACTGAGGAGGGGGGGGGGAGAGCAGTACCACTCATTGCTCTGGATAGTGGGGGGCCGCTGGAAAAAGGTCTGAGCCCTAGCTGCGGCCCTGGCTTTTACCGGGTAGCAGCGTGAGGGCAGGACAGCTGTGAGCTGGTGCTCGTGGCGCACAGAGAGCGTAGGAGGGTAGCGTGCAGCCGCGCACTCTCTGCCCAAGAGAGGCAAAGGCACGGGGAGCGCACAGCGGTCCCGGACCATGCCTCCAGCGCGCGCACGAGAGGCGCGCTGAGAGAGGCTCCAGGCAGAGGATAAGGAAAAGGGGAAAGAAGTGTTCTCTTTGAGGGAGTAACGGGCCTGATGATGGCCTTTATTAAAGCGTTTCCCTCCCCTCCTTGCAGCTGCAAAGCCGGGGTGGCTGCTGCTCCTCTGCTTGTCACGCGCTTGCTGTCTCCTCTTGGCTCTGAGCGGTGCGGGGTGGCAGAGCGGTCCCTGTCCGAGGGATGCAGCGAGGAGAGTAATGTTATAAGCCATAGCAACGACCTATGATGCACAAGCCTAACACCTGTCAAGCATGGACACGGCCGGCTTGCCCCGCTCGGGGGGGACCCCGTAGGAAGCTGGTGTACAGGCGTACTCCATCCTCTATGGGAGGAAAGCCTGACCGCCAAGGCCAGGCCTCCGCGCCCGCGTATACTCCATACGCTATCGCCGGGGAATGGGCTGTCATGGGCCTATCCCCTCGCGGCTGATATAGTGAAGCAGAGGCACACCCTGAGCGAGCCACCATGGGCACCGAGAGTGATGTTAATAAGCAACCATCTGTGGCGCAGTAGTATTACGCCTGTCCAGCGTGAGCAGAACGTAGCACCCCATGAGCGAGCCACCATGGGCACCACTCCAGGGATGAAGCGAGCAAAGTGATGTGTTAAGCTAGGACAACCATCTGTGGTGTATTAGCTATACGTCTGTTCAGCGTGGATAGAGGGTAGCACACCATAAGCGATGCCACCAAGGGCACCACTCTATACGGCATAAATAATCCACGGCGAGACAAGCCACACATCTGGGGCTTTCTCCCGCGGCACGACGCCAGCCCAGGCAGAAGACGCTGGACTCGTGGCGGTCAGTCTGGGAGAGTGCCGCTGGGCACAAGTCGCAGATCCGCAGCCTGACACCGGAGGGTGGCAAGTTCTCAGGCGCGGGGATCTTGCTTGAAGACATCCTAGCAAATGAATCGAAGCTTCTCTTAGGCAAGCTGAGAGAGAAAGGAGAAGAGCTGTGGTGCATGGCCCTATTTATAGGGGACTGGCCTACGCCAGGACGTGAAGGTGATTGGAGGGTGGATCGTTTGATCTTCTCAGGGCGGGAAGCGATGCTTCCGAGAGATATGCATTAGCGAAGCCTAAAGGGCGAAGCAACATATGAAATAGAACATGTTTGTATGAAACAAGTACCAAATTCAGTGCTTGATTTTCAACAGTTAATCGAGGAGCAAACATTTTATTCCCAACATTCATTCGATTATTGTTAGCCTAATCGTTTCAGCTCTAACAGCCACGACAAAAACAAATCGGAGAGCACTGGAACGTTCACTTTGAAAATGAGATCTGATCAAAGAAATGTGTCAACACCATGGCCAACACATGTAGTGACAATAAAAATTCAATATCGATACCACATGTATGGTCGTCTGCGTGGGTCTGTCACCGGCTCATCTTCTTCGGACCCTAGACCGCTGCACCGAGCTGCCCGGCGCTGTTCCACATGGTCGATTTAAAGCCTTTCGCTTTAAATTTGAATATGCTGCTTTCCGTCCAAAACCCGGAAGTAGATCCACACCGGCCTCGGCGTGTGTGACATTCACAATCCCGTGTTGACATCCAGACAGGGGCTGTTTAAACAATATAAACGCACGGACACGGTGTGGAAACATTACCAGAAGATGAGAGTTCTACAAGCGGGTCTTGCACTCGCCAGTCGTCATCTTTCGTCTAAACCGAGGGTCTCTTTGAAAAAGGTGATCTTTCGTAACACCAGAGCCTGGCTCCGGGTCACTGTCCGCTGTCTCATAACTGCTGTATGTTATTTCACAGGTTTTCATAATCAACTCTCGATCATGTTCATCTGGTGTCATTTGCACTGATAAAATCAGAAACATTGGGATTTCCGCGCACATTGATTCTGGAAAGACCACTCTCACAGAGCGCGTCTTGTACTACACTGGCAGAATAGCGGAGATTCATGAGGTTACAGCAGTTTTTCTCTTTGCCTGTAACAGTCTATGAAGACAACTTATTCTTCTATTGTGTTTTTTTAGGTCAAAGGAAAAGATGGAGTTGGAGCCACCATGGATTCAATGGAACTGGAGAGACAAAGAGGCATCACAATCCAATCAGCTGCTACATACACTATGTGGAAAGGTCACAACATCAACATAATTGATACACCAGGTACTGAGACACTCTCTCAAAAGCACTTAATGGAGAGGCGTTTTTATTTGTAACATTCAATCTTTGAAAAATAAATGGTCACAATTTCCTTTTAAAACATTTCATTTATGTTTAAAGTATTTATGTAGAAATCTGTTTTTTGAAGGTCACGTTGATTTCACCATTGAGGTTGAGCGAGCTCTTCGAGTGTTGGATGGAGCTGTATTGGTTCTGTGCGCTGTCGGAGGAGTACAGTGTCAGACCATGACGGTCAACAGACAGATGAAACGCTATGACGTCCCATTCCTCACCTTTATTAACAAGCTCGACCGAATGGGGGCCAATCCTTATCGAGCCTTGCATCAGATGAGGCACATAGTGCACTGCAAAAAATTTAATTTCTAAATGAACCATTAGGCTAATTTTGGTTTTCTTTCCAGGACCAAGCTTAATCACAATGCTGCTTTTATGAACATCCCCATGGGGCTTGAGGGGAATATGAAGGGTATCATAGACCTGATTGAGGAGCGTAGCATGTATTTTGACGGACCTTTTGGGTGAGTAAATGTTTGTCTACAACCTTTTGATGATTTGAGAGAGGTTCAATTGCTTCATTCATCTCACAGTCAGGATATTCGTTATGATGAAATCCCTGCTGATTTTCGCGCTGAAGCAGAAGAGCGAAGGCAGGAACTTGTGGAATGTGTGGCCAATGCTGATGAGATTTTGGGGGAAATGTTTCTGGAAGAACAAACCCCAACCATCAATGACCTGAAGGCTTGTAGCAATTCTAATATTTAATAATTCAAGTATTCCCAAATTGTTTATTGTATTGGTATCCTATCCTTTATTTTGTTTGTTTTGCTCTGCTCTGCTGTTGATTGGGTGTAAATGTTGTATAAACATACTGGTTTCCTGATTGTCGTGTAGGCTGCTATACGCAGGGCCACGGTGCAGCGCCTTTTCACACCTGTGTTGGTGGGAACAGCACTGAAGAACAAAGGTGTGCAACCTCTCTTGGACGCTGTGTTAGACTATCTGCCAAATCCAACAGAAGTGAAAAACTATGCAATACACAACGACGAGTAAGTATTATGAGCTCATATAATACAGTGGCATTTTTATAGCCAATCGCTAGACACAATGTATTAATAATGGTTTTGTCTTCTTTAGAGATTCAAGTGATAAATCCAAAATTTTAATGGACCCTGCTAGAGATGCTGCAAATCCATATGTTGGTCTGGCTTTCAAACTTGAGGTAATATAGTCAGTTACTCTGGTTTATCCCCTCCTTTCCTTTTATTAACCCCTGTTTCTTTTTAGGCTGGACGATTTGGCCAGTTAACTTATGTCCGTGTGTACCAAGGCTGTCTGAAGAAGGGGGAATACATCTACAACACAAGAACTAACAAGAGAGTGCGAGTGCAGAGATTAGTGCGACTCCATGCAGACCAGATGGAGGTGAGAACCAGAAACTATTCATTCTGGAGAACTACTTGTATATTTGGGTTCCTTTTTGTTCATCTGTCTGTTGTTCTGTTTGAAAAAGCTGATCTAAAATATGACAAGACCCCAACAAAAATATATGCAGCTGAAAACTAGCGATACAACCAAACTGTCACAGGAACTAGTTACATGGATTTTATTAGTGATGGGAAACTTAGTGGTATTCCAGCTTTAAATGATCAACAAAGAAACAATGAATCAAACTTTGCAAGATAACCCAACGTTAATGGCATAGAAAGAAGAGGGAAAGAACACATAAGATCAATAGACTATTTGAATTTTATGTATTGGCCTGAATAACCACTATAATCCATTTAACCGCATAATGTGGAAATCTCTTCTTGCAAACCTACAATTGCTGCATTTTACAAACAAAAATATTTCACCAACAGGCATCAGATCATGAATATTGATTCATGATGTCAGGCTAAATCCCTCCTTTCTGTCATAACAACTTTTACAGTATCGCTGAAAACCAAATTGTGATAGTTTATAAAACTGACTACATTTACTTTAGATAAGGAACAAATAATGCATGATTTAAAAGACATGACCGGCAAGAAAGGAATTACAGAAGGAACCTATAATTTACCATAAAAGTCATTTTTCAACAGCCACAAAAAGAATGATCATATACTAAGAAGAAAAATCTCTCCTGGTGCGAACAAAAATAATAATGCCCCAAAATATTGTGTACGATTGCATAATTTTCATAAGTCAATATTGTGATTTTTCATTCAATGTTTCTAGGATGTTGACGAGGTTTATGCAGGTGACATTTGTGCGCTCTTTGGGATCGACTGTGCAAGCGGAGACACTTTCACATCAAAGAGCAGCGCAAACCTTTCCATGGTAAAAACGCCTTTGATGTTTTTAGAATAATCTTTGTAGATTGTTATTTGTCGTGTCACCTCTTTTTCCTAACAATTTTAAGTTTGAGTTTCCATTTACGTCTAACAGGAATCGATTCACGTCCCAGATCCTGTCATCTCCATGTCCATGAAACCAGTCAATAAGGTATAGTTTTAAAATAAAAAGCAAAGAACTAAATGCTAAATGCTTGTACACTAAAATGTCTCTTTGTGTTAGAATGACCTGGATAAGTTTTCCAAAGGCATCAATCGTTTCACCAGAGAAGACCCAACGTTTAGAGTGGCTTTTGATACAGAGAGCAAAGAAACTATTATCTCAGGAATGGGGGAGCTGCATTTAGAAATATACTCACAGGTTATCATCATAATTCACATTGTTATTGTATAAAATGTTTCTGAAGTAATATTACAACTCCATGATAAATTAATGTTTCAGAGAATGGAGCGGGAATACAACTGCCCTTGTGTGATGGGAAAGCCTAAAGTGGCATTTAGGGAGACGATTACCAGCCCTGTGCCGTGAGTAAATTTTTATTCTCATTTGTGCCACACAAAGATATAATTGTTACATTTATTTAAGTGTGGCGGTGCGGTATTTTTTCCATCTGCTGTACTTTAACGCCCCCTAGAGGTGACCAACCGAACTGCAATTTCCAACGAATAATTTCCTGAAAGTAGATGAGGGGCATTGAGCACAAGTAACAATTTCAAAATCAACGTAATAAAATGTAAGAGTAAATACCTGCGACACCATATCATGAAGTAATACCAAATAGTCAAACTTCAGCTCGACTGTCTCAGTGAACTACAAGAGATGACATGAAATAAAGTTTAGTTAACCAGTTGCCCTATATTCTGTACATTTAGTCATGTTTTATAACTTATATAAAACAATGACTTACCACTTGTGTGACACTGCCGACCTGAGCCATGTTATACAGAGTATCCTCAGTGGATTCTTTCAACATGATGAAGCTTGAAGCCACTATTCCCAGGGACCACAGAGGCTCCATGTCCGGCTCTATGCGGCCGTGACTATCTAGTGAGGAAACCGGTCTGATTTAAATGAGAAACAATGAAAACCATAATGGTCCTTGTTCAAACAGAAAAAAGTTAGATACCAGGCAACTCCTGCGCTGACAGCATGCTAACACTAGTCTTCAGTTTTTGGTACAAAGCTTCTTCCTCCTGTGTTTTGTGATATGCTTCGAGCTCTGCACACGACACCTTCACTTCAGGTGAACCTGGTCCTTCTCTTGGATACAACACCTCTGCAGAGCCTTTGTAGGTGTTCTAAAAACATAATGGTAATGAATACTTAGAGCTGTTATGTAGGCACCTCAATCAAGAGCTCTTTCTGGTTCAATTACAATTACATGCAAACCTTAAGCAGAAATAATATGCGTCTAACACTTGTGTATAAAAACTCAGTAGTTAATAGTATATTTGATACTTAAATAGTGTGTGAATGGGTTTACATTTTGAGATGATCTGTGGTGTTGGTGCCGGTACCTGCTTTCCAAGTGCATGTTCTAGTTCTAGTCCAATTTGTGTTTGTCAGAAGGTGGTAATGGAATTTTTGCCATAATAAATCAGCCCGGCTTAGGTCGGTTACGTAATGTGTCAGTAACAAAGTACTTGTGAAAGGCGTGTAGCTTTTGACTCGTTGTTACCAGTGTTGCAAGGAGACTTAAGTGAGGCTTTAAAATGTCCATAGCACAATTACAGGTAGTTGCCTTCTCGATTCTTTTCTACTGCATTTGGAAATCTAAAACTCAAACGTTACTTACATTACTGAGCATTTCTTGAAATGAAATTTCCAATTGATACTTTCTTCCATTGGCCACGTCCTGAAATGTCCAATTGTCATTTTATTGACAAAATGTCAATTGATTCTGTTAGTGTTCGTAGAGTCCTCACCTCTGCGTTTCCACTGTGGACCTTGTGGAGCATAAAGACTTTATAAGGGGAGCCATAGCGGGTGTTGACATAGTGCCGCGCTGCGTTCGCGGCCCTTTGTGCTGGGTAATGATTAGGGTTCAGTTCTCCAGTCGTCTCCATCACCTCCTCCTCTGATCCCTCTGTTTCCACAATGATCTGTTCAGATAAAGCAAGGGCACATTATAGAGAAATCACACCTTAACTGGAACGGACTTTGACCATAAGATAGCACTGCATAGGTTGAGGTACACTTTATACACAGAAATGCTGTCATGGGTTAGAATTTATAATAACTAGATCACGACAGTTAAATTTGCAGGTATAATAAATAAATATAAACACACAGCAGCCTGCTACATTTATCATCATCATCATATTGACCTGATCCTCTTTTATGGACACTCCAGCAGCCTGCGTCTGTCAGCTCCAACTTGTGCATGTGAACATTTGCTTCCTACTTCCTATATTCAAGGCCCTGCCCTCATTTAAAGAGACATGCACTTTTCATCTTTACTTTCTTGGCCATTGACTTTGACGACTATTAGTCAGGAAACACCAGGTTTAAGTTGGCGTAAAAATAGTCAATTACTTTGAGAAGAGTAAATTTGCTTCTTGACCAGGGGTCACTTCTGGGGGGAATGAGGTCGAGTCTGGGTCAAGGTGGACCCCATTAATGGATATGTTTATTACGTGTTTGTGTGTGGGCAAAATATATGAACATCGGCGCATACGGATCTATGCTCATGCAGAGATAGAATCAAACTACTAAAATTGCACATGCTATTTTACTGTGCGTGTGTGCAATGTAAAAAAGCATGTGTAAGAGTTTAACTCTTGGGTAATTATAATATACATTTCAAACTTTGCCATCTTCTCCTTCTTCAACATTAACATGTGGGTTTACTAAATTTTTAGAACAACATTTCTAATGTTTGCAATTGTCTGTAGGTTTGACTTCACCCATAAGAAGCAGAGTGGAGGCTCGGGGCAATATGGTAAAGTTATTGGGGTTCTCGAACCTTTGGATTCTGAGCACTCCACAAAGCTGGAGTTTGACGATCAGACGGTTGGAACAAATGTACCAAAGCAGTTTGTTCCCGCTATAGAGAAGGTAGATCACTTTGAGTCTATGTGTAGTGGCCTGGACACTGACCTTCTGTCCTTCCACAGGGCTTCAGAGACTCGTGTGAAAAGGGGCCTCTGAGTGGACACAAAATATCCGGAGTGCGGTTTGTGTTGGAGGATGGAGCCAACCACATGGTGGATTCAAATGAGATTTCCTTCATTCGCGCAGGAGAAGGGGCTTTGAAACAAGGTACATTGGACGTTTCTTGTATTTAGGATGCTAAACTGTGTGAGGCTAAAATGAGTCTTTTTCACAGCCATGAGGAAGGCCACAGCTGTGATCCTTGAGCCCATCATGGCTGTGGAAATAGTCGCTCCACAAGAGTTCCAGGGCACAGTCATCTCTGGAATAAACCGGCGTCATGGGGTCATCTCAGGACAGGATGGGACAGAAGGATACTTCACTTTGTACGCTGATGTATGTCAAATCATTATGCTCATTTACTTATTCACCTCTTGAATCAGTTAATAACTGTTAAACCATTTTACAGGTTCCACTCAATGACATGTTTGGTTATGCATCTGAGCTTCGCTCTTGCACAGAGGTATGTAAACGATCATATCAATGTAGAGTTATATTAAAGATATACATTTACAACAAAGAAAAAAGTACGTTTATTACATTTAAACGTTAATCCCTTTTAGGGTAAAGGAGAGTATACCATGGAATACAGTCGATACCAGCCGTGTTTGCCTGCAACGCAAGAGGAACTTGTTCACAAATACTTAGAGGCTACAGGTCAGCTCCCTGCGAAAAAGAACAAATGGAAGAACTAAAAGGACACTTTGGACAATGAATTCTAATTTATTATTGAAGTACATCATGGTCTCCGCTTCCATTGAAAAGACAAACAAAAGTTTGATGGTCTTGTGATAACGCTTTCATTCTAATACCATTAACTGAACAAGTATATACAGTATCTTTTATGTGTCATAGAAAACCTGAGGTTATGTTGGCTTTTGTACTATGTACAACATTTTTATGACAAATACATATGCTTTTATTTCCAAAAGTTGTTCTTAATGTATGATTAGAATAATAAAAACTACATGTTTTATAAGAATTGGCACCAAAGTATTCAAAGTATTTTTTCAGCTGTCAAGATGAAAAGTAAAACAAGACTCCTCAAAGTCTTGGCTGACCTTTGCTGTGACTGGAAAGTTGTCCATTAATTCTTCAGGTTTTTGGGTAATATTGGCATTTCCCATTGTCCATGTCACCAGTGCCAATGAAATGATGGTTTGTAGACCCATATTTATGAAAAACCGCTCTGCTAATGGCGCAGAAACTGTCCTTCCTCCAGTGTTATGCTAAAGACAGGAGGGAGTGTTGCAAAAACAAGGAGATCGAGAACATCCAGCTGTCCTGGCACTTGTTTATCTTGTTTATACAGATGGAGCAAGCATTTTCCATCTGTATGTTCTACTTAAAAATTTGAGTACTTCTATAATTGGTATGCAGTGGCCAATTATCTGTTAAATCCATTCCAACAGAAATGACAAAAAATATGACTTAAAAAATGGTGCAAAGCTCTCTTATTTTGCCTTTTCTTTTTTTTTTCTCTTCACACTGAGTTCCCATTTCATGTTTGTGCTTATTGCCTGTTGGCACAGGGTGTGTGTAGTACGGTAGATTGTCTATGACTTCATACAGAGTAAAGATGCTAAAGCAGATTTGATCATAAGCAGTGTTTGTGCCGCACTCAAACAGACAGGCAAAAGCCACTGCGGGTGGAGTTTGAGGAGATGGGGAAAGCTCCAGATAGGCCAAGTCTGAGTAAGCACTGGGACCATCGTAAATGACCCAGGGGCCACGCCAGCTGTCTGGGTCTCGGGGAAACGGGCTCAAGAATACACCCAGGTCTTTACGAGCAGTGTTCCATGTTGGGTGGCAGTAAACTACCCAGGTGGGTGTCAGAAAATTTGAAGGCAGGTTTGTGGCTTGTGAAGTGTTTTCTAACAGATAGGTTGAATCTACACAGTCAAAAACATGTTTCAAGTGGCGAGAGCGTTGACTGGTAAGGTTGGCGATTGAATTGTGCAAATGTAAAGGGGCAGGGAATCCCACTATACTTCCATGACACCCATTTCGAGGCTCCACTAGACCTGGGATAAGCTGGCCCTCCTGAAACACTGCCCCATCATCCAGACTAACGGCCTGCACCCTGTAGCCAAGTGTACTGCGAGCGTTACAGTACAGTATGTTGGTGCCTTCCTCCTCATCCACAGACACCAGCTGGCACTCCACACTCTCTGGTCCCGGCACGCCCTCCCCAAAGCGCCATGTTCGCCCATGGGTGTCACTGTGGAAGCAGAAGGCATGGGGCGTCGTCTGGCAGACCTGTCCAAAGCACTCTTTGCATTCAATAAAGTAAGCATAGGCAGGAATCAGCAGGCGCCCAGATTTCAACTGAATGCCATGACCTGGGCCAAGAGCAAAGGTGGCCCACTCTAGAACAAAACAAGTGCAAATTACTACCAAGATTGTTCCAATAAGTTATTGAGATTAGGATACAGACCTTTAATAGTTTCTCCGATCACAGTTTGTGTGAGATCAGTGACAGGGCTCCAGGTATCGCCGTTGTCTGTGCTGGAGATGTAGCAGAGACGTGTCACATTTTTACCAGTTATCAACTGATTTGCTTCCGACGTGTGACCCAATACGGCAATGAAGAACAGGAAGACTGTCCCGGTGAACTCATCATGCACTGGACAGGGATTCATAGATCTATGACCAGGTAAGAACGCTGTACTCAAAACATGCATGTCCCCCCACTGAAAAAAAACACAATGGCTAGAATCATTGTGTGCTTTATATTTTATGTTATAGAAAATATTCTATTTTTGAGAACATTAATTGCATAAAAAGAATAGCCTGAAGGACACATCACACATTATGGGTGAGCCTTGGTCACAAAAACAACTACATTTGATCAACTTTGAAAAGAGGGATCAATGAACAAACAGCAGTTTGTTCATAGCGTTTACCTTTATTGACACATAGAGATAATAGGAGGATCTGATATCTGAAGTAATTAGTAATGGACCAATGGACTTACAGTGGGGCAAAAAAGTACTTAGTCAGCCATCAATTGTGCACGTTATCCCACTTAAAAAGATGAGGGAGGCCTGTAATTTTCATGAAACAAATATCCAGAATATCACTTTTTTTAAAAGATAAGATAATTTGGTCACCTACAAACAAACAAAGATGTCACAGACCTGTCACTCCTTCTTTAAGGGGCTCCACTCGATACCTGTATGAAAGACACCTGTCCACAACATCAAACACTCACACTCCAAACTTCACTACGGCCAAGACCAAAGAGCTGTCAAAGAACACCAGAAACAAAATTGTAGACTTGCACCAGGCTGGGAAGACTGAATCTGCAATAGGTAAACAGCTTTGTGTGAAGAAATGAACTGTGGGAGCAATTAGTTAGAAAATGGAAGACATAGAAGACCACTGATAATCTCCCTTGATCTTGGGCTCCACGCAAGATCTCACTCCATGGGGTTAAATTGATTACAAGAAAGGTGAGCAAAAATCCCAGAACCACACGGGGGAACCTGGTGAATGACCTGCAGAGAGCTGGGACCAAAGTAACAAAGGTTACCATCAGTAACACACTACGACGACAGGGAATCAAATCCTGCAGTGCCAGACGTGTCCCCCTGCTGAAGCCAGTGCATGTCCAGGCCCGTCTGAAGTTTGCCAGAGAGCATTTGGATGATCCGGAAGGGGACTGGGAGAATGTCATATGGTCAAATGAAAATAGAACTTTTTGGTAAAAACTCAACTCGTCATGTTTGGAGGAGAGTGGCCTCTAAATGAACACCATACCTACTGTGAAGCATGGGGTTGGAAACGTCATGCTTTGGGGCTGTTTTTCTGAAAAAGGACCAGGACGACTGATCCGTGTAAAGGAAAGAATTAATGGGGCCATGTATAGATTTTGAACAAAAACCTCCTTCCATCAGCAAGGGCATTGAAGATGAAACGTGGCTGGGTCCTTCAGCATGACAATGATCCCACACACACCGCCCGGGCAACGAAGGAATGGCTTTGTAAGAAGCATTTCAATGTCCTGGAGTGGCCTCGCCAGTCTCCAGATCTCAACTCGATAAAAAATATTTGGAGGGAGTTGAAAGTTTGTGTTGCCCAGCGACAGCCCCAAAACATGATGGAGGAATGGGCCAAAATACCAGCAACAGTGTGTGAAAACCTTGTAAAGACAGAACATTTTTTAGCTCTGTCATTGCCAACAAAGGGGATACAACAAAGTATTGATATGAACTTTTGTTATTGACCAAATACGTTTCCATCATAATTTGCATTAATAAATTCTCAAAAAATCAAACAATGTGATTTTTTGGATCTTTAAAAATCTCATTCTGTCTCTCATAGTTGAGGTATACCAATGATGAAAATTACAGGCCTCCCTTTATAAGTGGAAGAAGTTGCACAATTGGTGGCTGTCTAAATACTTTTTTGCCCCATCTGTATATCGGCTCAGTGAAGCCACTCTTGGCCCAAAAAGTAAATTGGTGACTCAAGGGTGTTTTTTGAAGTGACATGTAATAAAAGGAAGACCTCCTGTTGTGGTCTGATTTGTTCACAACATTTTACTTTTGGGCACAACCTACATGCACTATTAATGCAAGGAAAAAGTAGGTACCCCTGGCGTAAGGCAAGTGCACTGCAAGTAATTGTAATTAAACTACTTGTATAAGATGTTAATGGTCTGTAGTAAATTAATTGAAAAATAAGTGCCGGTAAAGTCGTTTTTAACAAGTAAAAGACAAGCAAAATCAAACCTCTACATAATTCCTGTGAAAGATGCCTTTCCTCATAACGAGCAGATGAGCCTGGGAGTCCGAGGGGCTGAGTCTCTCTTCACAGAAAGCCAGCAGAGTTTTGTGCCGGGACACACAGAGCAGTGCAGGGATCCTGTATGTAACTCCATTAGGCTCCTTGTGGAAAAGCACAGATCTTGCAGGATAATATGGGGACTTCATGGTGTAAGATGAGCTGGAATATTCTTCAAAAAGTCGGTCCTGAATAGATCTTCAACTACACAGTACATCATGTACAAAAAGTTAATTATTATTAACTATAATATTCCAAATGATCAAAAGGCAGTTAAAATAAGATCTATATGAAAATAAAGTAAAATAGGACTTTATGAAGCAGCAATAGGACTGTTTCTAGCCCTATAGCTGCTTCAGGCTATGCTATCTTCAACTCTAAAACGACTGAAATGACCACAAACCGTTAGGACACTTCCTGATAAGTTTACACTTACCAGTTTTTGCGACTTCAGTCTCTGCAGCAGTCAAAATACTGTGTGTGTGTGTGTGTGTGTGTGTGTGTGTGTGTGTATTCATTCTGAGTAATTGTGTGTTTTGGGACTGTGGCCCCTTCTCTGAGCCCTATTCACTAAAGCAGAAGGGCTGTTCATTGACCTAGAAAGGGCCACACTCATCAGATCTACAGCTTTGGATGAGTCGGCAAGAGTGGCCTTTGTAGAGAGAGGATAGCTGGGACATGGTTTAATGATCTGGCTCACTCTTAGTCCTTTCTTATTCATTAAGAACCACTGAATGTGGCCTTTGTTTTATTGAGTCCACAGTTTTGCACCCTCATATTATACTATTGTATTAAGTAGTAATATTTATTATTTTATTATTTTCCAGCAAAGTTGATGCATTCATCTACCCTTTGTCAAACAGATCCCTGAAGCATTATGGGGCATTCCCTGTAGATTTTGAGATTTAATGCATTTTTGAAAGAGGCTTTAGTGTACAAAATGCAATTTTATTTATTTTGAGCCAAAATGTTCTGTGAGAAGCATCTTGCGAGAGCATATTTGTTATTAGATTTGGCCACAGAGTTCTTTAAGGGATCTTTTACTACTTATCTCGGCTGCTGTCAGCTTCTACAATGAACACTGCTCATGAGGGAGTTTACACATGATTTATGTTATATAAAGGTTTTTACTATTACTATTATTATTATTTATTTATTATTATTTAAGGATATGTCTGTGTGTGTTACATGGACATAGTTACTTATTGCTCTTTACCTTTTATAAATAAACTGTATTTATTATGACGAAAGTAATCTTAAAGTAATGTGACCCAGTTATTTTCTCTAAGTATTAGTATAACTTTAAGTATTGTACATTTTTACATTTACTTTTTCAAAGTGACTTGATACGAATCATGGTCAGCCTTCAATTCACACCCAATGTGAACAGAAGTATAAGAACATTTACAAGAAACTGAGTGAGTGCATAATTGAAGAAGGTCTGCCACTAATGTGTTGAAAGAGGAACTGTTAGTAATGTGTTGAATGTGTAATAAAGTGTGGAAAGGAGCAAGTCTGTAAAAGTGGCCTAAAGTCAAAGTCAAAAGGAAAAAAATCAAGTAAATACTTACGCCTGCCAAAACTAGGTATGATTAGTTGAAATTGGTGAAAATGTTAATGAGCGTAAACATGCAGAAAATACTGAAGAAGATCCTTGATTCGTCCCACAGGCATCAAAGAGCACACAAATATTCATAAGTGGATGAAAAAAAAATATATATATTAAACCATATACATAGTTCAAATAACATGAATACTTGTGTGTATAAGTAATAAAGATGAGGTAACTCTATTTGGTTTTAAAAACCTAATAAATCAATAGGTTTTACAAGTCATTGTACAGATGTCTGACATGTGTGGTCCGCAATCTTTGTCAGTCTTTGTTCATTGTTCATTGTTCATTGTACAGTTTGACAGCAGCAGAGAGGAAATAACCTATTGGTAACATGAGCAATAAATGACAGCCTCAACAATGACCACACCTGGATTTGTTTGCTAAAAACCTTTACTTGACTGCAATTGTTCCTCACTCACAGGGAGCATACTGTAAATAGCATATAATACTTTATATGTCTGTGGTAAATACTGTCAGGAGGAGGCGTGGAAACTCATGTCACAACATGTTTCGTCATCAATAAGCGACTCCGTGTGAGCCAGCACATTACAGTCCATGGCCGGGGCCAGCAAGTCCGAAGATAATTTTGCTTTTGGTTTTCATCTATTTAAATTACATTCTTGCGATCCAATTGACGTTTTTCCATCGTATTCATTAATGCCAATTCCCAATTATATAGAACAGAATCCTGGATTAATCCACATCATAAACCCTCATATTGTTTTGATCGCTTTCTGCCCTTTTCATCGATTGTACATCTACATTCGTGACACTTGAGTGAGTAGATCCATGATAAAGACTTACAATGACTTAAAGTAAAATGCCCCGAAACAAATTAAATTAGCCATAGCGACCATATCAATCTTATATTGTGTGTACGTTCCTTGCACAAGTAAAGCCTCGACGAGACTAAAGAAGCACTATGTAACTTTTCAGTGTCTGTTTTTACGTATTTTTTTCAACCTCCATCTAGACACGTTGCAGGTTTATCTTGTGGCGGCGCATTGTGGTATCAAAGCATATGCTTCACATTGATTTACATGGTTTATTTATTTTTCAACTCTGAATAAAACATTGATAATATGAATATATCAGTTCTCGTAGGTCATATTTTCTACAATTTAGGAAGATGCCTTTCAAGTATTGTTGATGTGTAACGGATGTCAGAATAATACACTATCTTATAGTCTGCCAAACTCTTGCAAATGTCAAAAGTCTGATCATCTAATGTTGTGTTTTTAGGATGAACTTAGCAAGACAGTGGTGTGGGGGTCACACTTCACCTATTCTCTGTATAGATGCTGCTCCTGGTCCAGAGGGACTTGTTGCCTCAGGATCAGAGGGTGGACAGATAACAGTCTGGAACCAGGACGGCAGCAAAGTTGGAAGTCTGCAGCTATGCAGTAAAGAGGACTGTACTAGTCTGGTCTTCTCCCCCTCTGCTTCAGCACAGCTGTATGTGTCCCATGGAGAGACTGTGAGTGTGGTGGACTACAGAAATCTGGGGAGCACTGTGGAGGAGTTTGAAGATGTAGGGAATGAGGAGATCAATGCTCTTGCACTGAACGAGACCTGCTCAGCTGTCGCTGTGGCTGATGATTCTGGAGCGGTCCGTATTCTGGATTTACCGGGAGGGAAAGTGTGCCGAACCTTACGCAGACATACCAACATTTGCTCCTCTGTGGCTTTCCGTCCACAAAGACCCAACAACCTTGTGTCTGTAGGGCTAGACATGCAGGTGTGTGATTAGCATTATATTTGTTAAATTATTGCTATATATTGTAACTTTTTTTTGGGTGCCTAGGTCATACTTTGGGGTTTACAAAAGACCCGGCCAATGTGGATACTCAACCTTCAGGACATGTTGGAAGAGGAGGGACACCAACAGCAGCCTGGTCAGCTCTTCAATCCCCCGCTGGCTCATTGTGTTACGGTGTCCAGCTGCGGAAATATTGTAAGCTGTGCTGCTGAAGATGGACAACTTCATCTGATGCGAATTGGTGGTGGATCCAAACTTGAGCAACAAGGAGCCGTCAAAGCCCACAGTCAGGGAGCCTCTCAGGCCCATTTTGTGAACTTTTTGTCTCACCCATACTGGCTAATTAGTGGGGGTAATGATGGACATGTGGCCTTGTGGGATCTCAGTAAACACCCTGTGGTGGAGGGGAAATCGAAACCCCAATCACAAGAAAATGACGAGAAACGCAAAAAGCGCAAAATCAAAGCTAAGCCCAAAAAACAAGACACAGCGTCAGTACAGGTTGAAGCAGAAAACATCAGCAAAGATGATCAAGCTACAGCTCAGACAGAAAAAATTGACTCTGAGCTCAAACTTAGAATCGACCATGGAGACAAGGTGAACTGGCTTTGTCCAGCTGTTCTGAAGGGGGAGCCAAGTGTGATAGTTTCTGATCAAAGCTCTACTCTTGCTGTATACTCACTAAGTACATAATAGATATTTGAATATTTTTGCCAGAACTTTGTTTTAAAAAATTGTTTGCAGATTATATGGAGGCAGATTTTTTTATATAGTAGAAAGTCCTACATGATTCATCAACATTAACAGAATGGCAACGTATCCAAATCATTTCATTATGACAGTAATTATCCCACGTCACAAGATTATTTTCCATTTTTAATTAATAACATTACATGTTGTAGTAAATACAATCACTTTTACACCTCACACTTTCACTTCAAAATAACTTTACCAAAGCAGCAAAAAGGCACTAGTCAAGAGTTGAACCTTTTGAATTGTTTTTGAATTAAGGTCCTTTGTCTTTTATTTTAAATGTTTACAAAAATAAGTTGCGCCAAGTACTCAAGATAGTTGATAGACATGGAAAATTTGTCTGTAGGAGATGTTCACAGTACCACCAAAAATCCATATAAAAATGTTTTCACTCATTAAACGTATGTTTTAGCTTTCTTGTAAGGAGACTGACGATCCGAAATTTTATCACAACTTAGCCAGGCTTTTCTCCAGCTTTTCAATATCTCCATCCCCCTCCTCTTTGATGCCACGGGCACTACACTCCACAAACTCCACCTTCATGGGCAGCTGGCTGAACTCAAAGTCCTTCCCCTTCTTTCCCAGGTACACACTTCCACCAATAGAGCCATCCTGTGAGCTTAGAGCTGCAGACCGAGTCACCCGCAGTGTGTTCCTGTAAACAAACAAAAAGATTTAAACATTGAGACATGATAGGTAGAAAGATGATGAATGGATTAAAACGTACATTTCCTTTTCCAGTTGTTGTTGAATCAGCTTGGCAGATTTTGCCATGGGGATGTCTGAAGAACAGACGGGATTTATGCAGAATATAGCAAATTATCAATGGCAAAGAAATGTTTTACCTTGTTTGTTGCATGCTACAAAAATGGCTGGAACGTTTCTGTAAATTATGTTGTCAGTCAACAGCACATACAGAAATTCAGCCACATCTCGGACCTCTTTTTGGAATATGGCACTGTCAACTACAAAGACAATGGCTCTGAAAATAAAAAATACATACAAATTATAGACATTTACACACTGCACTATAGTGGTAGACAATTATAGAAATTCACTTTATGTATTATACATGCTTTTCCCAGTCTAACTCGATAAGATCTTACCTGGCTGCAGACTTGAACTTTTCGAGGTACTGGGGGCGAAGACTGTCATGTCCCGGAAGATCTATGAGGGTCCAGGTGCTGCTCTGAAAGAGAAAAGAAGATTAATCAAGTGCTCCAAATGTTTGCCTCAAACACAGGATCTTACCTTGTCACTTTTGGTTTTGTATGGAGCACTACTGTCAGTGATGGAGGTCTGGGTTCGTTTAAACTTTCCTGACAGTAGCTGTAATGCAACATAAACTCAGACTTAATCCTTCGTTCTTATTACTAATGTAACTACATTAGTGTGATGTGGATGATCTTTACCCGGCTGAAGAGGAGAGTTTTCCCTGAATCGCACAGTCCGACCAATAACACCGAACTCTGGACAGTTTTACTTGTGAGAAAGTATTTGAGAAAGACTGAAACAAAAGAGCAACGAAAACGTTACCTTAAATGTTGGATCATGTAGCCAAAGCCAGCATTACATGTGCAACACGGACATAGTCGCTACATTAAAAATACATAACTCCAGATCGGTTGCAATTAACGCTAATCTTTAAAAATGAATGCCGCTATAAAATCCCATTCAACATTTAACGTTAAACCCCCATGGTTAAACCATAAACCTTGAAGGGTGCTGCTAACACCTTAGCCTAGCCGAGTTAGCTAAAGTTAGCATGCTGATAAATGAAAACATTCTTACCACACGTGATAATAATAACTGCTAAAGCAACGATAATTGCAATGAGGAACACTGGATCCTGTTGATCCAGTTGTTGACGAAGAGATTCAATGTACGGTTCTAACATAGATACAGCCATTTCCTCGTCCACCTCGTCTCCCATATTGAGCGTGCGTTCAGCCTCCATCAGTGAACGGGACACGTCTCCTTCACGTGTTTGCGCTGCTCTCCTGCGCCAGCAGAGGGCGCCGTTCTGCAACACAGCCCCTCTCAGTTTATGTTCAGGATTAAATACAATAAATGTCCCTTCAACAGGAATATGTGTAGTTTTTAATGACTCATAATGTTTAAACAAAATAAATGAGTTCGTTAGGGAAGATATTTAGCTGAAAGTTGTTCAGGTTTTCTGAAAATTACCACGGTTTGTTCAGGGGGTTCAGTCTGTCTTTGTGCTTAAACTTATGATCATACACTTTTCATCCATGGTTTTATTATACCCATGTGTGTAACTGTTTTGGGCTATGACATATGGATGCTGCGCTTCTGTTGGACTGGTTTGTGTCGGTGGGAAGAAAACGGAGTACTCTGCGTGTGAGAAACGTCATGCTCTCCTCAGTTGTGTTTCTTATTTGTCAAGGAGGAGCTGGCGCAAGAGGCTTTGTTTGAGCATCGTTCTGGACAAGAAACATGGTGGCTCTATCTACTATTTTTGCTTTGTGCATATGGATGACTATAGTGTGCTCCTCTGTAGGAACTGGGATTGTTTATCATATTCCAAGCATCACTTTGCCTCGTCCGCGCATCAAGTCAGAGCAGACCAGCACAGGACCCCCGGGGTCCCGTACGCAGCTCAGGTGAGGATCTCTCCTTTTGGAATAGTTATCCAGCGTTGGGCAAAGTACTTCAAAGTTGTATTATGACATACTACTATTTTGTTTAAAACATACTGATAAATGTTTGAGTTGTGTTTGAAATATTTCTGCTGTTTCAGATTGTAAACAGCTTCTTTTTCCACTCATCTTTTTGTCTAAATTAGATCAGCATGTAACTTGAGTTACATTGATTGTAACTTGTAATATATATTACCAAACGTATTATTTGTGAATTTACACAACTGAATTACTTCAAAAAGGAATGTATTGCAGTAACTATAGTTGCAGATACAGATACATCCAACACTGGATGTATCGGATTGTACACAAATACTATGGGAATAGTATCATGGGCATGGTGTATCCAGTTTTAGGGGCTTGTAAAAGTTCAATAACAATGTTTAAATGTTTTCAGGAACTGGTGTCAGTATACAGTTTCTAAGACGGTCACTTGTCAAGTGCATAATGGAACTGAGACTTCAGTGCAAAGAGTGGTTCAGAGTTGTAGATGGCCTGGACCCTGCCCCAAAGTTGTCAGGTGGGATAATGGCATTGGTCTGTTCACATTCATATCAGTATCATTTATGTTTAACGTTAACACATTAATCTTTTGTTGTTTCCACAGCTATAGAACTGTTATCAGACCATCCTTTAAGACCGCCTATAAGCAGGTCACTGCTCTGGAGTGGAGATGCTGTCCTGGATTTGTAGGAGTGGAGTGCAGAGAAGGTATTTTCTGATATTACGTAGATGGGTTTGCAGTGCTGGGAGTAACGCAATACAAATGTAATGTAATTACTGTACTGTATTGCGTTTTGCTTTAACGTGGTATTGTAGGGCATTCTTTTACCTAGGGTTAGGGTTGTACAAAAATCAGTGACGTGAGTTACATTCCATTTTAACCCAAAATTAAATTGTGTTTTGTTTTATACTATGCCACCACAAGACATGGTAGATTTTGGTAGAAGATGACAAGCTGAAGCAGAAGCAGGCACTATGTTGGACAATAGAATTTTTTCATGATGGTTCATGTGCAAAACCAAATACTCCATCAACCTCACGCAATAGAATAATAGGCTACATATGTAGATGTTTACTTGGTGAAAGTCACTTAAAAATAATGCAGTTGGAGTGTAATGCTTTACAATTCATATAGATATTTTGTTTGCTCCCTGTGTGCTCTGGCTACTGTCCTGTATGTGCACTGCAACATTGAAATCTCCCCACTGTGAGACAAATAAATTATGTTTTCTTATCTTCATAGACAGTAATATTGTAGTGTGTAACACATAACAGTAACAAGTAATACATAAAGTTTTACATTTTTGAAGTACCTTTCCCAACACTGCTGGTTAGTAATTTGTTATTAAAAGCATAATGTATGTAATTAATTACATTTGAAACAAAGTTGTATCATGATTTAAGTGAGTAGCCGCTTTACAACATGATTCACGATGGAATATTCCTCAATCGTTTACCGTCTGTTGGACTGAGCAGTTTGATGCAGTTTTGGGCTCTGTGACGAGCAGCACTCTCCTTAGAAACCACACACCACAGATGTCAAGCCTCGAAAACACAAAAAACTTTCACTCAGGGGCCAGACACCACAACTAGACTGAGGTTGGCCCAAGGTCCAGCCGACAGGTCCCTCCCAACTCCTTGGTTCACATTTATTTCTCCATACTATGCCTCATGTCTGCAGTACTCACCACCACAAGCTTTGAACATAATGTCCTCTGAAGGCGTGACTGAGGTTACAATAACCTCACCATGCTTGTTGAAATGGACAGCTCTTTAGTGGTATGGCAGAATTGATGTTTTAAAGCTAAAGGCAGTGAGGAACAGCACATCCTTGGTGTGGACTTATTATGTGTCCAAGAGCAGCATTGTAAATATTAGCTTGAATGTATTGATAGACATGGAAAATGTGGGTGATTTTAGACTTTTAGACTAAGTATTTATCAAGTCAGTGGACATCATTTTACGCTCAGGTTTGGACTCTCTGATATCCTCTACTTTGATAATGGCAGAGTCCCTAGTTTGCTTGAGACTTAATTGGTTGCAGGATTGTGAAGGAGAACTCTTGCGTTCGCTGTTTGTTTTCACTTGAAGTGCAGAGAAAATCACCTCCATGTGGATACACAGAGCTCCATGTTGTAAATAGGCGTAAAAGTGTGGGCCGATGTCACAAAGTCAGACTTCACAGTGGAGGTCAGTGGGTCATTATTACAAACATGGGGAACACAGACAGGAAGAGAATGTTTTCATCCCAAAGAACTCCATCTTGTTGTGAGCTGCCTGAAACCCATTGAAGAGGGACCTGAGCCCATGGGCCCCTTAGAGATTAATGGGCATAACTCTAACTTCCAGGTCCTTAACATACATGACCACGTAAAGATCAGGCCAGGGCTAAAATGCATCAGTTTTATATGGCGCTTTTTGGACGCTCAAAAACACATAGCTTAGAGGCTTCATGACTGCTTTTACTTATCTGCATTCAAATATGTCAATATACACTCATTTAGATCGCTCACACTAAATCCCTAGTTATTCTTTTATAGATTTATAGTTTCCCAAAGAAAACCCTATTCCTATACTGTGAATGTAATTTTCCTTTATCTCATGATAACAATTACTTAGTATAGTTATTCAGTATATTCAGGATATAGTTATACATAATGACTTATGCTGCATGTTATTTTAAAAATCAACTCATCTAGATCAATTTGATAAATTTGACGCAGAGAAGCCGCTGAAGAACATTGTATCAGATGATTCTTCCAGACATATTTATTTTTTATTTGTTGCAATTATATCTTAGTTAAATCACATACTGTATCTCATGTGCTGTAAGTCTGAGTCTGAAAATAGAGCATTTGACCATTGATCAATATTATATAGTGTATATAGTGTATATAATATTTTTGTTGTGTTAGAAAAATTCATAGATTTGTGATTGACTGGTTTATTTGAATTTACTGTTTCTTTCAAAGTTGAGGATAGACATGTTTTCTAAACTGACTTCATTTTTAACATAATCTTGCCTTTTTGTCGCTATTCATCTGTTAGACTCAGCTTGCTATTTCTTTTTCAACAACATCCTGACACTTCTGATTTCTGTCCACTAACTTGACGTCCAAAGTGATAAAACTGAGCCAAATCCCGTTTGCGCTCGCCTGAACCCAAGTGTAAGGGATATGTCTGATGCTTGTTCCCTGATACAGGCCAGAGGACACACGCTGGGAACCATTTCCTCTCAGCTCCTGATATGAGTGATGATCTTGTGCCATAACGTCTTGTATTCTTCTATTACATGATGTTTCCCACTTGACTTTCTCTCAGCTTCTTCAAACATTTGAAAATAGAAACACCATAAAGCAATGTTGCACTTTTGTCAAAAAAGCTGTTATCAACATATGACCATCGTGGACAATCTTTAAGGTCAGTGCGTGTTGTCAAGGCTTTGAGTAGAAGTGTTTTGTTACTCTGGTTTACAAGTCATCTGTGTTAAATTTCCCCGGTGGCTCTAGGCCTGAGGGCTGGAGTGCTTAAGTGTGGCTTTCTGATACATAAGTCTCCCCTCTCTTGTCATAGAATTCTTACTATGTAGCATTGCAGTAACCTCTCCAAAAATATGTTTTAATAAATTTTGGGACAAAGCCAACTACACATGCTTTTATTACAATGACCCATTTTACCCTTTTACTGTAAATTCTATTTGATCCTGTCTCTACAGTATTAATAGTAAATAAGTTGCCTGAGCTCTGTGGGGGTTGTCAACCAGGCTCCGGTCAAGCCCAGTGCTGGGAGGAGGGGGGTAGATTGTACCAGTGAGTGTCTATAACCACCACGACCGCAGAACTCACAACCAGCTATAGAATCTGAAGGAGAGGGGACTAGTTGTTTGAGCAAATCATTGTCTCACTCAATAGACAGAGTGACGACAGTGTTGGCGTCTGTGTCATGATTTACATTGCTGTATTATATTGGTTTGTATATTTATTTAAGAAGAACAGCATATTATGGCATTTCCATTCAGAGCTATTGATTTTGCAATGGTTTTACAGCCTTTAGCTAATATTTCTTTCTTGTTTAATCACTCATATTCTGTTCAAAGAAAATACTGATGAGAAATCTTTTGAGTATCCTATTACTGATGTTCTGTAGCCTATACATTCATGAATACTGTTTTACTCAGTGTTCCATCATTTGGTATCAGAAAAATAATTTTCTGTAGTTTCTGTGTTTATTTGGTGTGCCCTGAACACAACACGTTCTGAATTCTTCCCATGAACTGTGCACAATCCAAGAAAAATAATCCAAACCTGCTCCGCCATGGTGTAATTATGGACCCAAACAGACTGTAGCCGTTGTCTCATTTTAAACACAAGCTTTAACACAGAGGAAGTTTGGTTTTCTAACCCAACATAATTAAAGTCCAACACCAGGAACAGCCCCCGCTTTGTGAAAAATGTCACTTGTGTTTTGCACTGCTGGACATTTCTGGAGGTCTAACCGTAAGCTACTGGTTTGAGGCTATTTTATGACTATTTTGCTAAAACGCTAAATGTTTTCACTGAAACACTGTTCGAGTCAGTCTGTATTGTCTTTCAAATGGACAATATTTACTGTCTCTGCGCCAGAAGGACCTCATTTTTCAATTTATATTTGTGAATCTATGTTTTGTCTGAGAGAGATTTAGTTTCAGGCATGTTGTTGTTATCTAAACATCTGCATCTCAACAAACTGCTCATGAGGGGTCACCAAGGCCTGAACATTTGGAATGTCTTTTGGGTTAACTTGTTGACTGTTGTTTCCTTTAGTGGCTGCAATCTAAGATTTAACTCCAGATCTTAAAATAAGGCTTTTGGGGGTAACACACGCCAATAAAACAACACTAAAAATCATTGTTTGTGCTGCCTTAATTATTTACTCATAGACTTATGTGAAACAGACCTCCCCATCCTTCTTTTGTATTTAAAAAAGACCTCTGACGTAGGCCGAAGCCAGAGCTCCATCTTCAGCACTGCTTTAGGCGCACCGGGCGTTAAACGTAGTTGCCAACTTTTAATTTATTGAACTTCCTATTATTTATATATGGTTTCTTTGATACATTCACAAGTCTATTGCTGGGCTCTAACAAAAACAGGTGCACTCTGAATCCCTGACCCAAACCATCTCATTGCTGTGTACTATTATTTTGAAGCTTTAGCTTTATGTGGTGTCCCCGCTATGACCACAATGTGGGCGGGGGAAACCATTTTCAACTGACAGCTTCATTCCATGTCGTTCTATGGCCCATGCTCACATTTAGAACACATCCATAGGAAATTGGGCTGCTCTGTTTTATGGCTTTGTGCTCATATAAAAGGATCCAAAATGTCTGTCCAAACAGGAAATGTGTAGTTATCTGCGGGTTTAGCGAGGTTGCATTGCTAAAATAAGAATAAGTAAAAGGCTTTAAAGAGAGAATC
Organism: Knipowitschia caucasica; assembly: GCA_964034765.1. NCBI lineage: Eukaryota > Metazoa > Chordata > Actinopteri > Gobiiformes > Gobiidae > Knipowitschia > Knipowitschia caucasica. The sequence goes on from OZ035832.1 coordinate 10,099,746, forward strand.
ATGTCTTCCAGGAAGTGAATCTCTAAACATGGAAGAAGAGAATCTACATGAACAATTTTTAAACAACTTAGTTGAACCATAAAACATGTGTTTGTTGGTGCTACCATGGTGATAATGGTTTAAAGGAGTGTACATCTGGACACTCAAACCATCAGGACCAAGTGGGTAGAATAAAACATGCAAAGTCAGTACTACAGCAGGTGCACTGTGTTTGTTGGACTCTTAAGCTTGAGAAATATTTAGTAAATGTAAATGACATACTTTAAGGAGAAATGTTTGATGATGCCTTGACTTCACTGGTCAATAACATCTTGACTTTATATCTGTGTGAAGTGATGAAAGAAAAAGCCATGTTGATAAGAATGATTTTATCTAATGACTTAAATCTTCTATACTGTTACAGAGTGCCTGAACTGCACAACATTCTCTCAAATGAGCAGCAGAATGCAACACATAGAATCAAAGGTAGCGAGGAACATAATCAGTCCGGTGGAGAGCGTTCGATTGATTGTTGTTTTTTCAGATCAAAATATTAGAAGGTGGACTTCCACTGACACCAACAGTGACTCAATTATCTCAGGCTTCTGCTGACAACGAAGTGGATACAGATCAACCAACTCCTCCATCCAACGTGCCGTCCGGTAAGAGCTCTGAGCAATGTGGCACTTGCTGAAGTATGTTTTGATCATTTCAAACATGATTACAAACTTTCACATGACAAAATATTTTTGGGAATTAAAACATTGTATTTAATTCAAATGTAATTACATTGTTTTAAACATTTTAGTCAGCAGTGGATCCCCGGGACCAATGGGTCCACCTGGGCCTCCCGGTCGTGCAGGGCCTCCAGGGAGATCTGGTTTTCCTGGAATCATTGGTGATAAACTTTCAATACAATGATTTTTTATCATTTCAATTCATCTAATGATTTTCTTTTGCCATCAGGACCAAAAGGGGACAGAGGTCTTGCAGGGGACAAGGGTGACCCAGGACCACCAGGTCTTCCAGGTCCCCCGGGTCCACCAGGGCCCAGCTTCTCTCCGATTCAAACTAGAGGCGATGTGTTTCACGTGAACACCCAGAGTAAGAACATTAGCTTGGATACGATTTCTCTGTCAAACATGTTCTAAAGATATTGTCTCGTATACTCAATTACACAACGTAATTTATATATATATATATATTTTGTACTTTTGTCGCTTCATCTAAGGTTGGTTTTAGATCTGAGCATAGCTATTTGTTTAGTTGTTGTTTTTTCAGGCTTAGGGGTTACTTGTACTTGTACATATCCCTCGTAATGGGACTAAATAATGAGTGATTCTGCCATCCAGACTTTGGGGTTATGCACCACACATGTGGTATTGGCCACAAGGAGGCAGCAGGGGACCAGATACGTCTATGTTTAGAGGCCTGCTGGCTCTCATTATGTCCTGGCCGTGTTTTCAACTGTGGAGAGAGGCAGATTTGGGTCTGTAGGAGCATGTTAGCAAGGGGTGGGGGGCACTGGCTGTAAATCAGGTCTAATTTGTTAGCTGTCAGCACAACAGTCTGTATTTGGAGGAACAGGCCACGGCTTTTTGCCAGATTTTTTGGCTAGCTATGAACAAGGGAGGAGATGGTCTGCCACTCATGTGCAGTTTCTTGGGGAGGCTGCCAGCAGCTGGGAGACTGTAACAGAATAAAATTAGTTCCAGAGGGAAATCTGCTTCCAGACCATTTCTGAAGACCCAAGCCGTGTCTGAACACAAGAGAAGACTCTGAACATGTGTTCAAGTGGTGAGAAATTGGAAGTGTGGCACAGACTCAAACAAAACTCACACCCGTAAGATTACCCTTACAATTTGACAAGACTTCCTTTTTGAGTATCCCTTTTCTCTGGATTTAGAGCAAGCCAAATGTTCTACGACTTTTACACATTTAGACTGAGCAGCTGCTTCTGCCCATCACTACAGTAATAGACCTGCACTATGAAACTGTAGACTTGTTGTTGACCTGACCTCACTGCTATTCTCTGGTTTTGGCCGTTGTTGCCTTGTTAGTGTTAAGATGGCTGGCTCAACCACATCATAAGCAGCATTGCTAAAATTCACATACTGCACATACGCTCTCTTTGAAAAGTCTTTAATTCAGGATTAAACTGGCTTTTGCAATTAGGTCTTTCTTTTTTACTAGGTGAATAAACTGGGGTTTTATTGTTTTAATCTTTCTATCTTTCTATCTTTCTGCAGCTTTTCCACCAACCCAGGTGGTTGTTGGTCCACCAGGTCCAACAGGCCCTATTGGCCCTGCAGGTAAAGTACAACATTAAAGTAATCAATACTTTCATTTCATGACTAAACTTAAAATGTATGTACTTGTTTTATTTTTTAATTTCAACTTCCAGGTCCCGCTGGACCCCGGGGACCCGAGGGTATGGCTGGGATTCCTGGACAAGATGTGAGGCCATTGCTGAATAGCAAATAGGTAATAGTTTGTTTTGTTTTTTAATAAACAGCTTCTCTTTATTGGCTTTAGGGGAAAACAGGCACCCAAGGACCAACCGGTGCCCCAGGACTGAAAGGAGACCAAGGGGAAAGGGTACCGTGTTTGAACCTGTGCTCGCACTAAAACACAACCACTATTCCAATTAAATTGCACACACATTGTGATGATGTATTCTCTTCTTTATAGGGAGCTTTCGGTCTGTCTGGTGAGAAGGGTCTACCTGTAAGTTAAGTAAAACCGCAATAAAATAGACAGCTAAAGACAGATAATATTTTGTTTTTTATCAGGGTGCACCTGGGCCAAAGGGTGAACCAGGAGAAGCTGTGAATGAGGTGGGTTTTCATAGCACAGTTTAAAACTACTCTCATATAAAGACATCCACCATAAAAGTGTGCTCTTTAGAGTGAGGCTGTGCAGCAGCTCAGGGAAGCCCTGAAAATCCTGGCAGAAAGAGTTCTGATTCTGGAACATATGATTGGTGTTCATGGTAAGAAGGAGACACTATTAAGGACAAAAAAGAACATGCATATTATGCCTATATCTTTCTTTTGGCAGAGAACTCCGAAGGATCTGGTGTTGGCATCACTGGCCCATTGTCTTTGCCAACCATTAAGATAAAGCGCTTGCCACCTGTTCAAAAACCTCACAAAACTCGAATACTAAATGAAAGACAGAGACGAACCTCTCTCTAAGAGTAGGCTTTTAAAGTGTGTATTTATAGTACTTTGTTGACATGTTATAAATTACCCTGTCAAGACATCAATTTTTAAGATGAACTTTGCATTATGTATTGTTTTCTATTTTTTTCATTCGAGGATATATTGACCTAGTTTGATTCATGCATTCCATTGTTTTTCTTTGAGGCTACACTGTAAATATGATATTATGTAAGTGTAAAACAGAGCAGTAATTATAACATTTAAAAATATGGATCATAATGAACTGTATTTTGTGGTTTCTGTTCTGAGAAAAAAGCCTTTTTTTAAACACTCTAAGTACAAATACTTTAGTAAAGCTCACAATGCTGTGTTTAGTGTTTTGGTCCATTGTAGAAATGTGTCATCGTTAGTCTTATTAAAGTGATGCAAAACACGACTGTTCCTCTAAAACATCTGGACCATTAGCTGAGTGACACCGTAGGCTACTTTTGCTTTGAACAAATTCTCACATGTTCTGGGCCTAGACCCATTAATGTGCTTTGGAATTAAGCTTTACTGATGTCATATTCTTCCTCAAATAAATTCAATAGATAAATCAACCCCACTTTTATTGTAATGCAGCCTGGGTCAGTATTTGATCTTACTGTTAATACTATTTACTCTGTACAGACATTTCTCAATAGTCTGAAAGGCTTTGGGTGGATCTATAATACGTGTGTTTAGGGTTAGGGTTAGGGTTACGATATGAAACTATCCTGGTTGAATTTAAGTCTGCAGCTGTTCTATTCAAGTGGTTTTCATTAAAGCTGAATATATAACCCTTTCCTTGCTTGTATTGGACTTTAATTTATTTTCATGTTGTGGCTGTCTTGATAGCCTGGATTCTTAACAAGCTCTAACTTTTGCTCCATGCTGTCTTAATCAATGTTGTTCATGTCTATCCCAAACACATAATAAGGCCATGGCTGCAGTAAAAATTCTGTCACTTAACTGATTCCACTGAATGTTTTGTTATCGTTTATACAAGATTTTGTTTTCTTCCAATTATAGCACATTAGAACCACAAGATGATAGTCTGTTGATTGAATGATTAAAGCCCAAAACTACAAAACGGTTAATTTTGTTTTGTCACCCCTTTCTTGATCATAATTAGACAGAAGACACTGGTGCCGCTTCAACACATGTCTGAGCTATTCACAACAAGACTCCACCCTGCTTTCTTCTATCTGGTTTTGGTTTTTGTTTGTTCAAGAGATGCGAAAGGGTGATCACATGACCCTCTTTTGTTATAGAATAGACGCCGAGCGCTGTAGGAAAAGGTCAGAAGGTGTATCAAGTTTGCAAGGCTCACAATAAACTGGTGCATCTGCTGATGGCAATATACTATTGTTGCCATTGCCAGGAAAAAAACCATGCAACCTAACGACTCGTCAAACTTGAACGACAGCTTTTGCATAGGAGCTGTTATTGAGGGCACTTTTCACTAAGCAAACTTTTATTGCTGCTTGAAATAACAGCACTGTTTTGGGCACTCTACATGTGACAGAAACTTTACCAGGACCGTATCGTTTTCTCGCACCATTTGAAGGAATAGATAGATAGATAGATACAATACAGAATGGTTGAAGGAATAAAAAATATTTTTTCTCTTCTGGGTTTTGTCTAAATTACAGACGCGCGCGGCATCGAATGGCCCTCAGTCTTGGACTTGGAGTTAATAGTAATAATAATAATGCATCAGTTTTATATAGCGCTTTCTTGGACACTCAAAGACGCTTTACTCCATACACGGTGGTGATAAACTACTACCGTAGCCACAGCTGCCCTGGGGCACACTGACAGAAGCGACTCATTCCAGGCAATGGGGGTCACTCTAAGTGACGCTAATATCTATTTTTTGTGATGTATATCCAGAAGGGCTACTCTTTCTTGAGTAATTCAATTCAATGTGTATTTGTATAGCCCTAAATCACAACAGCAGTCATCTCAGAGAACTTTACAAAGTTGTCAAGAGCAGATCAGAAAAAAATGTAAAATGCAGGAAATGTAATAGTAACAAACACAAAGAAGCTATCAATCCACAGGGAACGGGATGACCAATGTCCAAAAAGATTATTCATTGTGAATAATAATCTCTAATTGTCCTGCATCAGAATGGAACGATGCAAAAAAAAAAACAATGGGAAATATGTGAGGAACATCGGGGAGACCCATATTGAGAGAGGGATCTGCTCGCACTTTCGGACAGACTGTAGATCCAGGACTCAGGCTTTAGAACAAGGACAAACAGACAATGGGACATCGGGTGGATAGCAGTAAACAGAGCACAGCTGAAGCCATGATGATGACAAAGTATAGGAGAGAGGAGAGAAAGAATTTTGAATGCCCATGTCTTTCCTGGCACTTTCATTTTGATGCTGCCTTACTTACTAGCATAGACTTACTAGCTTAGAGATAAAAAATTGCCTTATATTTCTCGGAGTAACTATATTTACGCTATATCATTACAACTGTATTACAAGACGGCATTATAACATTACACATGATCCATCGCCTTTGTGCATTTTTTCTTCCAGCCCTTCATTCGGGTGTAATCACTCTTGTTTATCCTTTGTACTGAGACGTGTTGATGATATAGGGCCTGTGTTTCCTGGTCAGAGAGGAACAGGACTCTGGTGCATTTGATCAAGTGCAAGATGAGACTTGTCTGCCTCTCCCCAGTGAACACATGGTGACTGATCATGCAGTGTAATGGACAGGCACAAACAGACCAAAGCCAGACAGTCAGACTCCCACACATTTTATCCAAAGCAGCTTGCACATGGATAAAGCTTGATTGGTCAGCTCGGGCTTACAGTGGCGTGGCTTATTTGTCCGACACTGGGGAGAAAAAGGGAGATGTTGTGTGTGATTTCCCCTTCCTTGGCCTCTTTTTGCTTCTGACAGTAAGATGGATGATCACAATCACAGGAGCCATCACTGAGACAGAGTAGAGGTCTATGGGGCAAGCAGACACAGCCGAGGGAAGCCAGCCGTCACATTACAGCTCCTTGCAGATCTGCAAAAGTGGTTCAGTGTTCTGTAAGCAGTGCTTTATTTTGTTTGTGGACCCACTATTGTGGATTTAGATTTCAGGATCAAAAGTTGGAATGTGTAGCCACTGTACTTAATCAATTATGTATATGACAGGCACTTGATTTTTCACAGAACAGTTATCATTATTACATTTAAGATTTGAATATTCATTTAATTTTCTTTATTTTGTATTCCTGTTTTTGATAGATCACAAACAGAAAATTGAATTATTAATGGGAATTAGGCTAGTAACTATACTTAGCAACCATTTGATGAAATGGGCCAACGATTCTCTAATCTGTACTCATAAATTATGATTACGTAATTATATTCTACAAAGTTAATGTTTAATGAGTGGCGTGAGTCATAAAAGTGTTTGTTGTAAATTATGCCAAACGTTAGGGTGGATCAGATCTAGAACTCTGCTATTTCACCAAAGTAATCCAAACCTGTGATTCACACATTAAAGGAATGAGAGTCAGTGATGTATATGACGACAGACCCTTTGAATGTAGACGTTTTAGCCACTCACTACTCATCAGTGGATACAAACAACTGGACAGGAGGAGATGATCTTGGCTGCAGCCTTCAGAGAGATGCCCCGTCTCCCAGTAATGGGTCTGGGGAAATGTCAACTAGAAGTAGGAAACTGCCAACACAAAATATATATGAATGTGGACCCCAGCATTAAATCCCCATTATATATGTTTTAGACAGAAATATACTAATACTAATGGTTTATACTAAACTGTCACACACATTCCAAATACGTTAAGTTTTCTTTTAACTGATTTAGTGAACATAAAATAAACATATATGGTCAGGTCATCTCAGGAGCACATTTGAGGTTTTAAAATATTGGAGGATACTGCAGAAGGACACTCTGCAGACAACTCAAATGAATAGGCATCTACTTTTTTATTAGAGTAGCACCTTACTCATAGAAAAAAAAACTTCAGGAGTATTAGTAACATCATCTATTTAGTTTTATCTATTTATAAACTATTTAGGGCTATTGAACATATCCAGGGCCACTGGATGTCCAAGGCAAATCGAGTATAATAGACCAGGCTGAAAGTATATGAGTGAACATTATGTTTTTTGGAACAATGGATTGGTGTCAATAAATTGAAAATGTATAGAATAAATGTATATGTGCATTATATGATCATAAAGACTGGACACTAAAATCAGCACATAAACCCAGCTCTAATGTATAAAAAGTTACAGTCCTTAGTCTGGTGTCTTTGATCCCTGTGGGAATGACAGAGACAGACTTTTGTCTCCCCCTGATGTTTTTTAGGAGAAACATCTGTTGCTGTGAATGAGATTAGTGTCTCCAGGGGCCCCACTTATGAAGGGGGAGTGTTATTGATGTGGGGGTCTCTGTCTTTGCAGACAAAGTGAATCAAATCAAATAGACCCTTAATATGAGGCTTTATCAAAATAGTGTTTTATAGACTTAACATGGTTAACTGTCTTCTGTGAACTCATCAACAGTTTTCAGTCCTTACATTTTCTAATTATGTTGATTGAAACCAATCTCTTTAGAAAATAAATAAAATGGGAAATACATTTTCAAGTAAATTTGTTTGTAGAAGATAAGGAGTACTTTAATAGTACTTTATTTATTTATTAATGTAAGGGTCCATGACCTGCATTATTTTAAAATGTTTATTCATGCCTATTGTTTTACTGTTACGGTGTAAACATGTATATTATTTTGTTATATTTAATTTCTAATTCTAAATGTGTCCATAATTGTTCAGATAATATTTTTTTAATTTTCGGAATTCTGATGTTGCAACTTACTAACAGTATTCTGATTTTGAATCCTTCTTTCCTACAAAGCAATATACCAATAAACAGGTGTTTACTGTATGCTTAGATTTAGACATTTCATAATTGATTTTGTTTCACATGATTAACGTATCTTCATTCATTCAGGATATCTGCAATTTATGGCTATTTATAATCTTGATGAAGAAGATAAAAGCTGTTTCTGAAGCTTCAGATTGCTTTATTTAAACACCTGTTGAATGGACAATAAGAGAACGAAGGACAAAGCGGCTTTCTTCACTGGAGGAGTGGGCTAAAGCCTTTATCTTCATCAAGTGTCAAATGACTACAGTGTAAAGGGTATAGGGCGTATATCAAGCCTTTCCTAGACTGGGACAACAACAAAAAAATTTAATCTCAAAACAGTCAACAATATGAAATAGCTTACAAAGTCTAAAAGTGTTTGATTGGTGTGAACCTGGGGACATCTCGGGAATGTGAATGAGATAAGCCCGGATCGGACCAGAACTGTTCCAGACTTTGGACCACTTGTTTGGTGCCAATGCGTTTGCGCACTTCCCTACAGGCGGTGCAATAATGGTGGGCCCAGAATGATGGCTGTACAATGCTGTACCCTTCCCTCCAGTCCAGATGGTGCCAAAGTTTGCTTGGGTTACGGTGGAGCATTAGCAGATACCGAGCCAAGCCGCGCACTGAGGGGAAGTCGTTTACGTGGATGAAGGCCTTGGGGGGCAGAAAACGCTCATAATTGCGCCGCGATGCACCGAGGACTACAGGCACGGCTCCTGCTAATACAGCGTTCCAGAGCTTCTCCGTGATGTAATCCGTGTGCTGAGAGTTTTCTAACGCCAGATAAAATTGGTACCTGGACAGGAGTCGCACAACGCTTCCCCTGCCCGCGGCCAGTGGGACCCCAACCCGTCCATAAACATCTATGCGCACATAACGCTGAAGCTCGTAGAAGAAGGCCACGCGTGCTTGAGAGTCTGACCAGTTGCTGATGACCCACGCCACCAGTTGGGGACGGTCAAGACGTGCGCGTGAACCAGCGCGCAGCAGGTGCGCGTCAGGACTCCGTGAGAGCCCCGGCTCTAAATAACCATAAGGCAAAAAGATATCCGCGTCTCTGCGATAGGTCAGGGTCAGGTTGAATTCCCCCTCAAGTCGCCACAGAGCAAGCGTGTGCGTGGGAGACTCGTAGTTCATCCATATCCACTTTTGCGCACGGGGACGCGGCTCGGGAGGAAGTTGCGCAGCGCCTGTAGCAATCTCCCGGTGATGGACCAGCACAGCGTCTGCGTGAGGGTACTCCAGGGGGTCGTCCGTGAGCGTGCAGCCCTCGATCCGGTACCGAGCCCAGCAGTCCGGAAGCTTACGGTTTTGACCGAACGGATGAGTCCAGACGAGCAGCTTCACGCCCCTGTGATCATCCGCTAGATTGGAGTTGTCGTGGTGAAAGTCTGGGAGGTGGAGCAGAAAGCCGCAGAGGACGAGGACAAACACAGCAGTGGTCACTGGGACAGCGCGTGGGCTTCTGAGCGCGCGCGCAGCACGTCTGAGCACAAACCGGAGAGCGCGAGCCTCACGAGCCCACACGCAGCCCATCTCCAACTATTGACAAGTCCACGTTTCCATCACCGGCTGCAGCTAGTGCTACATCATTGCGACCTTATTAGAAACAAAGTTGGATCTGGTGTATATCAGCCGGGCACTTTATTGTCCTGCAGGTCTGATCCAAGGTGGATCCACTGAAAACACACAGCAGCGCGATAAACATGACGTGGCGCCACAGCTTGCATCCACTTCCCGGTTGTGAAAGGAGCCTTTTGTGAGGCTTTGGCCCTCCTGCTCTGAGGCGACATACTATAGGTTCTTGCAAAAGTATGTGTTTAGTTTAGTTTCATGTAGTTAATTTTGCTTATTGGTGCAACTTAATACAACACTGACCAAAAAGCCAGATGTAGACAAGAGGCTATTTTTCCTCTGTAATACCTTTAAATTCTGATTTGACTCAAACAGACTGGACGAGGGTTTCCCTGCTAAAACTATTTACATGAGCAATGTCACATATGTTTCGTAAATGCCCCTGAACGCCATGCAGTCAGAAACTGAATAAACTTGGTAACAACATGCTAGACATCTTCATGACCACTAGGTGCCTCCCGACACTAGTACAAAACTGTAGCGCTAAAAGCTTGAGTCCATCTTCTGACATCCATGTTTAATTTAGGCTAGCCAATGAATAAACATTGCATTTGAAATTAGGCATGCCGTAGAGAAACTCTAATTAGATTATGCCTTTAACGTAATATTTTATTTAGGCCAAACAAAAGTAACTTGCTCCTGTTTGCCTGCAAATTCAGAATAATTATTATTATTCAAGATCTCATCTGACAAATACAATTTTCTCAGAATATGAATTGTGAATAGCCTAGGCAAACGTGAGTCACATGAAGACATTTAAATCACAAATTTGTTGAATCAAAATATGTGCACAGCAAAGAGTCTTGTGTTATTTGGGATCACGTTTTCAATGTTGACAATATATTCTGATCACAACTCATTAAAGAATGATGAGAGCAGCTGTGTTGTAAAGCCTAGTGTTGTGTCTGTCATTCTGGTGGGCAGGAAAAACATTGCCAAAGACCGAGACATTATTCATCCCCATAGACACAGAGTGTGTCCTGAAGTCTAGATCTAAGTGGAAAAAAACTGTCGAGAAGGAGGAGTGGGAGGAGATGAAGCAAGAAGCATGTGTCTCTGCACTGGGTCCTCCTCCTTCCTGCTCCATCCATTCACTTTTCTTCACCCAGGCAGGAAAAAGAGATCTTTGTACATGTGTGTGTCACTGTTCCCTGTAGGCTTGGAGCCTATTACCAATCATTGACCCTCCATTTCAGATGCAGCAGTAAAACTCTTTCAAACATTTGATAGATTGTCTGCTTTGGTCTTGTGATTTTAGGGTATTTACAGCAGCTAAGTATGGTAAAATGATTTGCCTCCTCCCAATTAGTATCAAGATATGTTTGTCCAAAAACTGTGAAAAGAGAGAATCAGTCAGCAGTACACAGCCAACCGACTCTCAGTATGTAAAAGATCAAATGTTTTCTAGTAAGATGAAGACAGCATGTTGCAGCCTGATTTGTTCTTTCTGCTGAAACAAAAGCAAGTTAAGTACTTGCTTTGAGGTAACAAAAAAATCCCTTTAACATAAAGAGCATTTCAAAAATATATATATTTGTTTTATATCTTTAGTGGTATCAAATGTATTGTTTCAGATTACTATATTTATCTTTCCCAAAAGGATTTTTTCACTGTGAGTTTGTGTGTGAATCATGCTCATGTTTCTCCATTAAATGATCACATCACAAACAAGCAGCTCAGATGAAAAACAGATGTAAAATCTTTCAGCTTTAGTGTGGTGTATTTTTTGGCAGCCAACGTCTAAAGATTAGGGATGGTGCAGGCAACACACTCATGCAGTCCACACAACAGCTTTACAAATCATTTATGGTATTTTTGTCCATCTACCATGCTAGGCACACTATCTTCTTGTTGTCAGAAATAACACCTTGTGTTTGGGAATGTGTTTGAATCAGGCCAGTGCAGACAGAAACATTCAGTTTTTTGATGGGACCCCCAGGTCTTCACTCATCCACCCTATTGATTTTCTCTTACTTTCCTTTTTGCACACCCAGGGGAAGGGATGTCTCAATTGGTCTCAGCCAGTCAAGGAGAGTGTGAGTGATAAAGAAATAGATAGAGGAAGAAGAAAACAAAACTGTGGAGAGTAGGGGCTGGAGGAGGTGGCGCGCGGACCGCTGAGGCCCTGGCTGACCCTGGACCTTGATCATGACCTCAGAGGTTGGCCCTGGGGTCAGAGGTTGTGTGAAAGTGCCACTGTGGCGATTCTCTCCACTGCTGCTGATGATGATCTTATGCAGCCTCCCCAGCCTGTCTGACATGATCAGTGTTGCTATCTGCCCGCGGCTCCCAGGGGCCACACATCCCTCTCCATAACCCGGCCGCACTAGGCCTGCTAAAAGCACCTCACAGGCAGAGTCAATGAGCGCAAAGAGAGGAGACACAAACGAGAAAGTGGGAGAGCTTCAGGACATCAGGCTGTACCACTGTCATGAACCAATGAGGCCTTTTAAAGGTTAAATCTGTGTCTCTGCCTTTCTCTAATTTCGCTATGTTATAAAGCGAGATGAAGCGCACTGAGGTCTGATGATTACACACCACTGATATACTATATGGTGATCTCAAATGTTTTAAATGCTTACTTACACATAAATACACACTCTATACACACACCATGATGACTAAAACGATGTGAAGTGTCTTTGGGTGTCATATGAAGCATTGTAAGTATTGCATATTTATTCATAATTATTATTTGCATTATTCCTCCTAGATTAATCATGTTCTGAATAATAAAAAAAAAATTCTCTTAGATGGACATAAGAAAGAACGCAAAAACAAGGTTTAAACAATGTCTTTTTGCATAAGAAAAGTCCAATGCATTAAATACAGTGAGAAATCAGAATGCAGTTACATGCACTTCTTCCTAAAATAAATTTGCAATAGGAGATTTTAAAGTCAAGTCATTTGCACCACTTAGTCCAAGTCTAGGAATAGGTCACACACCGCTTCAAATCAAGTAATGATCTCAAATGGGCTAATTCTCGAAGGAAAATGCCCACCTTTGTTTTCACACAAGCGCAGCTAAAGAGCTGTTATTATCTATGGCAAATACTTGTGTTATTTTTAGGGAATGCAATTAAAGGGCAATGGGTGTGAAAAATGAATGTGATCGGGGTGGTGGAAAATAAAGCCGTAAAATAATTCTATAAAAGCTAAGCTGATAGACCTTTGTTAAGTATAAAAAGGGCAATTTAGGCTTGCAAATTGAGCTTTACAGCACCCTGGATTCGCAGACAAGTCAAATTTGGGAACCCACAAAATTACACAAAAAAAAGAATGCGTACCAGATGTGGTGGGTTTATATGTGTACGAAGGCGTTGGTTTTGTGCCGGTGAGCAGAGAAGCTGGAAGTAAAACACTGAGTATTTTAAGGTACTTACAGCTGCACTTTGACGCAGGGGTTTTGAGGTGATACATTTTCTACGTTGTAATTATAAACACTTTGCATTTCCCTCTGAGGCACAAACAGGGGTCAGAGGACAGGGTCTGCAGGGTTCAATCTGTGGCTCAAGGTCAGACACCAACACAGTCTGTCTGCTGGTCCGTCCTCATGTGCCCAACACATTCAATAAGGACTGCAGCATTGATAGACCAATGTATTAAGATTGAATACGGAAACATGCCAATTTAATCAGTTAATATATTTGTCAATGAAAAAAATGATAAGGGAAAATATACAAATTATCTAACTTCAGGGACAAAATGTAGAGAACTGGAACTGTGTAATGGACAGAGGACTTCTAAAAAAACAGAGATAAAGAGCAGAAAAATATGTAAGACACATGTGGGGAACGTTTTTGGGAACGAGCAGCAAATCTGCTGCTTAGGGCCAAGTTCAAACAATATCTAATAAAAGATATATAACAAAAAAACCGTCTGTTCCCAAAGAAAACTTTTTCCTATCCCACATCCCTCCAAGCATTTGAGTCAACTCATTGATTGCTGGGCTATAACAGGTTAGTTATTAACTGTTAATAGACATAGTATTATTTTGGTCTGTAATCAATGCATTATCTTCACAGATATGCCCATTTCATGAAACCCCTTGCAGGAGTCGATAAAATCAATACACGAAACCAGATTTCGACTTTAAAAAAATACAATGCGTCAGTCTAATTTTGAACAAAGAAATCCTTTGTGTTTTTGCATTAACATACGCGCTTCTCTTTTGACGCCACTTTAGGTTGTTTACCTGTATATGACGCGTTGATAAAATGCTCTTTAAGCTGTTATAATGGCGTTATTAAGGCAACACTCCCACAAGGCGACTCCGGTCCAGACCCGGGCTTCTGTGGCGCGCCGAGGTGGGAGGAGTCCAGTCCGGGTCTTCCTCTCGGCCGATCCTCTCCACTGAACTCCAACCCCCGCGCTCTCTATCAGCATCTCATTCCTGTCTCAATATGTCTCAAGATGGCGGCCAATGCAGGATCGATGTTTCAATATTGGAAGCGCTTTGACTTACAACAACTACAGGTCAGTCTAAGCTGTTTTTGTCGGTTTCAGCGACGGCGTGTTGTCCGACTAGTCTCTTTAGGACGCTGCGTTTTGTGCGTAGTTAGTGTCCTTCGCGTCGCTGTTTCGGAAGAGATTTCAAGACCTCTTCCTCACATTGATGAAAGTGGCTCTCTCGCTGATCAGAAATTGATCCTCTTTGTTCAATTCTACATCGATCGGACATTGCAACTGGGCAAGCCGGAGCGGAGCGGCGGGATGCGGGCAAATAAACACTAAACAACCGCGTTTTGGGCTAAACATTCTCACTTTGTATGTTTATTGCGGGCTCTTCAACTTTCAGTAGCCTACCGTAGTTAGCCTGACGCTTTAGCCGCTGGAAGGTTGGATCATTTGGGGGAAAAATAAGTGCGACTACTAAGGTGGCGCTGCCGTGACAAGCGCAGACACAACTGCGCTCTGTTGGGGTTTTTAGTGCCTTTTTACTGCCAAAATGATGGTTTGAGAAACGGGAAGATGGAAACATTAGCTGCGTTATCGGCTAAGCGTTTTGAGACACTTTATACGGCGACAGTTTACGATTGTTAATTGATGAAAGCGGTCGTTTGTCTTCCTTTACGCTGTTTTTACGGTCATTGCCACGTCTTTGAAAGCAGACGGGACACATTACAGGACGCAAATGATTGGTTTAAAAAGTAAAATAGTGTGCCGATCTATCTTCAATGTAAACAACAGTATTTCGTATGTCTTTGCTCTCGTCACTAGATTGAAGAACACCTTCCTAAAGAACAGGATACACAATATTAGGCCTATTCAATGTGCGTGAAGATAGGCTAGCCTTGTGTGTATTAGGAGCGTGTTTGACCTATCACAAGACGTGTAGACAATGGGACTGTGTTTTCCCGTGGCATTTGACGTGCATTGCTGAATTACAAATGACAATTTATGATTATTAGTGGGCCACTGCGTGCTCATTAACATACGATTTTAGTATGCAGCATAGCCCAATTGTTCTTGTAATATTTCCGAAATTATGCAAGCTTGGGATTTAAACTTTTATTTAGGTCATGATGCCCCTTTGACTGGGTAGACAAAAGGACAGTGAACAAGTCTTCCCAGCGGGCTTTGTGTTGCACTTATGCCACATCATCAAGGCTTCACTTCTTCTATTTATTTGATCCTATTTTGTCCTCCTACTTGTGCCTCTCTCTTCATGCATTATGTAAAAAAAATACTAAGACTGCACTCCTTTCTTTGCTCACTATCTATCTTCCACCCCCTGTATACCCCCCCTCCCCAATCTTTCTCACCTCCCCCTCCCGGACATTTTTCTTCACTCTTCTTTGGCCCTTCACCCTACATTCACCCATTTCTCCCCGTTTGAACTGGTCGCTGTGCGCATGTGTGTGTGAATTTGTCTTGAGATCAGTCCTTTCCCCCCCCCTGTAGATTGACTGCCAGCATGGACAGTAAAGGCACCGCCAGCAGCCAGAGACATGAAAAATGCATCGCATAAGTTTGTGATAAGGCCCTGGGTAATTATGGCAAAGGCCCCTATCACAAGCGATTAGTCAGGACAGTGAATCTGAGCGTGTGCAAAAAGGCTGGCGGTTGGCAGGCCTGTCTGCAGGATAGAATCAGCCCGAGCTGGTGTGTGTGTGCGCTGAAGTGCTCTGAACATTCACTGTCTATTATTGATGACATCTTATTTACTCTCCCTCCCACTGAGAGGCTCCAGAGGAAAGTCTACAGAGAAAAACTATTCTTTCTCATCGTTTTCTAAACCAGTATAATGCAACTTAATAAGGATTTTTACATGTAAACCACTATAATGTAAACTAATAGGGGTTTTTACATGTAAACCAGTATAAAGCAACTTAATAGGGATTTGTACATGTAAACCAGTATAATGCAACCTAATAGGGATTTTTCCATGTAAACCAGTATAATGCAACCTAATAGGTTGCATTATACCACACCAGACCAAGACCCAAACGAAGACTCAGACCACCACCAGATAATGACCACAGACCAGGTTTCCTTAGTTACAGGAACCAAATTGTTTCAGCGGTGAGGGGATTTTTCAGTTTCAAGGACACTTTCAATACATTCAGTAGTTTCAAGGATTTCAACTGTTTAAGAATGTAACCAGTTTCAAGGATATCAGGAGGTTCAAGGATTTCAGGAGTTTCCACACTTTCAAACAGTTTCCACTTCAGGAGTTTCAAATATCTATCAAGTATTTTAACAGTTTCAAGGCCTTTTAAAGGATTTCAAGGATTTTTTTTAGCAGATTTCCACATTAGATCTGTTCCGCAGTCAATCGCAATGGCTTCAGCCATTGCAAGTTTCTAGTTTTGACTAATATTATATGATCATGCTTCACATTTTGCATTATCAGCAGATCTTGGTCATTTACACCTCTTTTTCATTAAAGGGACAGTGGCTGTGCAAAATACCCCCCACCCCTGTGGCTCAGCTTTTATAGGCACCAGTGATGGAATGTATTGTGTGTCTTTTATGACAAAAATTGCTGATCAACCTAGACGGCAACAGCATTAAGATGTCGCTCTTTCCGTGTTTTCTTTTGACTCTCCCTACTGATGTTCATTAAAATCCTATTTGATCAGCATGTCCCATTTGCTGCGTCTGAAAGTAGCTCAGTGGCTGTTCGGGACAGGGGGCTTTGAAACCGCAGTGAGGTGTTAACTTAACTTCTTTTCTTTTTGGATTTTTGTTCTCCTTTTCCCACATTAATAAATAGCCGCTACAGTGATGCTTTTAGCAAGGTCTCGCACACTTGAAAAATAGATCAGTGATTCAGAGATGATGGCAGGGAGACTGTGAATTACAGATGCAGGAGGTTTTAACGTCTGTAATCCCTGTCCGTC
This sequence comes from Knipowitschia caucasica, assembly GCA_964034765.1. Lineage (NCBI taxonomy): Eukaryota > Metazoa > Chordata > Actinopteri > Gobiiformes > Gobiidae > Knipowitschia > Knipowitschia caucasica. The sequence continues at coordinate 10,116,814 of OZ035832.1, forward strand.
CATTACAGAGCAGCCTTTCTTTTAAGGGGATCATCACTCTTCTTTCCTGTTGTTTTTCTTTTTCTTTTTTTTGACCTAGTGGAGCAGTTAGCTGGAACATTGTGTTTCTACTTGAGACCTACAAGAGATTGGTCTTCATTACTGTAGCTTTAATAACAGATGAGCCAACGGTTTCACTTATACTAAACATTTTTGTGTACGATGCGGCTCAACGGGGAGCAGACTTTTTGGTTGATGTAAGCCTACGTCTGCATCTCACCTCATAACATTCCCTCCAACAACGGGACCTCAAGCCATTTAGGAAAACTTGCTCACTGTTTTTGCGGGCAGCTAAACAGTGAGCTTAAAGGAAAACGGATAGAGCTTTTTCTGGTCCTAATGGGTAAATTTAGGAAAAGGTTTTGTAAGATGATCCGGGTGCTGTGGTCGGTGGCAACCTGAGTGGTTTAAATCTCTCAGCGACTGGCCCACTGTTGTCTTCAGGAGTTTTGGTGTTAATTTATGAGCTAGTTGTCTGAACTCACTGGTGGGATATTTTTACTTCTCTGTTGCTGCACAGGCTGGGGGAGCACAGAGGAAGGGGCATCACGTCATGCTTTTACTGTAGCCAAATGCTTCTCTGCCCAGTGACAAAACCTGGCATTGGGACTGAGGTTTCACTGTGTTGGTGGGTGGCGGGCGACTAAGCATGAGTCAGAGTGAAGGACGAGTGCATGTCAGGTCCTTGGTATAGCTTCGCTCCACTGCGGCTTGGCCTTTGTCCCCCAGCCTCTACCTGGTGTGAGGGCTTTTACTGGGAAGAGACACCCTTCTTATAACTTGCTCATAAACTGACACATTTTGGATTCACGATTTCAAGTCTTGCTCATACAACGTTCGCAATATACAAATCCGCCCAAAACTTAACGAACTTTGACCAATACATTTGAAATAACTGTGTTCTCAATTGGGAATTTTAGATGACATTCTCACTATTTTGTCTTTTTAACCCAATGTCGTATATGTTAATTATTTTCCATCTGAACGTAATAGGCTGCTATCGGCTCCACTCCTGGAAATACAACTTCCCCCAGAACCAGCTACGCGAGCTCAGGGGGCAGTTTCCAGAGACCTATTTTCAAGTGGCAGGCATTATTTACAGACCCACATGGAGTCTCTCACCTCCAGCATCATAGAGTTTCAGTGTATCTCATGACAGAAGCATCCATTATTCTACTGCTCTGTATTCCAGCGAAGAGACCACAGGCCCCACTGGCTGGACACCCCTGCAAGCATGTAAACCCGACTATTGAGCCTATGATGATATTAAATGTTATCACAGTGTTTCTTTTGTTCATTGTTCTGAAGACAAGTTCCACGATGCAGCCTGAAAGAGTGTAGTTTTGTGTTGTCCCAAACATTGAATGATAAATACTAACATCGACATGACCGAGGGAATCTTAATCTTTTCCACTCTATTTGGAAGCAGAGTTTTTTAAATGTAGGTATGTCGACATTATGATACTATTATTCATTAGTATTCGTGGTTTCCTAAACAAAAATGAAAAATAAATGATAACGTTACGTATTTTTGATTTTGTCTAAAAAGATAAAAAGGGCTGCAACAAAATAATTTATTATCACTTCCAAATACTTGGAAGATGGTAGCTTTGTCAAAACATGTAAACATATTCTTACTGCTATCATAATCTATTCATACCTTTTGGTTAATTGAGTTACCAATTTACTTTATTACTTTATACAAAACTTCATTAGATAAAATACGATTCATAGTACAAATGAGTAGTTTCTATTTTATAATTGCAAAATCAATATCGCCTTCAGTTCAGTGAAAACAGTTCTGTTTGAAACAAGCGTCACAGTTTCACATGGTTTTAACATAGCCTAACAATTCAGGGAGGCACTGAAATTGTAATAGATTTTTTGTCATTGGAAACATCACCATGTGTCAACCTCCTACCTGTGTTACCAAATCTCACCAGTAAATTAAATAATTGTATTCATAGACTTAAGTAATCACTGGACACATATTGACACAGTGAATGTCCATTGCGGCCTGATTTCCAGTGTTTTTTTTGTGGTGCGTCAGGATGTCTTGATGAGGGGGGTCCAACACCTTCAGGCGCCTGTTTGTACAGGTGTAAGTAGAGCTGCTTGGAACAGTCTTGAAACAGCTTTCAACAACATATTGGGAATTAAAGAACATGTAATTCAGACCATGTTGTTTGGACATAATATTGTTTGAAATGTTATTGAAGTATGTTGTGAAGCACTGTTTTATTGTCCACAAATATTTATATAATGGTTAAAGTGAATTTGACATTCATAAAAAGTGTATGTGGTCATTGTTGACTGATGACTGATGACTAGTGATAGGAACAAATCGACAGTTCTCACGAGACTGTGCAACTTAAGAATGATCTCAATGATCAAGATTGAGTAGTTTGATTACTTCCTGTCCCGTTATTTTTTATAGTTACAAGCCACTTTGAGCTTGAGGAATGTAGGCAGCTCCATGGTATACCTTTATGGTCCGTGTACGTCGCGGCCATTCTATTTTTGATTAGGAAAGAAAATACAAAAAACGAATATTGGCCGTTTCCCGTTTTCCGTTTTCAAAATAAAATGTAGAAAACGAGAATTTAATCCGTTTTTCGATTTTGTGTTTTAAAATTAAAAAACGGATAACGAAAAACAGGTCATAATCCGTTTTTCCATTACACATTTACACAAGAAACACCAACATCGAAAAACCACGGCAAAAATTTGATTTTCCATTCTTGATCTTATTTTGAAGCTGACCCGGAATCTGTTAACCATGCCTACCACTATGCCACTAAGCGGCCGAAGTCACTCTACTTTGTGAGAAGACGTCAGCTGTTACAGTGGCTAACTAATTTGTCTTTTTTTCTACTTTAATAAGTTCACCACAGATAATGTGCTTCTGTTTTACGCTACTAAACAACATTTCAATTGTTTGATTAAATGTCTCTAGACATGTTCCGGGCGCCCTGTACAGACAGCTAACAATAACATTTTTGGATTTTTCAACCTCAATCTCAACAGTTATGCACTCCAGAACTCCCTCAATGGCAATTGACATATTTTTAACAACTTTACAAACAAGCTCGTTGCTCACGTATAATGCAACACCTCCACCTTTTTTGCAGATACGATTTGTGGTAAATACGTTGTACCCTTCTAATTCTACTTCACAAATTTTATTATCATCTAACCATGTTTCTGAGAATGCTATGACAGTGAATTTATTAAGATTACTAAGATATTCTTTAATCTCCTCAAAGTTCTTATATAAGCTTCTACTATTGAGATGTATAATACTGAGTGCTCCTTCCGTGTTCACATTATTGAACTGTTCATTGGAATAATATTTACAGTCATATATTAAATCATTGTAAAAGTTACTATCTGGATCAATATCTTCACCAAACTCATTTAATTTGTATTCCATTTCATTATTTAGATTATAGATCTCACTCTCAGTCATTTGTATCAGCTAATTCCTCCTCACTAAAAGAAACCCACAGTTGGACCAAACTGTGCAGTTAGCGCGTTGGCGATCTCACCACAAGCCATACCACTCATCCTTCTCTCTATAATAAAGTCGGCGAAACTATTTAAGGCCATTTGAAAACTTATTAAAGTAGAAAAAAAGACAAATTAGTTAGCCACTGTAACAGCTGACGTCTTCTCACAAAGTAGAGTGACTTCGGCCGCTTAGTGGCATAGTGGTAGGCATGGTTAACAGATTCCGGGTCAGCTTCAAAATAAGATCAAGAATGGAAAATCAAATTTTTGCCGTGGTTTTTCGATGTTGGTGTTTCTTGTGTAAATGTGTAATGGAAAAACGGATTATGACCTGTTTTTCGTTATCCGTTTTTTAATTTTAAAACACAAAATCGAAAAACGGATTAAATTCTCGTTTTCTACATTTTATTTTGAAAACGGAAAACGGGAAACGGCCAATATTCGTTTTTTGTATTTTCTTTCCTAATCAAAAATAGAATGGCCGCGACGTACACGGACCCTTTATACTGTGGTTCTTTTAGTCAGTTTTTCGGAGTAATGGCTATTAAGTTTCTTTCACTTTCTGTGTAATGCAGTTGTTATTGATTGTGGTAGTGATTGATCAGAAACGGCACTCCCTCATCCAGAGAAACTGAGCTGTCGGGGTTTTTTCTCATGTGTTTTGGGATGAAAATAATCAGAGACGAAGCACAGACGCTTATTGGTTAAACAAACTGATTGCCATTACAGCTGACTAATCATAAGCAGTAAGCAGTGGCCAAATTACTGTTACTATGTATATACATTTCCTTTTTTTTTTACTATATTTCCTGCTAATCGTAACTGTAGGTCCTTGGTTGATCTGTATAATGTTATTTTAGTTTTTCTCTGAGATCAGTGGATTTGGTAAAAGCATGAGTGTCTCTGTGCATGTCTGTGAAATGTTTGTTTTGCATTAATAACATAATAATTTGTTGTAAGTAGTTACTTTGATTGGTATTGGCTACATTTACCGCTCAGTATTGCACAACAACTAGCAAAATTACTACACAAAAATTAGTTTTGTGGAAAAGTAATGAGTAACTATTTGCTATTTGATTACTTTTTTAAAGTTAACCCAACAACATTTTAGTCCGTCCCAACCCTATTACAGATAATGTTTTCTTGCCATCTTACATTTATCACTTTATTTTCCCCGGAACCTCATATGCTCGGTGTGGAGGAATATGACTGATTTTAATGTGTAAATAATGAATTGTTATTGAAAATATCTGCAAATTAACTTCTCGGCTAGCAAGAGATATATGACTTGTAGCTTGTGAAGTTAAACAAGATGTTAACAACATTGAAATGTAAGCGGTGGCAGTTGACCTGAAAATTCTTGAGTCCCGGTACCATCTGGTTCTACAATATGATAATTCAGAACAACTGTAGCCGGACTAGTATAGTTGATGCTTTCCGACAGGTTTGACTTTAGTGTGCTCTGGAGTCGTTTTTTTATGTGGCCAAGCGATTGCTATTGGTGAAGCTTGATCTGCCTAATTTTAGTGTTGTTTATCGGAGTGTGCTATCAGTCTGTGCTAAATAAGTCCTGCGGATGCTCATGTACGAACATTATCCCCTATCAACCCATGACTTCAGTATCGGTGTCCTGTTAGATCATTGACCAAAGTATTGAATTCTAATAGACTTATTGGTGTGTCCTAAACTGCTCAAGTATTGAATTATGATATTGGCAAAAGCCAATTGCCTGAGGGTTGAGTTATGATATTGATGTGCCACTGGCTAATGGCTCTCCATATTGAATTATGATATTGGTGCACTTTGATGGTGTACAGATTGAATTATGATATGGCTTGCTATCTGCTAATAGCACGGACTGGGTTATTCCCAATGTCAGTCATGCTTTCAATTCTGGATCCATAACTGGTCTTATGGCTAACTCCATCAGTGATATCAAATGAAAAAGCCTTTTCTTTAGCCCCCAGTTCATCACTACCAGTTCACTTCAGACATATTTTTTATTATTTCCCATTCCTGGTCAGTGCGTGCCATGGCCACCTCAGACATTATCCATTTTGTTTTGTGTTTGGCTTGTTCAACCTCCTCTATTATAACCCGCCTAATGTCATAGTAATGACATTATAATAGCTTTGCCTTACGTCATTTCTACCAGCGTCCACACCTTTGCTCTGTTTATGTTGAGCTCATGTCCGTTTCGGTGCTTTGAATAAGACCAAGGCTGTGATGGTTGCACAGGCAGCATAGTAAATGGTTGGTGTGGGTCTGCGTCAGCCCTCTAAAAATAACGCAGACTGCAGGCTGGGCTCAGCAGAAAACTACCACCGATTATGATGATTCAACTATGGCTAAAACACACAGGTGTACATATGCGCGTGCGCTTGATAAACATGGTAGAGCTGACAGTTACTTTGTATTAAAGGCGCTATACCCGTTTCTGCAAGGTTTGAATGTTTAGCACCGCCCCCCAACCCGCTCACAGGCTTCTCATTTCCCCCACGCTCTCATCCAACAGAGCCACCTAGTTTTATTTGCGATCGGATATGTATGCTAACATTAGCATTAGCGCAACTTCTTGTAAGATGTACAACAATCTCTGATGAAATGGTACTAAAGCAACACACTGCAAACACAATATATAAGTAAAAGAATACCGCTAGTTTCGCGTCCGAATGTATTAATTTAAACATTAGGATATATTCTAATATTCAATTATAATTTATTATACAGCTCCTCACAGCAGCAGCACACCATTGACTTGAATGCAATTCTTCTGATAATTTTTTCTTGATAACAGAACTCTCAAACCAATAATGACCGCAGCCCTTTGGCAATGCAATCTGTTTGTAATTCAGGTGTGTAAAATACTGCCATTACTCCCCAAGTACAATAAGCTATCAGCGCCTGTCACTACCATAGACTGTATATATTAACGGACAGAGTCACGCCTATCTCCGCCGTTCTAACTAATGGGCCAAAAAATGTGCTCTACTGGAGCAATCCAAGAGGGCCGCGAGTGGTCCCGCCCACAAGAAAATTGTGAAAAAACGCATCTGCGCATGCGTCAGCCGGTGCAACTCCATTCATTTGAACGAGAGACTTCAAAAATTCACAGCAAGTAAACTAGAGTGGACCAAAAAAATCCACCCCCCTCAGCATTGACACACATGTGGAACGGAGCTTTGGGCCCAGAGCCAACTTTTGGACCATCCTGTAAAGACGTTTTTGAGAGGTCTGCCAATGCTATATGTTAGCATTGGCTAATTCTTCTTCTGGGTCTACCTCCATCGGCCCGGGGTGGTATTGCAGCATGTCAGCGCACGTCATTTTGGCCACTTTTGAGCAGGGACCCTCCCCCACTGGTCACTACACTGTGCAGTTTCTCTGCACACTTGTCTGTGTAGAGAAGCTAGCGGAGCTAGCGCAGCTAGCCACGCTCAATACACAAATGCATATCAATCAATCAACACCATTAAACGTTAATCGGACAATACAGTATACATACATCCTTAACACACATGCACGGACGATTTCAGAATTTGCTGTTAACGTTTTCATGACAATAAAAATACTGTTTTAATGTGACAAAAAGCGATCGCGAGAAACCCGGAAGTTACCATGAAACCGCTAGCTAGCTTAGCTGTTACCTGCCTAGCACGTCCCGGTGAAGCCTTTGGGAGCTAACTATTTTATTTTCACTCAATTAAATACATTTCGAATTATAAGGGCTGTCTATTATTTGTTCGAATATATATATCTTTTATTTTAGAATTATATTCGAATTTTGAATTTTTATTTGAAAAAAAAAAGAAAAAAAAATGATATTCGAATTTTGAAGTCGAAGCCCTGGAGTTAAGCAGTTCTGTAGGGGCAGGCTGCTCGTTCTGTGAGTGGAGGCGAACGAGCGTCCCGCTCAGACTCTATTCAGCACTTTTCAAGGCCTAAACTCATACACCGCTGAATCAATGACCTCAAGTTTTCAATTAAATTATGTATTATGATACAACTTGTATGTAGTAAAAAGCATTTTTATGAACTACTTAGAAAAAAAATTGGGTATAGCTTCTTTAACTCACCACAATCTCTTCAGTCTATTGTCACTATGGCTTATGACTAGACAATTCATCCATCCATCCATTTTCTACCCTTTAATCCATTTCTGGGTCAGGGGGGTGGCAGTCAGAGATGCCACCCAAGTCTCATAGCACCAGCCCCTCACTGACCCTCTGCAGGTGGTGAGTCCACAGGAGGACGGCTGCTCTCTGAGTGTGAGCATAGCCTTGATCTTTCAGTGGGAGCTTTTTGGGCAAAGTGGGGTTAAGTGTCTTGCCCAAGGACACAACGACAGCAGTCATCAGTGGGAGTCGATGGAGAAGGTGCAGAGGTGGGAATTGAACCCACGACCTTCTGGGCTTAAGGCCAATGCTCTACCAACTGAGCTACTGTCGCCCCACTAGACAATTCATTGAGTTAATTTATTTTGAATAAAATCATGAAAAATTACAAAACTGTGAAATTGAGGTTGTATAATGTAATTTGTAATTATGGCAAGGCAAGTTTATTTGTATAGCACAATTCATACACAAGGCAGTTCAAAGTGCTGAACAAAAAAAAAGATAGCATTAAAATCATTATGTACGATGATGTACCATATGTAATGATGCCTGTAACCGATATGCCGTTGTTTACACATAATTGTATTTCTGTTTTATTTAATAAATATTGGAATTAGGGGATGTATCAGCTGATAATTATCAATAGATATTCTTTTTTGCCATATTGCCCAGCCCTACTAAATAGCATAGTGGAAAACTGTATTTTGAGGTTTTAGATACTAAGACATGTTTTAGTTGAACTTGTGACAGTATATTTTTAAATGCTTCAGCAATTCCCACATAGGAACTTGACCTCTCCTTGCTCTTCGACCTGGGCAGCTGTGAGTCCTGGTTCAAAGGTTCAAAGGTGGGGTGACCCTGGCGCCCTGTCTGTCTGACCGGTTCGTATGACGACTTCACCATCTGCCGCTGACATCGCCTCCTTGAACTTGAACTTCTCAGTGTGTCTGTTGAACAAAGAAATAGTAATATTTCTCAGTTTCCAAGGATCACGTTAAAGGCACCATAGCTTTTTCTTGTGTGAAGCAAATTTGTTGTTGCTTTACGTTTACTTAATTTATTCCACATACTCTCAAAATGATGACATCCCATGGCACTTTGTTTGTTACGTTGTTGTTACTGCTGGCACCTCTCAGATTAGGGCTCATAAAAGACTGAAACTCAATGCGCTGGGTTAAAACAGTGTCTGTTTAAAAGTGAGAGTTGTCCTCTGGAGGAAGGGGGGGAAGGGCCTGGGCCTGGTGTTTAGTAGACACAGACTCATCCACTGACTGCTGTCTGACCTGCAGTTCAGCACTATGGTTATTAATAGGCCCAGAGGCCTGGGCTTCAGGAGGCCCTCTGATCAGCTCCAGATGTGGAATGAGAACAGACAATTTGGCCCGACCATGTTTCACAAACTGGAGATAGGCTCTTGTAGAGTGATAAAGAGTGAAGCAGAAGGACCAGACCTTTCCACAGCGGGAGTGTTTTCTGAGCCTTTGTGTTCTTCTGTTTGTGTGTTTTTTCTCTCATTTTTTAATACACTGCCTTAAGACCACAAGACTGTAAAACGTATGGCATCACCATGGAAACCATAATAAGTACCTATAAAACAGCGTGTAAACTGTGAAATAAGACAAACAGACCAGAACAGGGCTGGCTGGCAGGCTCAATGGCTGCCTTCCGCCATAAAAGTATCTGAGAGCCAGACTGAAGGAATGCCTCGGAGGCCGCTGTGGCTGTCACGACACATGAAAGGATTAGGCTCTGTGTTTTATCTCCTCTTTATCTGATGGTAATGGATAAGCTGAGTGTAGCCTATCATCTGACGCTAGAGCCCAGGGTTTGATGTTTTAGTGGGGTGACGGTTTGTTGAGTTGACCGCTTTGGTCTATTGATTGCTGTTTGATGGTTTTGATATGTAGGCTGTGTGGAACAGGTCAAGTCTTTTATGCAGTGAAGGCTCCAAATAGCTTTTAGCTGTCCTTCACTCCCCCCATTACTCTAGTGGTTCGTTTGATGTTTGGATCAATCAATAGAAAGAGCCCGAGCGCTTACACATGCTCCATCCCACTTCCCACCGAGTTGCTCTTCCTTCAATGTGTAAAGCTGTATATCAGTCTTTCAACACAGAATAAATGATACAATTACGAGCCATTACTTAGTCTAGTGCAAGATAATTATTCCGCCATTACTTTAAGGATTATCTATGCTTATTCTCTCTGTCTCACCACATTACTCAGCTTTTCTCCTCAAAAGTCCAACCACCGGAACCGAATAGCCTTGCTCATAAAGGCTGCATCAGACTTGGCCGCAGGAGGAACTTGCTTGACGTTGATTGTATAGATGGCGGGTGTCAAACTCACTCAGGGCGGCACAACACAGAGTGTCAGCACTAGTTTAGGGACCAGCCTAGAATTTTGTGAGCCATGGAGATTGAGGCTTTATGCTTTTAATCTATGCTTCGAAGTTGTATACTGTTTAGTTTAATCCCTCATGGACGATTTCAATGTATAACAATTTAATGAAAGACGCTCATAAGGAATGGGTGGGTTTGTCTTCCGTTTGACATAAAAAGAAAACATTCTGTCTACAGCCTGTCAAAGCTCAGATGCTAAGCAGGGCAGGGCCTTGTTAGTATTTTAATGGGAGACCTCTGGGAACACCAAGTGCCACAGCGGGGCCGAGGCTGTAAAGTGCTAAACTGTTGTTGCGTCCTTAAGCGAGGTGCCTAACCAAAATTCCCTGGATGAGTCCGGTGTGTGCGTGTGTGTGTGTGTGTGTGTGTGTGTGTGTGTGTGTGTATGTTATGATTGGTAGTGGTTGAAGATTAACACCCCTTTACATTCAGTCTTCTTCAGTGCACCCGTGACTATAGTAGTTTAGTGTCACTGTGTACGGAATGAATAAACAATCAATCTACCTTTATTTGTTTAGTGCTTTTCTTTGTGTTTTCTTTGTGTTACCTGGTGTAAAAACATTCAGAAGAAGACTGAATGTAAAGAGGTATTAATCTGTGCTGTCAGCCCCTTTGACCACTACCAATCATCACACACACACGCACACACACACACACCGGACTCATCCAGGGAATTTGGATCTAGTGTAACCTTGTCACACTAGGTCTGGTCTTATTGTTTTTTTGTTCAATCAGGCTTCACCAGGACAGAGTACTAGTTACTGAGAGAAACTTACTGAAACTAATTGCAGATGAAAACAATGAACTATGACTTTGCTTCTCCTGTTTTGAGCCTAAGTTATTAAATTGTCACTTTTCCCGTCAAACATCCCTAACATTTCTGGATTTGTTTCTACCAAAAATGCTGAAATACTTGTTAGATACTTTGTATCAATCAAGAAAAAACAAACATTTCACATTACACCTATTTTAAAAGATGAAAGCGCTCCACAGTAGGGGTGGGAACCTCAGGCTGAGTTTACACTGAGACGCTGCGCAGACGTTTCCAGGCATGTAGTTCCTGGCCGGGCGCCTCTACTGGCAGTATACTCACTTTCTCTAGAAGACGTGGAAGAACAGGGGAAGAATGCACCAACATCATTCTGCATTTTAACAGCAGCTGTGAAAATAGAAACTGAACCTAGAGCTTTGCGTGGTCTCGTTTGGACGAACGAAGGTGTAGAATTATCCTCCGTGCAGCGCTCGAAGCCACGAAGCTAGTTAGTGTACCCGCCGCCATTGTTGTTTACGTTTGTTCTCCGCTACTGCGCATGTCCAAATTTACGTGCGGGGAGCAGCGGGGAGGTGGGGGTCAGAGCAGACGCCGATTTCACACCTTTTTCCTAGCCTGACTCTCGCCAGACCCATGTAGTTTGCTGCACTTCACACATGAGTCTGGTACTGAGCCATAGTGGTTGGATTTCAGAAGGCAGGGCCTTGTAAAAAAAATCCTTGTATGTGATTGGATAGACCACTTGTCCGTTATCTTGAATGAAGTCTGCTTTCAACCACTCACGTCGAAGCATACGGCTCCCATAGGTTGCCAAATCCCAGCAAGATTTTCCAACCCAAAATCCGAATGATTTTTTGGCTAAAATCGTAATGTAATCAACTTGGGCTATCTTGATTCTGCTTATTGTCTTTCTGTTTATTTAATACCTACAAGTCTCTTGGAAAAAAATATGCGGGAACCACCAAACCTGGCAACCCTGCTGCTTAGTGTGTAAACAGGAACACTGAACCAGTGCTTCAACCAAACTTTACAGGAACATTTGACTCTTAAAACACACATATATCAACATAGAACCATCAACATCTCGCCTCAAATTGCATTAAAAGTGACCTCTGTGTCTTAATTCGATCGTATTTACTCTTTTAAAAAGATTTGCGGACTTTACGTCCGCCATCTTGGATTCCTCTCGCTGCTGCATGAGAGAAGCTTGAGAAGGCAGTGCAAACCCCACGTAACACCGGCAATCCTGTTTGGTCGATTTAAAAATAATCTGGGGAAGGCGTTCGCTATGGCGTCAATACCAGACCCATGTGGTTCAGCCAAACGCCTCTGGTGGAGCATGGCGGAACTACAAGGGTCTGGCAGAGCCAGGCTACCTTTTTCCCTCTCGCGGGTTTGAAAAAACGCCCCGCTGAGCAGCGTTTCTGAGCTGTCCCACTTTGCAGGCTGGATCTGAACACTTACGTTTTCACCCCCCTGGAACACAGTCTTCGTATGAACGGTTGGAAGCAACCAACATCCAACTATAGTGTTTTACTGCCACATTGTCTCCGTGTAAACTCAGCCTCAGGGTACCTCACAATAATATACGATGTGCGATACAAAGCTCACGATAGCAGCGATTATCGATATATTGGTCAAAAGTATACCTACGATAATAATTTTTCTTATATTTATGGCATAAATTAAGTGAAAAAATACACTTTATTTCAAGATAAATGGATAAAGTGAACAAGCAAAAATGCCTTTTAACTTGCACATTTTAGTAAAAATCTTACTTTATCTATCTTACATTCAAAAAAATACAGTGCCTTGCGAAAGTATTGAACCTTTCAACATTTCGCCACATTTCAGGCTTCAAACATAAAGATATAAAATTTAATTTTTTGTCATGAATCAACAACAAGTATGACACAATCGTGAAGTGGAACAAAATTTATTGGATAATTGAAACTTTTTTAACAAATAAACTGAAAAGTGGGGCGTGCAATTAGGGCTGGGCAATAAATCGAATTTTGGCAATTAATCAGCTTTTGAAAAAATCAAATTCTTAAAAAATGTGAAAATCGTGAAATCGAATGAGGGATATTGTGAGAGTTCCAGCAGCACATCAATTATACTTGCGATATCAGCAGTCTGTACAAGACTTTTATAATATGTATTGGGGGAAACAAATAAAAAATAATTTTGAAACTTAAATATTTAGCGGGAAGATAAAAAAATAGCTAGATGTTGGGTGTGCGGACTGGGTCGCCGAGGTCTCCGCCTTCGACTGCTGCCCAGTCCTCTCTGCACCGAGCCGCCACGGACCCCTCTGCGGGTGGTGGGCCCACAGGAGGGACTGCCCACGTCGTCCTTTCGGGCTGAGCCCGGCCGGGCCCCGTGGGCTAAGGCCCGGCCACCAGGCGCCCGCTTTCGGGCCCCGACCCCAGGCCTGGCTCCAGGGTGCGCCATGCCGGGCGACGTCACTTGTTCTTTTTTTGTGCGATCCATGACGGGTTGTGGACTGCGCTTCGTCTGACTCGTCACCTGAGACCTGTCTGCCATGGGAGACCCTACCAGGGGCATGAAGCCCCAGACAGCATAGCTCCCAGGATCACCCGAGTACTCAAACTCCCCCACCACGTTAAGGTGGCAGTCCAGGGGGGAGAGCCACCGCGGATACAAGCGGTCGAAATGAGCTTCCTCCGCAGAGTGGCTGGGCGCTCCCTTAGAGATAGGGTGAGGAGCTCAGTCACACGGGAGGAGCTCGGAGTAGAGCCGCTGCTACTCCACGTCGAGAGGAACCAGTTGAGGTGGCTCGGGCATCTGTTCCGGATGCCTCCTGGACGCCTCCCTGGGGAGGTGTTCCGGGCACGTCCCACCGGGAGGAGGCCCCGGGGAAGACCCAGGACACGCTGGAGGGACTATGTCTCTCAGCTGGCCTGGGAACGCCTTGGAGTCCCCCCGGACGAGCTGGAGGAGGTGTGTGTGGATAGGGAAGTCTGGGCGTCTCTGCTTAGACTGCTGCCCCCGCGACCCGGCAACGGATGAAGCGGAAGAAAATGGATGGATGGATGGATAAAAAAATATTTTAAGGGCACTCAGTCTGTCTGAGTGACTGTAATGAAAATCGATTTCAAATCGACATCGTCCAAAGCAGGAAGTAAAATCGAGATTTTACTTTTTTGCCATATCGCCCAGCCCTACGTGCAATATTATTCGGCCCCTTTACTTTCAGTGCAGCAAACTCACTCCAGAAGTTCAGTGAGGATCTTTGAATGATCCAATGTTGTCCTAAATGACTGATGATGATAAATAGAATGCACCTGTGTGTAATCAAGTCTCCGTATAAATGCACCTGCTCTTTGATAGTCTCAGGGTTCTGTTTAAAGTGCAGAGAGAACCATGAAGACAAAGGAACACACCAGGCAGGTCCGAGATACTGTTGTGGAGAAGTTTAAAGCCGGATTTGGATACAAAAAGATTTCCCAAGCTTTAAACATCTCAAGGAGCACTGTGCAAGCTATTATATTGAAATGGAAGGAGTATCAGACCACTGCAAATCTACCAAGACCCGGACGTCCCTCCAAACTTTCATCTCAAACAAGGAGAAGACTGATCAGAGATGCAGCCAAGAGGCCCATGATCACTCTGGATGAACTGCAGATAACTACAGCTGAGGTGGGAGAGTCTGTCCATAGGACAACAATCAGTTGTGCACTGCACAAATCTGGCCTTTATGGAAGAGTGGCAAGAAGAAAGCCATTTCTCAAAGATATCCATAAAAAGTCTCGTTTAAAGTTTGCCACAAGCCACCTGTGAGACACACCAAACGTGTGGAAGAAGGTGCTGTGGTCAGATGAAACCAAAATCGAACTTTTTGGCCACAATACAAAACGATATGTTCGGCGTAAAAGCAACACAGCTCATCACCCTGAACACACCATCCCCACTGTCAAACATGGTGGTGGCAGCATCATGGTTTGGGCCTGCTTTTCTTCAGCAGGGACAGGGAAGATGGCTAAAATTGATGGGAAGATGGATGGAGCCAAATACAGGACCATTCTGGAAGAAAACCTGTTGGAGTCTTCAAAAGATCTGAGACTGGGACGGAGATTTATCTTCCAACAGGACAATGATCCAAAACATAAAGCCAAATCTACAATGGAATGGTTCACAAATAGACGTATCCAGGTGTTAGAATGGCCAAGTCAAAGTCCAGACCTGAATCCAATCGAGAATCTGTGGAAAGAGCTGAAGACTGCTGTTCACAAACGCTCTCCATCCAACCTCACTTAGCTCGAGCTGTTTTGCAAGGAAGAATGGGAAAGAATTCCAGTCTCTCGATGTGCAAAACTGATAGAGACATACCCCAAGCGACTTGCAGCTGTAATTGCAGCAAAAGGTGGCGCTACAAAGTATTAGCGCAAGGGGGGCCGAATAATATTGCATGCCCCACTTTTCAGTTTTTTATTTGTTAAAACAGTTTAAATTATCCAATAAATTTCGTTCCACTTCACGATTGTGTCCCACTTGTTGTTGATTCTTGACAAAAAATTAATTTTTATATCTTTATGTTTGAAGCCTGAAATGTGGCGAAATGTTGAAAGGTTCGAGGGCACTTTTGCAAGGCACTGTGTGTATATATATATATATATATGTATTATTTTTTTTGTCGATACTTAGCAAAAGCATATTGATAATCGATTGTGTGAGAAAGTATCACGATACATCACCATATCGATATATTGTCACACTCCTACTCCACAGTCTGGTGCCCTCATATATTTCTGGTTTTCTGGTTTGTTCCTTATGATCCTCGGGTCTTATCCTTCTCGGAAATGGAAGAAGCTGCTTTGATGCTGAGCTAATTCAAAACTAAACTAATGACTTGCCTGTTTGGACCTTCTTTTTGCTCAACAATGTGGTTATTTCTATATTTTTCTTGATCTGTTTTGATTGAGCATATTCCGTTGCATTTCTGTATTAGATTACTATATAAACAAATGCCATTCCTTTCTTCCTAATATTGCAAGAACCTAGAAGTTTAACAAAATTACTTCAAATCCTATTTAGCAGAGAATGAAGATCAAATCTGAACTAAATCAACATATTTTCAACACCGTTTGTGTTGAGTAAGATATGCATGTATGCATTGGAGCAAACCATGCTGCATGATATACTGTTATCAGTAATGTTTGTGTTTGCTGTATTAAGTATAATTGATTGTCCAGAGTGCCTCCCAGGCAGGTTTAACCAGGTTAAAGACAGTTCTGTTTAACTGTGCATACAACTGAGGGATTTTATATTTTTATCTTTCTTTTTAATGTTCTGTGATAATTTATGATTTTAATGCTTTCTTGTTTTGTTCAGCACTTTGAATTGCCTTGTGTATGAATTGTGCTATATAAATAAACTTGCCTTGCCTTGCCTTGTGGTGTTAGTTTTGTGAAGTCCAACAGTCCTGGATAGTCCTACTGTTCTCCAGACTTTATTAATCCCCAACTTCCCACTGCATGATCAGTTTCCATTTTTTAGGCCATATCTGTGTTCTCATCCCCTCCGCAATCTCCTCTCACTGGCACCGAATGGCTTCCTGGCAGAATGGAGGCATTAATTCAGGGATGAGAGGTGTGATACTCTCCCCCTCTGCTTCTCCCCTTCGCAGTTGCTCTGTCTGTGCGCTGTTTGTAATGCGTGGCCTTTATCGTAGCCGAAACAGCTCACTACCCTCTGATCCTATCTCAGATCTCAATATCCTAGCCGTTCCACCCTGTAAACGCACGGATGAAAAATCTTGCCCTTTCCTCAATGCATTATACTCAAGTATATCGCCACATTGCCCTCTCCTCCCAATGCACTAACCTCACCACTCAGCCTTTGTGACATGGGCCTCCATCTACATTCAAACTCTGTAAAATAAGCACAAGCAATTCACTTCTGGGATGTGTGAAACCACTTTATCATCTGAGAATGGTGTTCAGGGGCATGGCCTGAGCCTAAACTCTAGTACAATGAGACTATGTTGGACAAAATAATGACTAGTTCACAGTTAGCTTGAGGAGACTTGATGCTTGGATGTCAGAGAGATAAAACAACAACCAGTCTCTCAGCAGAGAAACGTGGATCAATATCCACAAGGCTGCAGTGTAAAAGGGTGTTTTTGATCCAGGCCTGCGTCAGCAGTGGTGAGGTGAGCCCTGCCGCTCATGTGCTGTTGGTAGATATAGATTGGGAGCAAAATGCTCAGGGAGCACTGTCATGCTATTTCACTGAGGAGAGTGGTTCCGCTCACCCACCCAAGACCTATATGTGTAGGTATGTACATGACAAATATTGAGTTCCTGGCACTATTGTGGTGAAGAAAAGTTTTTGGTGACTATAGAAAAAGCTGAGATATAGAAATATACTACTAGCATGTTCGAACTGGCTGTGGTTTGAGAATGTGGCTGACACTTTTGTGACACATTGCACCATGCAATGTCAGGTAGGAAGCAGGCAGCATCTGGGATGCTTGTCTTATCTGCACCGCTGTTGAGCTGTTTGAGGGGGTGTTACTGTGATCTGTGAGCATGTACCGTGTCGCTGTAGCAAATGTGCTGTGCCTCCTCACTGAGCAGCCACCCTGGGACTCCACCCCCATCCAATACTCCGACATGTAGAACAGAACAACCACATGCAAAGAGGAGGAGTTGTGAGGGGGAGTCAAAAGGCAGGCCATAGATTGCAGATAAGACATCTTCCCAGACGCCTCTACTGTTTACTATCTAAACCGCATAACAGCTCCAGACTTGTTGAGATAAAAGGGAAGATTAGTGACTCCAGTGGTAGGACAAACTAACTTTGAAACACAGCGTGCCTGTGACAAGGCACACTTCTGGATGTAGAGGATTTTAAATGTTCCGTATGAAATGAGTCTAATATCCTGTTTACATAACGGACTCAATTATTCTGTTTGTACCATCTCATGGGTTTGTTGCTTGGCTCAGGTTTAAAGTGTTGTCCTTCATTAGGCATTGATGTAAAGTAGTTATAAACATGAATTTGCACATTCAAAATGTCTAGCTCTTCTGCTCTTGTTTGTTAAATGTGCCCCACTCACTGTGGCAATTCTCACAGAAGCAGATCAGCTTCATACTGTGTACACAACAATAACTTTGTTATCATTCCAGCAGCCTATCTGTCTGGGCATCGCTGGAGCGTGAGGGCATAAGGAATTTCATCTAGTTTTGATATCTCAATTAAAGTGCGTCTGTCTGCTGTTATCCCATTTAGTTTGTAGTGGATATGATTGGCATAATCAGACATGCATGATTGGTGCCTCCCATTTAATTAATCTGTCTGTATCCTCACCTGTGGCTCATTAGTGTAATTAGAGTGAATTAGTCTGATAGAAGGTCTCTCTGCATACAAGTCATTTCATTATGAAACACAGATGCACATGCACCTTGTTGGATAGCCAGTGGTAATAGTTTTTGTTTAGCTGTGACCATTATCACTGTTTGCTACAACAGTGGTTGCTTGAAGAAATACTCAATTTATTTGGCACAATATTTCCTTCTCACAGATATGTCTGTGCCAAACTCTGCTGGCAAACATGCAACACACTTCTTCCACTGAAACATCTCAAAGATTGTGAAAAGACTGGGCTCTCAAACTTACAGTGGCGGTCAACAGTGTACTCATGTGAGAGCACACGCGTGCAGAGCAATGTGCGGGAGGCTACTTGGCCAAGCCACTGTTGAAATCTCTCAAGGGAGTGTTGGCAATCTGTTCCAATCGTCTTTACAGCTGACCAGACGACCAAATGAACCAGGACAGGGACCGCTGCTGTGGGCCAGTCCAGCCAAGCCAAGCAGTGGGGAGCATTAAGTGGGCCACTTAATGCTCCCCTTGATACACCGTTCTAAATTACTAATATGTCTTTGTATTTCAATCATCTTTCCCGAACTTAATACAGAATAAATGAGTAAAATACTATAGTATCATAATCTTCTGAGACTAATGAACACTTATCCTGTGTGTTCAAAGCGTTGTGCTTTAGATCTAAGGATTGCACTACTTTAAAATCCCTGTATCCCGGAAGTATTATCTCATACAATTCAAGTAGAGTTCGTCTTTATGTGATATATTGTTTAGGGATGCATCAAGTGAGATTTTGGGCCGATACCGATACAATGTTTAACATAACAATATGGCTGATGTTTGGCTGATGCTTTTTCTTTTTGTTTTATATAATAATAATAATTTTGAATATAATAATAATAATTTCTTGGCTGCTTCAGTTTTCCGTTTTTGTTCAGCTTGCATGCAATTGTTGTACACCGCCTCATGCTTGCTTCTCAAATGTCCAATGAGATTCGTTGTGTTAAATTATTTTCTAGCAGTCCCTCCTCTTGAAATCTCACTGGAACACGTATCGCAAACTGCATAATGCTGATCTGTTACTGATACTGTATAATATTGCCACACAACCGGCATATCTTCTGTCTGTGTTCCTACTAGAATGTGCATGAGTGTTGTTTGAAATCTAAAATGTTACATTTCGATCATTGCTTTTTTTTTGGTTTTCATTAAAAAGGGGGGTTCCCTTTTTAATGAAAACCAAAAAAAAAAGTAATGATCAAAATTGGAAGGAAATCTGTATAATATTGGTATTGGTAATAACATAGATGAAAATATCAGGAAAAGCAGGATCACGACACCTACAATTTACAACATTTGATTCATTTTACAGCCCAACTTTCTATTTATTACATGCTCTAATCCTTGTTGATGTTGTTTATTTGCAAAGTTTACCAACCTATCACAATGTCAGACGTGACATTGTTTCCATGACCTGTCATGGCATGCATAGATTTTTAGTATAGTATAGATATTGTTGCAGTCGTCCAAAATGTGTTTTCATGATGGAAGAGTGGTCAAAATGAAGATACAGTGGAACCCAGAAATTGAATCCATAGATCACTCAATTACTAAAATAATCCATAGCTGCAACTCTAAATTTAAACTTAAAGTTAGTACAAACCCCAAAAACTGATAGAGTAAGGCATTTGTTATTTTTACTTCATACATGGTTCATATTTCAGTGAAATTTGACCACAAGGCCTGTGCTCATATAATCTACAGATTTAATTTTTTTGAATGCTACATGCTGTTTTTCTAACTGTGCATCCGCTCCATCCTGGTGTTGTTCCCCAACGAGCGTTTGTGTGCGTGCATTATAACCGGCTTCCCTCTACCCTTGCTGCTGGCGTTTCAGCGGACACTAAATTGTTTTTGGAATTATCTCTGTAAATGCTGAATATTTTTTCATTATTTATTCGTCTTCACCCCCTTAGTCCATTTTTGGGTTTGGAGGTGGCAATCACGGCTGCCACCCGATTCTCAAGACTTTTTGGTGCTTTGTGTCCCCTCCCAGCACTGAACCCTGTTTTTTTAGAATTATGACACATGACGAGCAGAGATGTGAAATTTGCCCTCATCAAACGTAACCTGACTCTAGCCAGATCCTTGTAGTTTGCTAAGCTTCTTACAAAGATCTGGGATTTCTCAAAAGGAGATGTATTCCAGAAGGTGGGGCCTTGTAAAAAAACATTGTATGTGATTGGATAAATCGATTTATTGTTTGTCAAATAAAAATACACAATGACAATTTGAGACAATTTTGCTGTGTAGACGCTGTGTATTTGCTTTCACAGAGTGGCTCAGGTCACTACATTGTTTCTTACTACATTTATTCTTTATTGTAAATGAAAATAAACACTAAAGCAATGCATTTTCTTCCGCTTCACTCGTTGCTGGAGATAAATACAATGGACATGTTCCATATAATAATTACCTTGTCAAGCAGATTATCCAATCAGAGAGCAGAAAGATTCTTTGAGTTTGACTTTTTGTCCAATCTCATCAAAATGGTGCTATGCGATTATAATCACAAATATGGTATATCGTTCAGTCATCCTGCGTTGATAAACATCTGATTGGCACCGAGGGTCTTTCCAGCAGGATACTATGAGGCCACATTCACCCACTTGGCATCGAATCAATCCTCTTTCATTTAGATGTTTTATATTGCACTGCGGTGAGGTGTTTTGGTAACACATTTGGATGTATTTGAAGGGATTGGTCAGAATCAAGGTCATCTGGGATTGGTTATGACCTCACAGCATGATGCATGTCAATTTGTATTAAATTTGCAAGAAAAGGGCTTATAAATAGCTTTAAGTCTATGGTCAATATACAGTGCCTTGCAAAAGTATTCGGCCCCCTTGAACTTTTCAACATTTCGCCACATTTCAGGCTTCAAACATAAAGATATACAATTTTAATTTTTTGTCATGAATCAACAACAAGTGGGACACAATCGTGAAGTGGAACGAAATTTATTGGATAATTTAAACTTTTTTAACAAATAAAAAACTGAAAAGTGGGGCGTGCAATATTATTCGGCCCCTTTACTTTCAGTGCAGCAAACTCACTCCAGAAGTTCAGTGAGGATCTTTGAATGATCCAATGTTGTCCTAAATGACTGATGATGATAAATAGAATGCACCTGTGTGTAATCAAGTCTCCGTATAAATGCACCTGCTCTTTGATAGTCTCAGGGTTCTGTTTAAAGCGCAGAGAGAACCATGAAGACAAAGGAACACACCAGGCAGGTCCGAGATACTGTTGTGGAGAAGTTTAAAGCCGGATTTGGAAAAAAAAAAATTTCCCAAGCTTTAAACATCTCAAGGAGCACTGTGCAAGCAATTATATTGAAATAGAAGGAGTATCAGACCACTGCAAATCTACCAAGACCCGGCCGTCCCTCCAAACTCATCTCAAACAAGGAGAAGACTGATCAGAGATGCAGTCAAGAGGCCCATGATCACTCTGGATGAACTGCAGATAACTACAGCTGAGTCTGTCCATAGGACAACAATCAGTCGTGCACTGCACAAATCTGGCCTATATGGAAGGGTGGCAAGAAGAAAGCCATTTCTCAAAGATATCCATAAAAAGTCTTGTTTAAAGTTTGCCACAAGCCACCTGGGAGACACACCAAACATGTGGAAGAAGGTGCTCTGGTCAGATGAAACCAAAATCGAACTTTTTGGCCACAATGCAAAACGATATGTTCGGCGTAAAAGCAACACAGCTCATCACCCTGAACACACCATCCCCACTGTCAAACATGGTGGTGGCAGCATCATGGTTTGGGCCTGCTTTTCTTCAGCAGGGACAGGGAAGATGGCTAAAATTGATGGGAAGATGGATGGAGCCAAATACAGGACCATTCTGGAAGAAAACCTGTTGGAGTCTGCAAAAGACCTGAGACTGGGACGGAGATTTACCTTCCAACAGGACAATGATCCAAAACATAAAGCCAAATCTACAATGGAATGGTTCACAAATAGACGTATCCAGGTGTTAGAATGGCCAAGTCCAAGTCCAGACCTGAATCCAATCGAGAATCTGTGGAAAGAGCTGAAGACTGCTGTTCACAAACGCTCTCCATCCAACCTCACTGAGCTCGAGCTGTTTTGCAAGGAAGAATGGGCAAGAATTCCAGTCTCTTGATGTGCAAAACTGATAGAGACATACCCCAAGCGACTTGCAGCTGTAATTGCAGCAAAAGGTGGCGCTACAAAGTATTAGCGCAAGGGGGCCGAATAATATTGCACGCCCCACTTTTCAGTTTTTTATTTGTTAAAAAAGTTTAAATTATCCAATAAATTTCGTTCCACTTCACGATTGTGTCCCACTTGTTGTTGATTCTTGACAAAAAATTAATTTTTATATCTTTATGTTTGAAGCCTGAAATGTGGCGAAATGTTGAAAGGTTCAAGGGGGCCGAATACTTTCGCAAGGAACTGTAGTACCAAGCACACTTTCTTACAAAGACACTGAAGCTGCAGCATGAGGCACATTTTCATTTATGAATGTGGGCCAATGATATAATAAACAGCTTTTTGTGGGCATTGCAACTACTTCAGAATAATTCATCTGATCATGTAAATCTATAGCGAATTGTAAATTTAAATGTGACAAGTCTCAATTTTTATTGTTTTATGTTTGTCTTTCACATTGGGGAAAAATATGTTGATAATGATATAAAAAAAAAAATCATGAATAGTCATCTATTAGAGTCTTCTCCAAGATCAATTATGATATAAATGTGTGATTGAAAACTTTTTTCATCCTGGCAAAATACGTAAGCCGATATAATGCACTTAAAATTGCCAACTGGAGCATATTTTTTGACAATTAATTTCACATGATTAAAATGTATTAGGTTCTTTTTTATTGGCCTTTTGAACAAGCTTGTGCGCACGCTCGAGTTCACTAACATACAATGCAGCTGCTCCATGGCCATGGGCAGACAGGCTGCTACATCAACCACTTGGATAGCAGGAAAGCAAGTGAGTAGTTTTTCCTGTTTGTTTAAAAAACTAACAAAAAACATACAAAAAGTCCACCAAGTCGCTATATTTTTTACTTGTACTTGGTCCAATTATAAGTTATAATTTTTGAAAATATAACCTAAATACGTTTGGATATATCAAGATCAGAGCTAAGGAAAAAATGAACTTAACGCTGATGGGTGAAGTTGTCTAATTAGCTCTTGATCAGCGTGGAATGTATTTTTTCAGTGTGAGCTGGTGTGAGGCGGTGGGCTGTGTACATGAGTGTGCTTTTGGGACCTTGTCAGCAGACTGAGCCACAAGGGCCCCTGTGGTAATGTGTGTATTAAATGATTAGTGTGTTAGTTAGCATAACGGCCCTTCAGCAGCGTTTAATCACTCTCAGGGGTGGGGAGCCTCACAGGAGGTGTAGGGGGGGGGCAGAGAATGGGATAGCACTGAGTGAGTTGGATAATCTGTGAAGTGAATGGAAAAATGGGAGGTGAGAAAAATCAGCGGGCAAACTAGGGCAAGAATCCAACAGAAATATAATCCAACAGTCAGCACCAAGATATAATCTCGACACTGTTAATGTCATTGTTAATGTCAGCACTTGTCCTATCATCTAGATCAAATTTCATAAATATCTATTAATATGAAATATAAGATAATAGTTGTGGGACCTACATCAGCCCTGACAACACTATTTTTCTTTTTTTCTTTAATTTTTTTAAATAAATGGTGCTGTTGTAATGGGGAAGGCCTGAGGAAAAAAATGGTAGACTCACGTAGTTCTTTCTGCCAATGTAATCAAAATAACTTGTTGCCAGGCTCATGTGTTTTGAACTAATGGTGCGTTACATTTGTGGGCGGAGGTCGAAACATGGAGCTGGTATCTGAGTTTCAAGTAGCAAGTGCATACTAGTGGACAAATAAAAAAAAAGAAAGCGCGATTTTACATTACTTGTAAAACTCAATGAAATATACTAGGGACATGTTCAAATCAGCCAAAATGCTGATCTGTTGAAGGTAATTTATCAACCCAGACGTTATTATTACATTATTATGTAATAATGTAATAATACATTATTACATAAATGTAATAATGGAAATGTTATTATTACATTTCCAAAATATATTAGTGACATGTTAGTCCCATATGAACCAGCCCGGACTCTGAGGAGCACAGGGACTGGACTCCTGTTAGTGCCCAGAGTCAGAACTAAACATGGGGAGGCTGCTTTTCAGATTCATGCTGCTAAAATCTGGAACAATCTTCGTGAAGATGTGAGACAGGCCTCCTCTCTGACAATGTTAAAAACAGTTCTGTTTAGCTGTGCATACAACTGAGGGATTTTATGTTTTATCTTTCCTTTTAATGTTCTGTGATTATTTGATTTTAATGCTATCTTGTTCAGCACTTTGAGTTGCCTTGTGTATGAATTGTGCTATACAAATAAACTTGCCTTGCCTTGCCTTACAGTTTATACCCAAAATTTACACCCAGATTCTTTGACGCGTAAACGTAGTGCAAGTTAATAATAATAACTTTTCATTGTGATGAGACGGACAATTTAAGGCAAAGGCTGATGCTGAGCAGGGGTACGCTCACAGACAGTGGGTGAACTGTTGATAGAGAAAAATAGAACGTGCACTCAGAGTGTATAGGCCTCGCATAGTCACAAAATATGACCATCACATCTACACACTAGCTAAATCTATGCAGTTGGAAATCCTGCATAAAGGAAAACCAAGACAATCACAATATCCCTTGGTGATGTAAAAACTCAACAAACATCAGTGGTTGAACTGTCGGATTCTTAAACATGGCGGCACTTTGAGGGAAGTTTTCTTGGCCACCAATATTTTCTCATTTCGGAATGGGAAATCTTTATAATTCTTCTTACAGGTAGATTTAGCAAGTATTGGTTGTACACACACACAATGTTAACAATTTTGGTTGTTCTTGTTTTGCAGAAAGAACTAGATGCCACTGCCACGCAGCTTGCCAACAGACAAGACGAGAGTGAACAGTCCCGAAAGAAACTAATTGACCTGAGCCGCGACTTCAAAAAGAACACACCAGAGGTGAGTCGAACAAATACCTCACTAATGTGAATCCAACAGTTCTTTGTCTTCCAATAGCTGGCCTCAGCATTCACATCTCCTCTACATCATAAATATAGGAGTGATCATTTACTCAAAAAGCAGGGGGGGAGACGGCACAGAGATGCGAGGTTGGCTCCCAAAAATAGTCCCTCCATTAGTTTCCCTGAAATCCTAAAGAGACAAAACAGAAATCCCCTCAGGAGTTTGTATTATCTGACCTAGTTTTTCAGCGAGCAGAAAGTGCGGCCCTTTGGTGTGTGCGTGTGCTGGAGATAGACAGACAGTGAGCAGCAGAGCTGAGCGAGAGGGAAAAAAGTGTGTGACAACACTACTAAGTGGGATCAGGAGGGAATTCTGCCCTGTTCCTGTGTTCCCAGCTCTCCTCCTGGGAATTGTTGTTTCATCTCTGTTACCAAGGCAACATATTTTAAACCACACTGCAAAAACAATGTATTGTGTTATTATTGGTAATGTCACCATGGTGAATTATTGATGGCGCTGTGAATAATGTATGAAAGGAGAAGACAGTGTATAGAAAATGGTAAACCCTCAATGGACTTAACACTTGGCTTATTACAGATAGGCTACCAAAGGATATGAATTGTGACTCACAATACGGAGGTAGATCAGAGTACCTGAATATAATTTGATTAGCTACACTTATGTGAATGGCAAGTGCACATACATGGAGTCAAAGTGGTATACGCACAGGGGAAACATGCTGCACAACACAGAGCAGATCAGAGGAGAGGACATACACATTCATCAGTGTAACAAGGCTGTGATTTAGGGTGGCTCGTCTGGCGTCTGTGTGGCCCCTGGCATCTCTCTGGTATGTGGAGGAGGAATCTGAGCTCGGCCAGACGAGCGACAGGATTCATTACAGGCCTGTTACAGGCTCAATAGGAATCCCCACCAAACATTGTACAATTGAAGATTATTGACATTTAGAACTGGGTGCATACTTTGCCTGCCATGGCAGGCTCTTGATGAAAGAATATAAGTAGTCTTAAGTGCATTTTCTGAAAGTGCATTTCGTGGCTCTTGGTGTGTGGTTGACCAGTCTACATCACGGCCTGTCAGCTCTCTGTGGTCCGCACCAGTCAGTGGAGATCACAGTCACATCAGATCAGACTGCATTAAGCTGAGCGGGAGTCCGTCTCTGATCCATTATTCAACAACCAGGAGACCAGCCCACGTTGACTGTGTCTAGTCTGCTGAGCTGTACTCGGCGTGAACCACACTCACGGCCTGCATAGTGGTGCACATGGCATGTGCACATACTGTAGCATTTTCAAAGTAGTGCAAAGAAATGTTGTCAGAAAACAAAGTTTTCATAATTCATCAGCTTTGACACACTGTTGGATTTTTTTGAGACTGCATCTCGCTGAGCTTCCTAAGTTTACTCAATTATTCATCCACATCTTAATTTATTTTTTGTTGGGAAAATCTTTCGAGCTATGGTGTTATAAAGGAATGGGTGGGATTGGCTGTAAAATGTCGCAACGATTGGTAGCCAGAGGCAGTGGTAGTAAAACAACTTGGTGTGTGCACATGCATACACATACACACATTTGTGTTTAGCTGCAGGCCAGACAGACAGCGAATGGGAGTTCCATACTCCCAGGAGGATTCCTCGGGCTGGCCTGTCTGCTGTCTGCCGGCAGCTTACACACCAGTCATCCATCTCCCACTACTGGCCCCTCCACTCCCCTCTCTGCACACACAGCCAGACTGACCATCGTTTCTGTGTGCATTGTTATGTTATATGCTCATAAATCTTAGGAGCAGTGGGGGCAAGTAGGCGGAGCACTGAAGAGTGGACCAAAGGGTATAGAGGCAAGGAGCTGGAACCAGACCAGTGGCATGCCTTTGCGTCTGATTTGAATGTGGATTAATCTGATCAATGTAGAATGCAGTTGTGCGGACAACCATCAGCAAACAAACCATATGACTATTTACAAAATACATTCAATTACTAAATTCTTTAATTAGATGTATTAGTCAGTCTTGCCTCAAATGTTAATGGTGTAATGTGTAAATGTGTTTTGTTAAAACAGAAATAGTATATTAAACTGTTCCGTTAAATTATAAATAGATATTTGTCTACAATCTCCCAGCCCATGTTAATGTAATCATTACTGATAGGTCAGACTGCGTGTGTGGTGTGTTTTGTTCACGCTTCTGTGTGATAAAGCAGAGGGGGATGGGTCGCCCAAGTGTGGGTCATTATCCTGGCTGGGAATATTGAATTGGCCCAGACAAACAGCTCTGGTGACCCCTGATGAGGTAACAATGGACCAGGGTCACCAGGGTCAAAACCTGTCCTCAGCCCAGACAAGTGGCCTGTCTGGCTCTGTCTTGGCGAAGTGGAGAGTCTGTCCTAGGTCAGTTTGAGTTTAAAACGAGCAATTTCTTCACTTTAGGACATTTGTGAAGAGCTCTTACTGATACGTCTTTATTCGACTTCACGTCTTCATTGGGCATGTTGAGTTTTGTGTGAGTCCACAAAGTGTGCAAATCAGATGTCCGTGGACAGAATGTTCTATTCGGCGGTGCTTTTACCGTACGCTCCAGTTCAGTTTGTGAGGGATGTAGGCTCAGCTAACAGCATGGTGATTTGCATGTTCCCCTGATACATACTTGACTGGCTATCTAATCTCAAACCACTGACTTGTACTGGAAAGTCATGCAACGGGACTGACAGGAAGAAAAGCATTTGCTTTACTCAAAGAGTTTGGTTCCCCAATGTCCTCTGCTATAAATGTAAGCCTATTCTGCGTCTCACACGCACTGGATATGCCTCTGGGTGGCCCAGGTGGTGCTGCACCTGTTCTTATGAGAAAGGACCCACAAGGGCACTTGAGGCTAAACTGCCCCCACCCACACTAATTATGCACAAGACACTTGCGTGTCATGATTGGTTCTTTAATTAGGTGATGTACTGGCGAGCCACAGCTGATCAAGCATAAATAAAATGGACTAATGTCTGATTTTACATCCAAATTGGATTATGGACAGCAGGAGGAATCATCTACAATTGTAAAGAATACAGAGATACAGAGAATCATCAACACCGATATGTGTGCGCATTTCCCAGAGGCTTGAAGCACATAGGGTTTCAACTTTGTATGGTTGAAACAATGTGTGTGTTTTTAATTACATTTTTTAAATCTAATAGCTGCAAAATACAAATATTCGACTGACAAATTATTTGGTTCAGTACATCTCTAATTCTGAACTCCCTAATTTTTATTGTATTTCACAGGATTTACGGAAACAGGTTGCACCATTACTCAAGAGCTTCCAAGGAGAGGTAAGTTCCTATCATACATGAGACTCTATCTATATACATATATCTATACTATACTATATGTAATTTTCAATTGTTGCCAATGCGACGATCAGCCCTCTGTTCCCCTGATCATTATTTCTTCTACCATGATCTCATTTCCCCTTTTCCCATCACTTTTCTTAGCTCTGCTCTTGATTTTCTCCCCTATTCATGATGTCCAGTAGCCCGAGGATGTGTTTAAATTGCATCCTGCAAAAAGTCCCTACAAAAGCTCCTCTTGGCCACTCACAACTCTCCAGATGCTTTCTTATCAATTTGGTCTTTTACTCTGCATTCTGTCTTCATGGTCAATCAGCCCATTTTTGTAATTCCTATTCATACATTTTTGCACTTTGAAAGGTTCTTTAAGTTGTGTGGTTGAGTATGTTG
Organism: Knipowitschia caucasica; assembly: GCA_964034765.1. Lineage (NCBI taxonomy): Eukaryota > Metazoa > Chordata > Actinopteri > Gobiiformes > Gobiidae > Knipowitschia > Knipowitschia caucasica. The sequence continues at coordinate 10,145,855 of OZ035832.1, forward strand.
TGGCCACTTATACCATACTCCCACTGTTATTCCTATCTCCTCCTCTATCATTTTGGCCTACTTCCATTAGGGCTCCTCCTTTTTGGCAGTCATGCATTTCCAGTTCACTCCCATATTTAAGTCAGTGCAGAGGCTGGGGCAGTAATTGAGGTTAGAGTGGGTGGACACTTACCCTAACAGCATTTGTGCTTCTCATCGAAACACACAAAATCAACCCAACAGTTTGTGACAAGGCTACGTGGATATTGGCCTTAAAACCGCTCTGTTTAACTCTCAGTTATTCTCCATATTCTTGTTGTTAGGTTAGAGCATCGACCACAGTGAGTGGTTACATAAAATGCTGTAATTTATAGTGGTTCTTCTATGTTCTGCTGATCATCCAGAGTCTATTTGGAGAATAGAAACGGCAGCAATATAATTGGGGCTTTGTCAGCTGTTTCCACCATCCGCGTGTTGACACACCTCGACTGTGTGCACACCAAAATACATGGAGACGCAAAGTGGGTGGTCTCGGAACTGAGAAAGACATTATCTTATGATTATTGAGATAATACCTTATACTCGCGCCAGTCTTCGAGCAGCCCATCAATCAGTCGACTATTCTGTGCAGTTGCATGCCACAACATGAGTAGCTCTGGGAATGTGTAATTTTAGCCTGCCTTTGTTTGCTTACTCTCCATCCCTTTGATCAAGGACAAGAAGGCATCAGAAACATTGGATCTCCCTGTTGGAATAATTCATCCGAAAGCGTTTTGCAGATTACTAATAAAACAAAACATTTGGATATCGCACTCCCTTAATAATGAACTGTGGTGTTTCAATATACCTATAATATATAAAAAACTGAACCGTTTGAATGGAAAGCTAAGCATGGTGTTATATTGTCCAATACCTTAAACAAGACATTAAAAGATAACGCTACATGTATAGTACATTATGTCCTTTTTAATATGTACACATCATCATTGAAAATTATCAATGAGTGTAGGTTTATCAAGAGGCTCAAGTTTGGTAAACGCTTCTGTAGAGTGCCTAAGCACGTTGCGTGTATGTTGTGCTGTTCCTTGTTGGTCCATCGATCAGATAAGCTTTTCCATTATCCAATGCTTCAGTCTGTGCTTCCCATAGCTACCCCTTATCTGACTCCACCGGGCCACCCACACATAGAACAGGTCAGCACGATGCCCTTCACACACGGCAGCTCCGATACGGGACCGAGGCGGTGCTGAGTGATGGTAGCTAAGGTGCTGACGTATGTGCCTGTGTTTGTGTGAATGTGCCCGGTAGACCTTTTGCAATTGCAAGCACTTCTCACCAGTAACATTCTGATACTGGCTGTATCATCTTGATCACTTCATCTGTTTTTCTTGTCCCGTGTAAAGATGGGTATAGAACAGATCTAATGTCACTGGGATTTTTATAAAGATCTGAAGTTAGAAACTGCGGCCTTGTATTTGCAAATCCTGGGTGGTCTTTTCTAATGGCTCTGGTCCTGCAGTTAACCTGCCTCTAACTGTAGGGTGTGTCCTACATTAAACATCTATTTCCTGCCTCCCATGTTGGACTATATAAAGCTGCTGTACCACTGACCTTGGCCCATTGTACAGTTATGCAGCTGGCTTCCTTCATTACTTTTCAGTTGATTTGTGAGATGACAAAGATATTAAAGTACTTGATAGTCAATGTATGAGCTATACACACATTCTTCTTGCAGAATAAGTTTGGAATAATCTTCAGTTCTGTTTTGGGGGATACTGGTAATTCAATTGTCTCTCATTTAGGATTGTGATCCATGGCACAATCCTTTTAATGCTAAGTTAGATAAGATAAGAGATTCTTTTTTCATCCCAAAGGGTGGAAATTTCAGTGTTGCACCGCACATACAGGACAGTAGTAAGAGCACACAGGGAGCATACAAAATATACAATCTAAGGTAATGTCAGATTTGAGGTTATAATCAATTTGAAGGGTAGTGCCACAGTGAATGCATGTGAAAAACATGGCCTCAAAAAAGATTGAGTTACAAAAGGGAAGTGACACAATAGAGAATTTGCAAAAAGACATGTTGAAATAAAATGGGGGATAGCGGGAGGGGAGCTGGCACCAGCGTATTTGAGTCCAGATGTTTTGCGGCTAAAAAACTCCAGATGAATCAAAGCCATGTGAGGAGATTTATTAGGTTCCCATAGGAGCCCAGGCAGTATTACACGTAGCCTGCTCTGTTTACAGTGGCAAGAACCCCTAAACCACCCATCAACTGCACTACTGGTTTGGCTGGGAATGTGAAGATTTTATATTTGGACTTGTACAGACTTTTGTCTTCATTCTCCCAGCTGATCATGCTGGAGGAGTTGGAACAGGAGCACAGGCCTGTTTAGTCTGAGTGCGTGAGCCAGAAGAGTCAGCTGTAGCTCTGCCCAGTACAGTAGCACCATCTGAATGTCTTTATTTGGCATCTGCTTCCCTCAATTTCAACTCTTATTTCAGATGTCTGTTAGTATAGCTGTCTGGGCCGCTTGTTTAAGTGTGAACGGTGGCTGCTGCAGACAGTGCTGATGCAGTTAAGTTCTTTCAGCATGATTTCATAATTAATCTCTTATGGATCCGTTCTAATGCTGTCCATTTCAATAATATCTGTGATGGAACGCACATCGTGGCCCCTTGTGTTAATGGCTGCATCAGTAATGGATCCGTGCTGTATTGCCGCTAAGAGCTGACTGAATAATCTGCCCCCGCTGTGGCTGGAAAGACTGAGCCAGCTGTTTAATGATGTCAGCGTGCTGGAGGGGAAACAAACACACACACACACACCATGGCACGCACACAGTGTGGACTGACAGACGGACTTGGGCACTTTTAGTCTTGGATAGGCAAGCGGACATGCACGGAGCAAACGAAATGCATCACTCATCAGTGGAACAGCTGAACTGACTTTACAGGAAGGAAACACCAACGTAGCTACCGTCAAGACATCCCCTGATAGAATGCAACATACACCACATAGTGAGGAAAGACAAATATGCAGACCACTCGTACTAATGAATGACCTGATTATAGTTTGATACAACGCTCTTATCTGATGTTATCTGATTTATCTTTTCAGATTGATGCCTTGAGTAAGAGGAGTAAAGAAGCAGAGGCCGCCTTCTTGAACGTTTACAAAAAAATTATTGATGTACCAGGTAACTTATTTAATTTATTCTACTATTATACTCTCAGAGTGTCTCACGCAAGCAATTTGGATTCTTTTATTAGTTTTATTTTCATGGGTCCTTGAAGTGCATCTGACTTGATATTGTTTTACTATACTATATTCACTGAGTTGTACTTTTGCTGATCCTGGTATCTCAATCTCCCAAAACATTTTTGAAAACCCCCTTATTAGAGATGATATTAAAGCCAATCACATGAGAGAGTAGTGGTAAAGAGAGAGTAGAGGTAAAGACACTTGACCCTGACCCTGTTACTGCCACGTCATCGGAGTCTGTCCATTTTAACCTGTGTTTATTCATTGCAAAATCTACCAAAGCTGATCAATCTTTCGATCTACTATTGAACATGTGTGGAGTGAGAGACAAATGCCCAAAATTAACAATTGTAAACCGCTTTGAGACTCAGATTTGCAGTAAAAAGGTGGTATATAAATAAAGATTACTTACTACTTACTTAACAAAAGCAATGCATTATTATCATTACTTGAAGCATGAATATTGGTATCTGATAGCCCAACAACGCTGTACCCTGGTGTTTGTTCTTGTGCTTTCAAGCATGCACGTTAATGTTTCCCCAAGAGATCTTATTCCCACTAGTGCTGAGCATCTTAGCAGAAGGTGGCTCCTGATATGGTTGACAAGTCCATCTTGTAGGTTCCAGAGAGCTCAAACTGAGCATGGACACACATGGACATCTTCAGCAGTGCTGGAATCCTAGAGGGGCTGTGCATGTAGGAAGGGGATAGAAGTTGAGTTCATCTATAGCGTAAGGAGGTCATCATATTCCCACATGGATAGACCTACAGTAATATCTTTGGATTGTACTGCTCCCAATAAGTCAGCAGCAGCACTGACGAGGCTATTCTTAACTTGCAGCGAGACAATGATGTAATGCTTGATGCACATACGCACGCAGACACAGCGCAGCCTGACTAATGCAATGGTCTTGAAAAAGGAAACAGTGTGTTTTGTTCTGTCTTCTATCAGCTGAAGGCCTGGTTAGTCAGACAAATGTGCTCTGCTTTAGATTAAAGGTGTCTGGTTAGAATGTTCAGCACCAGTGGCCCTTAAGTCAAAGGCTTTTAACAGACTGTACAGATGATTTGGAAGGGCGAACGTGTGATAACAGAGAAAGTTGGATGCCAAGGCTGATAGGAGAGCGGATTCAAGGTGTATGGTAATGCCTTGATGTTTTATTTGTATCAGACTGTGAGAAGCGTATGTGTGATTTAGAGAGTGCATGGCTCTGCATGCTGCGTCACCTTGACAGCACAAAATCAGCATGAATTCCCCAATCGGTCTCTGCTGATCTCTCATTAGCATAGTTAAGATATCTAACTGCGTCAGAAATAGGCGCACACACATACAGTCTTTACCCCCAGCTGTAAGCTGTCAGTTCCTCTTATCTCGACAACACGCACAAACACACACAAACTGCTCTTTTGCTGGCATGCTGATGAGCGTCGCCCGCGTCTCTTGGCTGCCTGTCACCAGTCTGCCACCCATGAGCACCAATCAGATGTGATTGGCCTGACTGACAGGGCTCTCTTCATTGCTATGACAGTTAACCCTGCTGTGTGCTCAGAGACTTTGGTGAAATGTCTTCTGAAAGTTGTTTTTGTGTAAATTTTGTCTTTTGTTTAATTTGTTGTTTACCTTCTTCTCCTCCGCATGCCGCTGCCTTGTCCACATGTGGTTGTCTTTTGCTTTTTCTACTCCACATTACTGTCAACAGATCATAGTGGAGTAGTTTAATCTGAGAATAACTACAGGTGTGTTCACATTTTTGCTGTGTCAGCAGTCAGTGCTTTGTTTTTCCATTACAACCAAAGACGTTTATCTGGATCCTTGACGATAGTCTTATAAAAAGTGTCATTGTCTATTTGTCTATTGTCAATAGAATTAATTGAGAAAGTTGCGTGATACAGTACATGAAAAGTACAAACTGTGACCTTCCTTTTTGTGAGCAGTAAACAATGTGGGAGTCTCTTTGTTCTCCTGTTTTAATCAGTTGGTTGTGAGCCTTGTACATACTGTATTTGCAGTGGAAGCAGTTCACAGAGCTGGCAGGAGTTGGCCTGATTAAGAGCTGATATTGTTTCAATGTGAGACATAGTAGTTGTAAGCCTTATTATGTTAGAATACTAATTGTGATATTTAGTGTCCTTGCTGTTCCTTTTGGAGTGCACAAGGAGATCATAGGCCAGGGTTACCCTCAGTACAGTGCTTCTGGACTTGTTAGATTCATGGCTTTGCTGAAGGACATTTCACCAGGGGAAATTGGACTCTCACAGGGCTTGGATGCTGTTATTCCTAGTGAACTCCAGTGGTGTGTCGCCCTTGTTTGTGTAATGTGCTTTGATCAGTGTTGATGTAGTGTCTTTTGTATGGTAGATCCTCTACCTGTGCTTGAGCTGGCTCAGCAGCTGCAGCTGAAGCTCCAGAGGATGCATGACATTGAGACAGAGAACAGCAAACTTCGAGAGACACTGGAGGACTACAACAAAGAGTTTGCAGATGTCAAGAACCAAGGTTAGTTGAAGATCATTGTTATTAAATTGTTTTCTGTAAATTTGAAAATGTAAATGGTATTCTAGATGGTGCCTTTTCACAGCTTGTATTCAGTTTAAATTCCTACTCTGTAAAAGAGGCGAATCTGAACATATTTTAATGGCAAATAAATTATTTACAAACACAAAAAGTACAAGGTTTTACATTTTAAATAGATTTCTGGGTGAAGAGGTACAGTTTCATGAATAAAAGACGACAGGCTACCTCGGGGTATTAGAAAGATGGAAAAAACTGACAACAAAAGGGTTGAGATGAGTGAGAAGTGGCAATAAAAAGTGATGTAATTTCAGTTGAAAAATGAGGAGGTGTGAGTGAAGGAGTGGGAATGTTTTGGAATCCCCCTTTTCTCCACGAGAGTTAATTGGAGCAGCTCGATAGCGGCAGGGTTCCATTCTGCCATTGATTTTCCTGTTCCCTCATCCTTTATCCCTCCTTCCCGCCTCAATAGATGGGGGATATTTAAACCCCAAAACACACTGTGGAACTCCCACTCCTGTTAAACACACGCGCACTAGCTCGCACTCACACACACTCACACACACACAGCAAAAGAGCAGAGGCCATTGATCCTTGCAACCTAAATGTTTAAAGTTCAGTTAAGCAGTTAAGGGGTAAGAGGGCTCTGAGGGGACTCTCTTCTATTGATTATGTGTCATGGCAGTGAGGCTGGAGTTTAAATCACATGCACATACACACACATAGCTTTGTGCTAAGAGCCCTCAGTCAAAGGCAGCAGGCAGCATTGCTCTTTATCATTGTCTCACTCACTTTCACTGGGAAACTCACACGCACACATATCAAGGCCTATTTATTAGCCCAGTTATGTGCTGGATTTATTTCAGGCCTCTGAACACAGTGTTTAGCCATCCGCAGGTTATGGGGTTTCCAAGTTTATGCAGTGCTAATGAACATCGCTCATATACCTTTAGTGCATGTTGAATATTCCATACTATGATGATTTTAGTCTGCTAACTTGGGCTGTGGTCACAAGCACAACCTAAAGCCCTGTAAAAGCCGGCCTAAGCCTAGGGTATTTCCATTTAGGGTGTTCTTATTTCTAGATTAACACAATATAAATGAATGCAAATTAATGTATTTGTTTCAAATGTGATTTCCCCCCAGAAGTAACAATAAAAAATTTGAAGGAGAAAATCCGCGAATATGAGCAGTCACTAAAGAATCAAGCTGAGAATCTGGCCCAGGAAAAACAGTTGCAGCTACACAACAACTATGCAGAAAAGGAGAGGTGGGTGCATCTTTGTACTTATTTGACTGAATGTATTATTGTGTTTTGAAATAGAGGTAGATATTATGGATGCACTGATACTGGTACCTCACAGAGCCAAATGTGATGCTCGCAGCTCAAGTAGTGAGCAGAGCGATAGAGCACAACTTTAGTTGAAATATAAATCGCAGTGTAAATAATCTATTATTATATGCGTTATATTATTACACACAGCTTTCAGACATACTTAATCACCTACAGCAAATTTAACAATACTAATTGAGTCACAATTGACATTGAACATATGTGGTTGTGTTGACATAGGGAACATGCTAACTCCTGGAACGCAGCATTGCTAAATTGATAGTGACTGCATTGTGGCTTTGTGGAATAGTAATAAGTATGGCAGGATATGGCAAGACAAAGGCATTAGACAAATTTACAAACTAATCCAACTCAGCTACTGAAGAGTCCATTTGTGTTCGAAACTGGTATAGTCCATTTTGGTAAATGTTTAAATGCAGTAAAAGTGCTTGTTATGCTATGCTAATGTGGCTGAGGAGCTACCGGAGCGAGCAAAGACAAGGTCCCACCATTTTTATAAATGGCCTGCTTCATATAGATAGTGTGGAGCGAATTCTGGAGGTTCTGCTTTGATGACACTTGGGTATGCATGCTCTTTATTCAGGTTAAGTCCCAACAACAAAAGAGATTGTGATTCCATTTTCCCTCCATACGTTTCCTTCAAGTTGTAAATATCTGTTTAATCCTTGTGAAGATGGAACTCCAAAGAGATTCAAAGTTGCATGTTGACCATATTCACTATTAGAGATCTGATCACTTTTTTGTGTTCTGTTACATTTTTTCTTTCTTTTTAGATATAGAGTTGAGGATCAATTGTCCAAGTGTATTTCCTGTACGTCAGTGTTTTATAGCCTTCTTCCTCTCTGCCGAGAGCCGACTTCCTGTGTCTGAGAGGGGCCGTAAATGGATGGCACCTCAGATGCATTTATCCAGCAAGGAGCAAGGGAAGGAGAGAGGGAGAGATGAAGGGCAAAAAAAGATATGACAGGAGAGACGGATTGGCGGAGAAGGGGGGCATCAAAGAGTGCCATAAAGACTGTCTTTGTGCTAGATTATTGATGTTTTACACACAGTGGCAATTTCTCTGCAGAGCCTAACTTTTTTTATAGTAAAAATGAATATATTTTATCCTTGTGGTTTTTGTCACCCCTTCCCCCTCCTTAGTCTACACCCCCCCCCCCCCCCCCCCCTCTCTCTCTCTCTCACCCTGGGGTGCAGTGTGCCCCAGTGGCCAGACATTCCTGTCTAATAGGGCTGCTTAATGAGGAGTGGGTTGTGTTGGGAGGATTTTAGAGGGGAAAAACACTTCAGAAATGGTGGGAAAATTATAGTAAAGTTGAATTTGTCACTAATGTTGCATCCAAGCTTCACTGATAAACAATCTATCTTTGCTGTCTTCATTACTGCGTAGGAAACTTCAGGAAAGCCAGGACTCCATGTCATCAAAGTTGGAGGAGGCAGAACACAAGGTCCAGTCCCTGCAGACAGGTATCTTCTTTTCAATTACACAGCCAAACTTAAAAAAAACCCATTATATTTATTAAGATGTTATTTATTATTTTGACTTCTGTGTTCAAGTTTTCCAGATTAATGGTATTTCTATTACAGCACTTGAAACAACTCAGGGCGAACTCTTTGATTTGAAGACAAAGTATGATGAGGAGTCTACTGCAAAGTACGTATTTCACATTCATGATTAGGAAGAGTCCTAACAGCTGCACTATCCCTCATAATACATTACGAAACATATCCAGTCTCCTAAAAACACACGACTTTCAATGTAGAATAGAATTAACACGGGGTTCTAACATTATAATAAACAGTTTGTCTGTTTATTACTTGGTAAGTTATTGTTAAGTTTATTATACCAGCAAATCCAAAATGTTCTTTCAATGTTGTAATTTGTCAGTATGGATCATATACGAGAAGCTTCAAAGAAGTATTTCAAAGATGAAACACGTTCAGCAGCACTGCACTGTTCTTTTCTACAAACCAGATCCTACTGTATATAGTACTGTACATAGTTGAGCTGAAATAGTTAGCTATAGTTTGATTACAGAAAAGCATGCAATTTCATGGCCTCAATGACCAACATATATTTGTAATGAATAAAATAATCATTAGCTGCCATCTGCCAATATAGTGTTGATATTAAAGTAGAGAATGAGCCGCGGTATCACCTTTACCTTTAGCCCCTAACACGCTGTCTCCATTAACACTGCTGTTAAATTGATCGGCTGTTAAAAACTGATCAAGGTTTTTTGTCCATTCTCTATTTTTCTTGTCACACAAATGACTCTTGTAGTTTGTGTGTGTGTGTATTTAAGTAAAGGCAACTGGAAGATCTTGCCTTTTAGTGTAGATTTGTTTTCCTATTTTTTCCTACCGAGTCTTTCCACTTGAATCCTCCTTTTGTCCATCTTTGAATTCTCCTTTTGAGTCAGATCACAGTTGCCTGGTTGCTTACGGAAGCTAATAAACACATGCCTTTCCATTCCCCACACACGCTCTTACACACACATTCAAATATACACGCGCTCACTCACTCATGAGCCTCAGGCAGTCAGGGTCCTTGACTATGTGGCGTGCTGTGATCTGAAATTTTAATGCAACGCTTTAAAGCACACACAAACTCTCTCTAACCCTGCACCCTCCCAGTCCTTGGAGTCCTTCCCCCGTTTACTGCTTGGCTGAGCAAATCGCCTGTGTTTGACTGAACACAACTTTTAACCCTTTGAGAGTATATACATTTTGGCACAAAACAGACACCGATATATAATTCAAGTTTTTATACCAGCACATATACAAATACACTTGTATCTACACACTTAATTTAAACTTCCACTAAGGAGGACATAGCGTGACAAATCCCCCATTCCTCCAGCTGCATTTAGGTAATCGCCCTTTTAAAAAAACACGCACTCTAGTGGACAGAGACACTGGCAAGAATTCGGTAGAAACTCCTCTGAACTGCACCAGGCGAGGGGCGGGCAGAAATAGTGTAGCCCCCACCCTGTGTTACTGCTGTGAGGGTCTGGCTGCCCGCATTTTACCCGTTTAGTCCCTGTTAAAGATTAATGATCTATTGATCCCCGCCCCCACAGGATGCTACGTGTGTGCAAGCCTCACCCGTGTTTATGTGCCGTCCTGCATGTGTGTAGGCTCTTGGTACCACTTTTGGGGAAAGCATTTAATTGCTGATAATTAGGCTGCAGTCAATAGGTCTTTTTTCTTGTGTCCATCTGAGGCACACAGACAAAATGGCTCACACACAGATGCACTCACACTGCTAGCTTCTTTTTAAGCCTCCTTGAAATCCCCAAGGTAACACGCTGTGAAAACGCAATGTGGAGAGCCAAGAAAGAAAAGGAATGGAGTGATGAAAGCTAGAGGGCAAAAAGCAAGTCAGGGGCTGCAGGCTACAGTGAGGAAGAGGGGATAAGAGTGTGATAGAGGAGGGAAATGAAAATCTAAATCAGGGGAATATCCTGCTGGCATTGAGGACACGGGCTGGGAGATGAGAGAAGGAGCAAGGAGGTGGAAGGAAGCGGGATGAAAAGACCCAAAGTGCAGGGCAGAGGGAAGAGAAGGGTCGAGGGGGAAAGGACAGAGTGTGAGTGAGCAACGAGAGGCAAGATAAGAGATGAAAAGGCCTGTCTGAGATGGAGCAAGTACAGTAGGGGCTTAGAGGCTCTGGGCTCCTTTCAGAATTCCACTGATGTCACTGGGTGCACCCACTTGCTTTCATGCTGCAAAAGAGTGTAAGTGACTCTAAGTCTTTGAGTGCAGTTATGAAGCTGATGCTGTACTTATTCTGACGTCCTGAAATATGTTATTCACCATTGCTCAAATCAAGACTACAAGAAAGTAGTTTATCAAAATGATCGGAAACTAAATATTGATCAATTAGTATCAAAAGTAGATTGTTCAAAATGTACGATAATTTGGTTAATATTCAGTTACTTTGATCAGATTTATTTATTGACTAGTTATTAGTATCATACTCTAACAGGAATGTTTATTTTTTTTATATGGTTTATGCCTTTTTATAAATAATCCTAATTTTTTGATTTATTGACTGGTAAGAGTGAATGTATCAGGATTGTCGAAAATCCCTTCCCTGTGATCTGCTTTGGCCCTCAGCCTTTAGCTCTGCCTTTATAATTCCCAAATACAACCAAATCCAAAGGTTATTTAAGAAGACTTTGTGCATCTGTACTTTGATTAAATGATCACATTTGGAACAGCAGCAGTGAGGATTTTGGGTTGCATTACTACCCATAAACACTCTCCATTACAAGCTTTTCTGGCTTGTTGGTTCTTTGACCTTGCATTTGTGTGTACACGAGCTGGGCAGAACACGCTATAGCTTAGGACGGGATAAAAGCTTGTGAGGTAGTGAACTATTATGTTGCTTAAATGCATACTAGATCCTTTTAACTGTAAGGCAAAGAATAAACGCACACACTGAAAGCTCCCACCCACATCAGATTCTTTTTGCTGCTTTGCCCATGGCACAATGTTGACCTAATATCAACTGTGTCTGTTTTGTTAAACACATTCAAATCAGTTGTACTCAAGCCTATGGGACATTACACTGTTTCTCCTACTGTGACACACAAATACAAAAGCGGCATGGGTTATTGGGTCCACCATCAAAGGGCTGAAGTGATATAAAACATCTTAATGGAAGAAGCAGTGCACATATGTTTTTGCGCTTGTGCACTCACTATACTCCACTGATCTTGTAAATAATGCTCTAAATAAAGTACATGATGCGTGTGTAACTGGCCTTTATAACGGCAAGACATACAATATGTGTGTGGTGCAACGAGGGCTGAAGCCATTCATCGAATTGATCAAATCTATCGCAAAAGAGTGTTGATTATATTTTTTCAGAATATTTAGGTTAAGACCTAACCTAAAACACATTGGTGTCCCTCGATAATAAAGGATTTACTTTACTTTAATTCACTTTAGCACACAAACTGCACAGAACTAATTTGCACATGTTTTACACATAAATTTCTCTTTTATATATAGTATATAAACATTAAATTAAATCAAATTATATATAAAATCATATTTCACTCTAGCAGTGAGGCATGCAAAGCTTATTCAAGATGGCCAGGGGTGGTTTCTATGAAAGATTTATATTTGTGTTTTACTGTAGTGTTGTGTGGCCATTTTGGGATACATTCAGAAAACTTAGTATATTTGCTCTTTGACCTCCACAAGTGCGAGGTGAACCACAGCCTCCGTCCAGACCATTAGTCAGACACAATCACACAGCTTCATAGCAGATTAGTCCGCTGTATTAGGACTTAGAGCTCTATTAATGTAATCCCTCTGTTTTAGTGTGGCCTGGGTTTAGGGGCTTACATAGTACATGTTCTCTGTCACACACACACATACACAAACATGGACACACGCACACACACACACGTTTAAATACAGAAGTTGATCCAAACGTACAAGCTGTTTGGGTTATGGAGTTCACAATCAGTGGATTAAGGTGAAATTTAGACTGTAACTTAAGGTCAAACATTTCACTAAATACAGCGAGAGGACTTATTTAATATTCTATTTTTTGTTTTTGTTTTGTCTTCTCTATGATTATTTATTTTGTTATATGGTTATATATTTGCAGGGCTGATGAAATTGAGATGGTTATGACAGACCTTGAACGAGCAAATCAGGTAACTGAATAATTTAATTGTATTCTTGGCAAAAATGTAATGTTAAAATATATTTTTTAAACACATTTTTTAGCCTGATCTCAGGAATAATGGTATCTTCACACCTTTGAAACTCATTTGTCCGAAAAATGCCCCCCTGCCCCTGAGTTGTAAATATTCTTGTGGTATCTGTTAATGTCATTGTTGTTAACTTTCATTATTGGCCCAAGAGGATGATTTGTGGCTAAAGGGGTAGCATAGGCATGTAATGTTAATATTAGCCTAAAGGTTGGTGCTCAGCCTGAACCACACACACACAAAGCCTCCACGTATTCAGCACTGTTCACACTTCTAACTTGAGGTTTACAGAGGATGACAACATGGCCTCCAGCTTACTCCCAGACTTTTTGTACACTATAATAAGGAGAAAATGGAAAACAGGATTTATTTTCCTGCAAATAACAAAACGGCTCACACCCTGTCAATAACGAGTCACAGTATGGTAGCAATTACAAACGCAGTGGAATCAACTCCCTGTAACTTCTAATGATGGCAACTTGGCACCGTTGTCTGTGCATCACTGCTAGTGGTTTCTGTCAATTTTATGAGACTAGTAGACTGTGCAGTTATGTCTAAATGAATATTTAAAGCAAACTAAATGAAATGGGATGGTTGTGTGAAATGGATTTGATGAAAGTAAACATGAGAATAAACATGGGTGAGGTGGGAGTCCATCTAGTATTTTTGTTTTGTCTTTTCAGCGGGCTGAAACAGCTCAGAGGGAGGCGGAGTCACTCAGAGCACAGATGTCCTTGAGTAACCAATCTCAACCTCTCCAAAGCCCGGCCAAGGCCGATTCTGACATGGTAACATACACCTTTGATTTAGTGCTCTGTGGACACATTGGTTTTGACATGATAAGTTTAGCTGGACACTTTCAGGCTCTGATGAGATCAAGAGTGCTCGTTATTTGTATCTGATCTAAATTAAAATCTGCTATTTCTCCTCCTCCTGAGAACCACCCTATTGAAACCAGTTCTCAAACTGGACTCTTAACTTAGAGCTAAACCAACTTAACTTTCAAGTAGTATTTACTTTATACTTTCCAACAAATCTATAAAAAAAACTTGATTTGTCCCAATAGGAGCAGTAGCTTAAAAACACACCAGTTCATCACATCATACAATCACTAATGGGATTGTAGTAACAATAAGTAATGTGAAATATAATGTGCAATGTAAACGTGTCCACTGATACAGTCCCTCCCCCTGGATGTTGCAGGCATTTTTATGATTTTTGCAATCCTAAATAATTATTTAAATAATAATAGTATTTCAAAAGTTGAACATTTTAATAATGAACCCTTTTTGAATATTATTCTGTTTTCCTTAAAGATAATTATTTTATAAAAAATATATATAAATGAAAAGTTCTCAAATACAATTGTGGAGAGTTCTATCAAGCCATGCACTAAAATTGCTGTCGTCACAATAGAGCTGTGTCAGATGCTTACGTTGGAGTGGAGAAATAGTTATAAATGCTTCATTATATTTAGACAACAAGGCAGATATGGAACAGCAAGGTAGCATAAGGTAAAAGCCTGGATCCGAATCCAGGCTTTTTCCAGGCACAAAGCATAATGTGCTTTGTGCTATTCACCTAAGGTGCACATAAGGTCATAAACATGTGAGGAAAATATCATCTACACTGTTGCACGCAGAAAGAAATGTGCTTGTTTCTCTGTGTTTCTCTTGTGTCTTGTAAAGGTCACACCTATAGGCCGAGAGCTGAACTGAAAAGGAAGGCAAAATAAAATATGAAAACTGCAGCATTTTCTCACAGAGGAGCCTCTGTGCGTTCATGAACACGCCCCTGATGTAAAAAGTTGCAATGTTTTTACAAAGTTTTAGATGCCATAGTTGCGATTGCCAAATCCTGGAGGGACTGATATCGCTCTCTAATTACTTTTAGCTATGAGCTATGGGACAAATAAAGGTTCAAGTCTCATTTTCTTAATAATATATAATATAAAATAACTACAAATATATAAACTACAGAGTTCTACCAGTGGTACAAATGCCGAAGGTTGAGAAATACTATACTATATTTTCAAGTTAAGTTGAATTCATATGACAATTTTTTTTAAATATAATTTAGGAGCAAGCAAGCGAGGTAGCAGCACAGTCTAATCTGGAAGCGGAGCTCAGGGCCAAAGAGAGAGAGACTGCCCAGTTGGTGGAGGACGTTCAGAGACTGCAGGCCAGCCTGACCAAACTCAGAGAGACCACTGGGTCCCAGATCACTGAGCTTGAACAGCAGCTCAGCAGCAAGACTGCCGTTCTGAAGGTAATATCTCCATATATTTCATCTTCAACACAATACTGCCAAAACATGCCAAACAAAAAAAACATGCCAAACAAACAAAACATGCCAAACAAACAAAACATGCCAAACAAACAAAACATGCCAAACAAGCTCTAAATGTCTTGTTTGAGGTTCCTTTTTACATGAAACATATGCACTGTTTGCCCTCTGTTTTTCAATCAATATATATTGACAGCAGCAAGGTTGTAGTTGTAATAATTTACAAATAGTCCAATAATAAGTGTACACAAGTCATATTCCCGAACTGTCATGTCATGTTACTAAATTTTCTCCTAGGAACTGGAGGAGAAACTGCAAAACCAAGCTGACTATGAGGAGGTGAAGAAAGAGTTGAGGTGGGGACAATCCTACAATGTTTTACATTCTCTTATTCCATTGTCGTTTTTCAAATGTATATGATAAATGTATATTTCACTGGTTTATTCACAGCATCCTCAAGTCCATGGAATTCGGGACTTCAGACTCTGCCCAGGTAAAAATCAGCAACTGAGACTGATTCAATCTTTAGTTATGCTTTACACTCATAATTTTGCTTGTAGGATTCCTCCAAACCTCTAGAGGTGCTGCTATTAGAAAGGAACCGTAGTCTTCAATCTGAGACTGCTGCTTTGCGTATTGCCAACACAGAACTCAGTGGTAAGTTTCTTTTGAGCATTGTATCACAATTCCCTGTAACTGCAGACACATGGCCACAGCCTGTCTTTGCACTGCATGTGTGTGATGGCTTGCCCATTTTCCTCTGAGAATATGATGGATTGAACTGTTTTAAATATAAAAGGCTATATCATTACACAATATGGTAACAAAATTGTCTGTTTTCATGTCACATTAACAATAATAATACTATGGGTAGATTGTAAAAGGGCAATATTCTTTGCCCCTACATGAGAACTTCTGCCCTCTGCAACTGTGTGTGTTTAAAATGTCATGGCTCTGGGCTTGAATAGTTGAATAGCTTTGAATTGATTAACATTCACCAAAAGAAAAGCTTACTGTCTTATTTAGTCATGCCGAAGCTCAAATAGATAAAGATGTTTTGTGCTTTGCAGTCATCTCCTCTATACTCCTTGTTTTACTCATTTTTAATATATGTAATACGATTTTGAAAAAGCAGGAAACATGTGTGTTGGAATGAGGATCCACGTTAGAAGACCCAGAGGCCTTATGGATGTGTGGACCTTTTTCCTTTGGGTCAATATACCTGTGTAAAAGGAACTAATTCACCTAATTCCACCCTGTCAAGTTGTTTTCTTTGTCCTTTTTTCCTTCCAGGCTGTGGCTTACAAGAAAGGTTAAAATCACAAATGCATGGGCACTTTTGTCTTGGGGGGTTGGCAAAAAAGGAATATCTGATGACTTGATTAAGATAACTTTTTTACATTTGTATTTTTTTTTCTCTTTTTGAAAATCCCTTTTTTGTTGACTCCCCCATAATGCATGGTGTGTTTGACCTTTCCTGTAGGGTCAGCTGGAGGAAAAGGGACAGAAGAGCCTTCGCCAAAGGAGAACGCATCTGGCGATCCGTCTTCGTCCCCTCCTCCCCCTCTTTCTCTCCCCTCTTCTTCGCTCCCTCTGTCTCGCACTCATACGGACACCCTGAACACTGCCACCTCCACCAGCAGCGAATCACACACTTTCACTCCTACGGGAATTGGACAGGACTTCTACTCGCCTGTGTTCCCTCTGGTGGGTGGCAAGATGGCTTTGAACTCCCTTATCCAGCGCCAACTGCTCCAGACCTTCTACTCCAAAGCTTTGCAGGAGTCGTCTGGAATCCCGAGTGGTGCATTACTGTTCACCCCCTTCACACCTGCCCTTGGCTCCATCCCAAATTCCACACCTGGATCTGCAGCTATCCCTCTGGCCGCCAGCAGCCCTCAGCCTCCGCCTGCTAGCCCAGATATGGCTCCTGTCAATGGGAGCAGTACAGCTGGCAGCGCCCCCTCTCCGTCTCCCAGTCACTCAGACGCCACCACCGGAAGTGTTTTGGATGGTGAAGACATGGACACTGCTGAAATTGCCCGGCAGGTGAAAGAGCAGCTGATCAAGCACAACATTGGCCAACGTGTGTTTGGACACTATGTGCTAGGACTGTCCCAGGGCTCCGTCAGTGAAATTTTGGCCAGACCAAAGCCGTGGAATAAACTAACCATCCGGGGGAAAGAGCCCTTCCACAAGATGAGGCAGTTTCTGGCTGATGAGCAGAACATCCTTGCACTGCGCAGCATCCAGGGACGACAAAGAGGTGAGTGCATGTCTCCAGTGTCCAAGTGTGACTGCGGCTGGTGTGTATCTCTGTGTGTATGTAAAACTCTGCACTGAGATATTGATTAGTGTGTCAATATAGACTAGGCTTTTTTTATTTTCTCCTTTCTCACTCCCTTCCTGTGCCACACCTGTGCGTTTTGAGTGAGTTTCTTGTCACACACAGTTCCCAAGAGCCTTTCCAAGCTATTGTGGTCAATACAGAAACCTTTCACACATCAATAGTATTGATTGTTGGAAAGAAAGAGGAAGGCAAGGGTACTGTTAACTACGGGGATGTTCGATTAGCCCTGGCCTGCTTTTGTTAACGCGTCAAGTCATTTCTGATTGAAGGTGTTCTCAAAAGTACACAAACTAGCACCATAGATCCAATAGTACAAGCAGTATTTGAAACGTAGCAGAAAAATGCTCTGCATGTAAAACATTCTGGCATCTGATCCTAGATTACTATGAGAGTATTTTCACATTCTGTTCAGCAATAAAGTTGTGGCCCTCTTGTGTGCATTGGACAGACGTACAGCGGTTAAAAGTTTATTTGAACAGTAGTACAGGGCATCAAATGGATGCGGTTGTAGTAAACACACATCTGGTGTAACATAGTGTGTGATAATATTGTTTTTAACAGAGGGCTCAGGCCAGCCCCAGCTTAGCCGGGTGTTTCAGGATGTTCCGAAGCGGAGAACCCTTTCTGATACAGCTTCGCACGCAGGTCTGTCCCTTCACGCAGAGATTGTAGCACGTTTTGTCTGTGTGGCATGTTTGTGTTGAGGTGAATCAAATATATGCTGTGTATGCAATCAGGCTTGTGTGAGAAGTTTGTGTTTTTTGTTGTTTTAATGGAAGCCCTAAAACTAAATTAACCTTCTGTAGATGTAATAATATGTATAGTCATATACATACAGCGTATATAGCAAATTAGCATGTGCACACAGGGATTTTGTGGTTTCTTACTTGGCGGGGAGCGTGCCCTACTCTACTGTAGTCTGTCTGCATGTGCGCTGCTGAGACACATGACGGCCATCTCCCAGTGTAGTTCCCCTGAAGCTCTGCAGAATGTAGTTGTTGTGGTGCGGTATATTGTTTTAAACGTGTGTTCATACAGTGGCTTGCAAAGTACTAATACAACTCGAACCTTCGTACATTTTGTCATGTTTATTATTTGAACTACCTCAACAAAATAAAGTGGAAGTGGAAACAAAATTATACACTTTTATTCATACTTCTCGGAGGGTATTACATTGAAAATATTCTATTGTCTGCTGAATGCTAAATGCTCATAATTTGCCCAAATGATTTAATAGAGCTCACCCATAGTTAATCTATACTCTCAGTTTGATTACAGCTGTTCTGCGATGGCCTCAGAGCTTTGTTTAGAGTTTATTGGTCACTAATCAGTATCAGAAATTCCAGCTAAGAAGTTGAGGAGACGCTTAAAGCTTAAAAATTTCTCAAGCTCATCTCATGGAGCACTATTCAATCCATTATTTGGAAATGCACGACTGTAGACTTCCCAATGCAAAGAGGTCCATCGAGACCAACAAACCGAACACGGAGGGCACTGATCATAAATTAAATGTTAATGTGCCCTGAGATGTCTCTGGAGGAGCTGGGACCTTCTGCAGCTGAGTTGTGAGAAATATTATGTTACTCTACACAAATCAGGCCTTTTTATAGATGAGTGGCAAGAAGAAAGCAATTGTTTAAAGAAATCCATAAGAAAGATGAAAAATTGGAAGATTGATGGATTGAGGAAAATTTTCTGGGGCAGTGATTTGCCCTCTCGGAGGACAATGACCCTAAACATAAAGCTGCAGCTACAATGGAATTCATTTTTTTTTTTGTATTAATAAACTTTTGTTTTAGAATGGCCCGGCCCAGGCAAAGGTGAGACCTGAATCCAATTGAACATTTGTGGAAAGACCTGAATATTGCTGTTCACAAACATAGCCCATAAAATCTGACAGATCTTGAGTTGTTTTGTAAAGACTAATGATCAAAACTTTCTGTCTCTTGTGTGAGAGACAAAGACTGTTGTCATTACAGCAAAAGGGGTTTCCACAAAGTATTGACTCATGTTGAATACTGGTGCAAGTCCCACTGCTTTGTTTTTATATTTTAAAACAAAATCATGTATCAAATTGCTTTCACTTCAGAGTCGGTTGTTACTTTGTGTGGTTTAAACAAAAAGTGTTCAAATGTTTAATTAGTATAAGTACTTTTGCAAGCCACTGCTTGTTTTCTTCATCATTCATTATATTTTTTATTAACTCATGGGTAAGGGAATACTTAAGTTCTTACAAGTGGCTTTGTTTCTTTCCAGGTAACATTACAGCACGAGTTCGTACACCTGAGGCTGGTTCAGACGAGGCAATCAAGTCCATTCTGGAGCAAGCCAAAAGAGAACTGCAGGTGCAGAAAGCAGGTGAGTTGCAACTTTTATCTCCAGAGCCCAATGTGATACATTGTGCTATGTTTAAAGAATATAATACAAAATGTCTCCCTGTGTGTTCAGCAGACTTGTCTCACACTCAAACCTCATATACTGGACTCAAGGGAGGCGGGGGAGGCGGCGGCTCAGATGAGGCTATACGCTCCATCCTGGAACAGGCCCGGAGAGAAATGGAGGCCCAGCAAGCAGCTCTAGAGCCCATTCTTAAAGCATCATCATCGTCTTCCTCTGCTTTATCTCAGAGAGATCTCTTGGGCTCACCTCTCACAGCCCCCCTCCCACCTTATAACCCCCTTGCACTGTCCCTCAAAAAGCCTTCCAGTTCCATTCTGTCTTCTCCTTCATCTCCTTCACCGATTCTGGACTTTAGCTCCAGTGGAAAGAGAGAGGGAAGGCCATCTTCAGGAGTGGACATGTCTGATGGAACACTCAGGCTGGGACGTGATGCTACGGGTCGCTCTGGAAGTGCTGGAGGAGTGGGTTACTGGAGAGAGCAATGGTGGAGCAACATGCACTCTGAGCCTCGTAAAACAGCGGAGGAGAATCACAACCAGGACGACTCCAAAGAGGTGAGGTGTCTGGGCTCTTCGGCATTGTTTCAGCGGTAGACTAGCGGTGGACTTGTTTCAGCGGTAGACTAATTAAACAGCTGAGATTTTAACACATGTCTGTTCAAAGAGAAGATGAATATCCTGACTGAAGCTTCTAAATTGGGAAAATGCAGTGATAAACCAAACTAAAACAAATTTCTGGCATTTTTATCAAATACATGTGATGTATTAACAAACATAAGTTCAGTTAAAGATTGTAATTAATTATATTAGTCAAATTGTTAAAAGTCATTGCACTTGCAAACCCATTGCACTCTAAGAGAAAGTTGTCAAGTCATCTGAGTAGTCACATACCGCTGTTTACATTTCTGCTCTGTTGAAGTGACTTATGTGTAACTTGTTACATTTGTGACACAGGGAATACTTGGTGATGGTCTGTCTCGACACAAACCCTGGAACAAGTTGAACCAGAGAAGCAGGGAGCCATACCTTCGCATGCAACCGTGGCTCAATGGAGACCAAGGGCAAAACGCACACGTCCAGCAAGCTCCAAATCACGGTATACAAATTACTCATACAGCAATTGTGTCAAACATAAGAAATGGTACTGAAGGGAGGAGATCCTGATTCAAACTGATTGCTAGTTTTTCCTGTCACCCTGTCACTAACCCCACATACCCTCTGCACCCACCCAGCACCCACCTCACACAGCCATGCGCTCTCTTCCCACCATCCCCCCATCCCCAGTGCCGTGGCCGTGGCAGTGTCAGCCAGCAAGCTGCTGGTTTGTCATGTCATAGACAAGTTAGTGTTGCAGCGCCAGATGGCAGCTCGGTGTGTGTGTACGTGCCTCTCTTTCTCTCTGGGGGTGTAAACAGCAGCTAATGTACACTGACAGCTCCTCATGACTGCTCTCTTACAGCCTGCTGAGCCGCACAGCAGTACTACACAGACACAGACAGAAAGATGAAGGAGTAGGACAAAAAAGCTTCAAACCACAAACTTAGTCTTCTTTTGCTGGTTTAAATAAACAGGAATTCAATCAGATCTCATTGTACAAGCAAAGTTCCTCTACAGCTCAGCATTGATGTGTTTTTGAACCTTGACTGTCTTTACAGACGGTACTCCCAAAACATCAGCCAGCTGCAGCCCTGCTCCTGAGTCGCCCCTGAGCTCAGCAGAGGAGTCGGTAAATGGATTGGCTGGGGATCCACTCACCTCACAGTCCTCCAGTGGTAAAGCCCCCTCTGAAGAGCCCTCTGGAGGAGAGTCTCAGCCTGGCACCCCTCTGCCCATACCGGGCCATGCTGGTCTAAGCATCCAGGAAATGGTTGCCATGTCCCCTGAGCTTGATACCTATGCCATCACCAAGAAGGTCAAAGAGGTGCTGACAGATAATAACCTTGGTAAGATTATTTTTACTACAAAAGTGGGATGACTTTGGTTTATTGCACTTGCTATTTACTTCCCATTTTTTCATCCAGGCCAGCGCCTGTTTGGAGAGACTATTTTGGGTCTGACTCAAGGTTCAGTCTCAGACCTGCTGGCCAGGCCCAAACCATGGCACAAGCTCAGTCTAAAGGGCAGGGAGCCCTTTGTTCGAATGCAGCTCTGGCTCCAGGATCCTCACAGTGTTGAGAAACTTATGGACATGAAACGTCTGGAGAAAAAAGGTGTGTAGATGTAGCATTGTATCATGTAAATGAAATGGGGTTCTAATGATATGAATTATAAGAATGTTAAATTCATGTTTGCACATCCACCCTTCTTTAAGCATAACACAGCATGTTGTGCAGATCACAGTTGTCTTGGTGTGTTGTCAGTGCAAATCAGGACTGCGGACATCACATACAGTATTAGATGCGACAGCGAGGGGACTGCCGTAGGGCTGCTTACTCACAGTCATCAGCACTCCTCTTCATCAGCATCATCATAATTATCTGTGTCTATAAGCTTGTTTTAATGTTTTCTCTTCATCAGTTTGTGCAGATAAGCCACATATAGAATCATAATCACCTAGTTCTGAGATGACTTTAATTTGTTTATTTTCACTCCAATTACTTTACTGTTTGAGCCATTAAAATGTTTCATGACCGTTTACGTTGCATTTGTATTTAAGAATAAATAAATCCTGACCCATAAAAGCTCAGGGGAAGACATGGTCCTAGTCCGGAGCAACCATTATTGACCTTTCACCCTTTTTGTTGAAGCCTACAAGGCAATGCACTACTTTCCACTGATCTAACCTTGCTCCGAGGGCTTGTTCTCTGAAAAACGTCTAGCAGCATATTGGGGTTAAAAATGTCAACCTCATGTGAGGCGGCCATGAGCTGTTCTTTTTAAGCTATGTACTGCCTTTATGCCTTAAGCCGGATGCACAATCCATTGTTTAGCCTGATCTGAAGAACACTAGCACCGCCTAGTGGACTTTCTGGATTGTTGACAAATGTGTTTCTGTGTGTCTTTTGTTGCTTGTTATTTTGTGATTCACTGCCGTCAATCGCTAATGTTGTATAACTGTCTTTTATCAGCTTACATGAAGAGGAGGCTGAGTTCTTTGAGTGATGGGCATTCATTGGATGGAAGCATCGTTGGACAAGACTATATTCAAGGCTCACAGAGCCCTGGACAGCAACATCTGAAAAAACCTAGAGTGGTACTGGGCCCAGAAGAAAAAGAGGCACTGAAAAGGGCCTACCAGCAGAAACCCTATCCCTCACCCAAAACTATTGAGGAACTGGCATCGCAGCTCAACTTGAAAACCAGTACCGTCATCAACTGGTTTCATAATTACAGGTGAGGATTAACGACGTAGCAGCATTACAAAAGATGTGCTCATCTTAGTTATTGATTTCTGTTCTTAGGTCACGTATTCGACGAGAACTCTTCATAGAGGAGATCCAGGCAGCTGGAGGAGTTGGGCCAGGCAGTGACAGGGGCTCTCCTTCCCTCCGAGGATCCAAAGCCGGAGAAGGCGACAGCTGCGATGGGACTGAGTCCGAGGGCACAGGCTTGGGGATGGAGGATAACAGAGGAGTGTGTAAAGATCAAGACATGGAGGATTCTGAAGCAGGGGCCTCTAATAACTCCCCTGCCCCGACAGACTGCAGCACCCCCGGACCCGGACATGGGCTCTTTAGCCTCTCAGAGGCACCCAGTAGCTCTGCTCCCAGTGCAAATATCCCAGCCTCTGGCCCAGCCAGAAATCCCAAGGACAACAATCTGCGAAAGAAAAAAGCAGCCAATCTCAATAATATTATCCACAGACTGGAGAAGGCTGCTAGTAAAGAAGATCCTTCAGAGTGGGAGTTCTAGCTCCTCACCCCTTTTGTCTCATAACCTCACAACCTCCTGGTCTGTTCCATTTGGAGAGTGAACACAGCCAAAGTCAAGCTCAGCAGCCATTTTATTACATTAAGCTTTCCCCAAAAAGGAAAGAGACAAAGAGTGGTTGGTAAAACCCTAAAAAGATTTACTGAATAACTAGAAGAACAAAATAGGAGAACTTGTCTCTTCTTTTTTTTTAAACTGAATTTAGTTTTTGTATTCAGAAAAGCACTTAGCCGTCCTGCTGGCCTCTGGCCCTGCTGTACCTCCCTTATCACCAGCCACTGGTGCACCAGACTGGTTGGGCCTATGCTCAGGTGTAACCTGCAGCTGGGCTTCTGACCTGGACTCAGTAAAACAGGCACGGCCTGACACAGCAGCTGTCACAGTGATAGACACTGATAGATGATAGATCGAGACAGGAACTCTCTTACAAGAACACTTACTTTCTTAAAGGAGATTTATCCGCTCTTCTCACCTCCCAAGTGTCCACAGACCTCCCCTCACTCAGTGAGATGCCTCATTTTCACACTGTAGAGTGACTGTTACAAACCCTTTGCCTTTTCACTCACTGCGTGTGTGTGTCTGTATGTTAGGGTTGCGTCAGTGTGCACCTGTGTTATGCACCCAAACTGCTGGGTGTGGTGTTTCTCAAAGGCAGCATGTTTTAACTCACTCCTACACTCTTAGTGGGTGGTGAATAGACCGCTAGCTGAGCTGCCATGGTTACCGAATTTATTTTTGTCTTTTTAGGAACTTTAACCTGTTATGACCCTTATCTCCGGACAGCCATGTAATGGCCTAAGGGATTCAAGTCTTCATACAAACACATGCACTCATCTGAAAAGGAAGGAAGGACTTTTTGCCTCCTTGACCTTTCCTTAAGGATGAAGGATGATCTCTTTTTTAATTATTGCAATTTGGTTGCCAATAAGAGATTGCACAGTCTTTTGACTCTAAAGAGTACAAAATAGGGAATTTTAGAAAGCATTTTTAATTAATCCATAAAAGAAAAGAAAATGTGAAAATGACACATTGTTAAGAAAGCATAAATTAGAGTAATATTTCATTCTGACTCTGTTATACTTCACATATTACTTTAGCTGTGTGACATTGTGCTACCACACCTGTCTGTTATTTAAGTCGTGGTTGTCACACTCTGCACTGGACATGCTGAGTGTGTGCCCATCACAAAGTCACTGTTCATTATACACATTTTATAGGCCAAATCAGGAAGAGTGTGTTTGTGCGTTTGTTTTATAATGCCTGCATGTACATTACAGTTGGGTTAATATCACACAAAAAATACTGTACAATGACTGAAAATGGGTTTGCAAGCAAGCTTGGGCGAACAGAAATCATTATTTTGTGTTATTATCCCTCTCCTGTCCAGTAACTACTCTCCTGCAGCCTATCCTGTATCCAGGGATTTCAATCATTTTTGCATTGAATTCTAGTGTATACACTACAAATCAAAGTCATATCACCTCCCTGTCCCACACGAGCCCTCAGTGCCTGTCAGCCCACTGCCTCCCTGTGTGAGTGTGCACATGTGCAAAGGCGCGTGTCTTTTGCAAAGCGTGTGATTGATGAGTGTTCAGTGTTTTTTAATGTGTGGGGTCATATTTCGTATCTACTTGCACACACTACTAGTGCACAACTGACACCCTTCTTTAAGCTGTTTAATGCGTTACCATTACATTAATCTTCTCACAAAGTAGTGTAATACTATGATTTACTGTAGTTTGGTTTTATTGCTTTTTATGCATTTATAGGTTGGTTTTAATTCTGCTTATTTATAGGTGCTGTATTTTTTTTTTCATGTAATGTCTTATAATTTGAGTTGTCTATTATTAAGGGATTATACTGTTCAGAGGGCAAGTAACATTTTTATTAGAGTTATAGACTGCCGGCAGTATTGGTTAATATTTACAAAGATGTACTAGTTCTCAATTGTTTTGTATATCCAAGAGTCCTAAACTTAAGTGTCATTTCAATTTGCTTATAATATTGTGATTTCTACATGCTCCCATTAGCATTATGCTAAAAAGACAGTTGTGCTCTTAAATTGCTTGGTAGGATATCAAGGACATATCAAAATAATTATATATATTTTCTATATTTCGTTCTCTGGGTTTAATTTTGGATTACTGTGCAGACCCCCAGCTTAAAGCTTTGCAGTTTTGTTGCAGAATTTACTCAAATATTGTTAACATTTAAATGCGTTATTAGGTCCAAATGTTACATGTTGAAAAGGTCAAATGAAATTACCTAAACTTGAGGATACATTTCCACTTGAAAGGTCATATCTGCCAAATTGAGATTAGTGAGGTGTACCAGCGAGCAGGTGTACTATGCCAGGTTGAACAGATAGCCAGCCCATGATTATGCAGTCTGTAACAAAGCACTTAGGATCTTTATGAAGATTTTCCTGGGACAGGGTCCATAAACACTATCACTATATAAGAAAAATCCCAAAATGCTGGGAAATATTTGCCTTTAAACCTGGTTGTGAACCAAGCACAGACACAGAATCCAAACACTAAATATAATGCTATTGATATGTTGAAGCCAGTCTCAGAGCATCAGATGCACAGTACAGGCAAACTCATTGGCCTTTATTTTGTATTAAATGCATAATCTTGTAGTTGGGACCCTTCCCTTCAAACATGTAAAATATCTTCGTGTTGTAAGCCATTATTAAGTATAACATTGTTACTCATTGCACTGTTCAAATTGGATTTTCTAATATTTGTAAAACCCGTCAACGTCAGGCTCTTCCTGTGGATGGCTGATGTAAAACATGAGTCTTCTACAAACTAAAGGCATGTTGCCTTCTGCTGGACTGCTTCTATTGAATAGCCACCGTGTGTTTTATGGTGATAAATAGCTACTGTAAATTTTAAGCACTTGACCTATTTTATAGCCTGATTCATCAACTCATCTCAACCACATGAGATCATCAGATTTGTGCCTTTAACTGCCAAGCAGGGCACCAAACTAGTGATGTCATTAGAATATTTCACCTCGTTCTCCATGTTCAATATGTATCCACGCACACCTCATTTTAGGACTAAAGCAAACATTTCTCAGCTCTCTGAAGAGGGATGTATATACAGTTGAACAATTCAACATATGACTGACCTGAAGACATGTTTTTTGTTCGGATCTAACTTCAGACCGTTCCCTACAGTGCATTTCTTCTGTTGTACATATCTAGCATTGAAAGGCCAGAGCATTGAATGAAGGAGGAAGCATGCAGAAACATTGTACACTGTAATAACACTGAATTTCTTCATGGGGCATTTTGTATTTTTCTGTTTGTCAGGTTTGCTGTGACACTTATAAGGGCACGACAGGTATTCATATAAGGTGTGCCAATTGTAATGGTTATTTGGAAGAGAGAGGTGTAAATACCGTTGCTCCAGTAGCTATTGATTCACTTTTGACGCGGTATGCTTTTATTTGAAGGCAGAGAAGGGACGATTCAGGACTTTTCCATAATCCAGATATTTTTCTACAAATTTAAATCAGATAATTCTATACACTGTTGAATAACATTGTAAAGGTGTAACAGATGCTGTATATCATTATCTTGTTTTCTGAAGTTGTAAAGCTTTACTGTATGATCTGTTGAAGTAGTGGTTATTCATTAACATTAGTTGTAATGGAAGCCTGAGCAGCAGCACTGGTCACCATATTCAGGAAAAAAGAATGACGAACCTCAGATGTTTTTGTAATACTTTTGAAATATAACTTATGAAGTGGGTTTTGTAACACTTTCCAAATTAGTGGTGCTATGTACATGGCACACTCCGAAACACGTACACTTGAGACAGCACAATAATATCACCCTCTAACTACCCCTTCACTTGCAATTTGGCTCCAGCTAACTTCAAGTCTTAAAACATATGTTATTTTGTTCTGGTGATTCAACAGTTAAGCATCACTCACTAAAAACTTGTAAGACTTAAAAGAGTAAGCATAAAGCCAAAAAGTGAAGTATTTGTCCACTTATGTTGAAATGTTGCTGACATTTTTCTGTGTGTTGCTACCTAGTGTCGTTGCTTCAATTCACCCAGGGCTTCAAACACAGTGTAGTCTGAACCAAAAGACCTGGGGACGAGCTCACCCCACCCTTTGGAAAGCTTTAAAATCCTTGTTGAGGCTTTAGTAAGTTCAGAGTGTTTGTAGACTATTTTCCAACCGTTCATCAACAATGTTGAAGTAATAATTGTCATAACCTCTCCACTGATTTCTTTGTGAGTTTGCGAGTGTGCGTGTATGTGTGTTGTAGTTCAAAAGGCTGCATGACTGTAAAGGGATGATTTCAATGTTTTGAAAGCTGTTTCCTTAGCACTTCTGTCACTCCTGAAAAAACTTTTTTTCTCTTTGGGGTTTCCCATCTATTGTTTTTCATCATGCATCGTTTCCTTATCTTTATATTTACTAAATGTACCATGTTGTTTGTTCTCAGCACTGTAAAACAGTCCCTTTTACGACATTGAAAAGCAATATCACTGTATGAAATGTTCACAATGTATTTGTTATGATTGACATCTGATTCATCATCATTATTCACATGCACCCTAGGTGTGATAATTGAAGTAAATCTCTTTTATACAAATACCAAGAGTGTGTTTAATGTGTTTGTAGTAGTGTTTTCAATTCAAGTATTCTCAGAGGAAAATATCGGCACTCTTAAGATGTGTTATACTTTGGTGTTATGGTTGTTTTCAAGATCCACAGGTGAGTGCTCACGGCACTATACTTCCCTCAATACAGAGGAAGGAGGTGTAAACGACCCACTGACGTGGCCACTGTCTCCCCAGGACGCTATGCAGAGCTGCAGGTGGAGTTTTCTGCTGCTGTCAGGACCAGCGCTGAGCAGAAGGACCTCATTGTGAAGCTGGAGCACGATCTCAGCACAGTTCAGACCATGTCCTCTCTGGCTCGTCCCAGTGCGGACGGCTCCGACGTCCCTGACATGGGCAACATCCCAGAACCCATCAAGGAGGCCTCTGCCATGTTTTCTGGTGTGTCCTTTGTTTTTAATGTTTACTTGACAAAAATGTATTCTATTTACTAAAATAGATGTTATTGTATTTCTGAACTGTCTTTTAGGTCCAGGTGTGAACCCACAGCATATTGATCTTCCTCAGGGTCAAATGGACTCCTTGCTCTCCATCATCTCAAGCCAACGAGAAAGGTTTCGCTCTCGCAATCAGGAGCTTGAGGCTGTA
Organism: Knipowitschia caucasica; assembly: GCA_964034765.1. NCBI lineage: Eukaryota > Metazoa > Chordata > Actinopteri > Gobiiformes > Gobiidae > Knipowitschia > Knipowitschia caucasica. The sequence goes on from OZ035832.1 coordinate 10,174,845, forward strand.
AGTTTCTTATGTGTTTCTAAATAAATGAGCCTTATCAATAGATGTGGACTCATGTCAGACTTGAAAGTACAATTATTACACTGACTCAGGACTCGGGCCGTGATTTCTGCATATGAGAGATGTCTCAAGGTGACGTGTTTTTTAGAATTTGAATTGAATCCTTATAGACATTGGTTTTATACAGTGATCTTTTAGAATCTAAGGTTGAAGTGGCCATACCTGCTTATCAAAACAATCTTATCATGACTCAGGCTTACTATGATTGTGTGTAGAGCTAATGAATGAATAATGCATGACATTGTAAAGGATTTTGACTTTAGAAGTAAGTCATTGCATTATTCATTTACACTATACACTGGGGCGATAAACTACTTCTGTAGCCACAGCTGCCCGGGGGTAGATTAACTGAAGCAAAGACCTGCACCTCTCACTGTCCACTAAACATTCGAGCACACACCAGACTCGTACTATGTGGGTGAAGTGTCTTTCCGAAGGATGACAGCAGGGCGCAGTTTTCTATCTCTGTTGGACCTGGTATGGTCTCCCATAACAGAAGCTTAGCAACAAAGAGGGCCTGGGAAGTACTTAATTCTAAAGCGATCCGGCTTTAACTTGCAGGCTACGATGTAATGTACTTGGACTTACCCGTCTGTGGTTTGAGCCTTGTAAATAAGGACTTCGTCCCAGCTATGTTTTTTTTTTATCTGATAAGCTAATGTATTTTGGTTAATTGCGTTTTATTTCCTACTTGTTTAGGAAAGTCGCTCCATGCAGCAAACAATGCAGGCACTGCAGAATGAATTGGACAGTCTGAGGGCTGACAACATCAAGCTCTATGAGAAAATAAAATTCCTGCAAAGCTATCCAGGAAAAGTAAGCATCCGAATGCAACATGAATTTGTTCCTAGTATTTATGAATTCCTTTCAATGTGAATGTGTATTTGCCATTAAAGGCTGGAGGGAGTGATGACACCGTGATGCGCTACTCCTCTCAGTACGAGGAAAGGTTGGACCCATTCGCTTCCTTCGGCAAGAGGGTACATTCACCCACCTAAGTGTACACACTGGACCAATATGATCTGTTATATTGTTACTCATTTGTTCGCTGTTCACAGGAGCGCCAGCGTCGATACCTGAGCCTTAGTCCTTGGGATAAAGCCACCCTGAGTCTGGTGAGAATATGATGAAGGGCCACAACAGGCCCTGATTTTTATTAGTATATATTACAGACAGTGAAAACTCTAAACCTGTTGGATATAATACTAGATTGTTGAATTTCCAGTTAAAATCATAGTTGATACTAAACAAGGATGTTGTTTTGTTCTGATCTGGTCCAGAGGCCATGGCACTTTGAAAAATCAGTGTGTCTCAAATGGAAACAACAAACCTAAAACCTAATAATTTCCATTACCTTGTTACAGGGGCGAGTTATTTTGTCCAACAAGCTGGCTCGCACCATTGCATTCTTCTACACCCTGTTCCTACATTGCCTGGTGTTTTTGGTATGCTTAATATTTGTTTCATATTTATATTGTATATTTATATAAAATACTCAATAACTTTACTACACCTATTTATTACCGGTAGGTGTTGTACAAGACTGCTTGGAGTGAGAGTGTTGGGAGGGATTGCTCTACCTTATGTGCAAAGAAGTAAGTTAAGGGCAATAATGATATATGGTATATAGGCCTAAAGAATAGTACTATATAATGGCGATATGGACTAATTTATTTCATATTGTGATCACTTTCGTTCTGTTTCTTCTAGGTATGCTGACCATCTCCACCGTTTTCATGAGAATGACCAAAATCTGTGAAAATCTGCGATGTCACATATGCAACTCACCGACTGCCCACTAGAGGGCGCTTCCACATACATTCATCAAGCGATGGGATGTTTGCTATAAGATTAGGTTTATGACTTTCTTTCTGTTGAATTTTAATAACTAACACATGCAACGGCTTTTATGAAATCATGGCAGTAATGTGTGGTGCGTGCTAAATGTGTCTAATCAGTAATTATGTATAGACAAACAGAATCTAGAATTATATAATGCGGTTATGTTGGAAAAAGGCAGTTATTATGGAAGATGGGGTTTGATGATAGTCATGGGCAGTATTCTTGTCTTGTGTCTTTGGACCTCGAGTCCGCAAATAAAGTTATCTATCTATCTATCTATATAGCGCCTTTTGATTTTTCTTATCATTTAATGAATCAATGTTATACCAGTTTGTCTTTGGAACTGTGCTTTCTGTGTTATATTCCAAATTAAAATGTAGGCAGTATTTGTGTCGTCTTTTATTAAGAGTGATTCTTGTTTTGGGGAGATCCGTGTTAAATCATGAGTAATAAATATAGTTGAGAAAATGACTCAAAAAGCTGTCTGCACGGACGTCTTGAGTTTTCATTAAACAGTTTGACTGTTCATCTATATATATGTAATCATGCAAACATGCTTACTTACAACGTGTTGCCTCAGGCCGCAGAGGCAAGATGGGTCCAATATTAGTGCATAACGCGCTAAAGTTCAATAGAAAACTACAACGAGACAAGATCCAGTGTAGATAGTCAACTCTTATTCATTGATCAAATGGCAAAATGCGTGGTGAACGCCAGAAAATCGCAAAAATAAACCAAACGGATCGAATCAGAGCCCCAGGTGTGTGACCATTCATAATCTCGCTCTCTTCGCCCACACGCACACCATTTCACATTACCTCTCCACCAGCCAAACATGCATTCATTCATTCATACAGTGCCCAAATGTGTCTCATAGACCACAGTGTAAAGTATGCGACGCTTTTGAACTGAAGACTGCATAACTTCACTATTCAATCCATCAATTTATTTGAGCAGGTCATACAAAACAAAAAACAATCCAATAGGAAAACATTTCATTTCACTATTCCCTCAAAATGGGTTCACTTCCCTCCTAATTTATACTACTTTTATTTATCCTCTGTCTGCAACTGTGCCCATACGGAGGCAGCATTAACAGTCTGGACTGATGCTGTTAAAAGAAACGTTTTTAAAAGAAAGAAAGATGCCCCACCATTACTTTCCATGTGGACCTGTGATCTATGACGCAGAACTCCAACAATAGAGGGCGCTGCATGCACGCACTGTGTGTCCGATGTTATTTTGATCTGCCTCTTTGTTGTTTTAATATAATTTGTAAATTGTTATCAAATAAGATCCTTTGGATGCATGCTTTAGAAATGTATAAAAAATATCTATATATCCTGTCCCAAAAATGTTTTCTAAATTCTGAGGGATATTGTCTCTTGAGGGAAATGGTATAACAATTGACATGAGTTGAAAAGCGTCATGTATATAATTTTAAGTTTATCTTGTTGATGTAAATTTGTTTTAAGGCTGGAGTGACTTTTGAGTAGGGCAGGGTCTAAACATTAAAAGCCATGTCTTGCTGATGATATTGAATATTTGTTGCTGTGACTGGTTTATAAAGCCGACATCTGCACATGGGTGGAAGAGACTTGTTTTTAATTTCTCATAAATATATTTGATTTTATTTTCATATCTTTTGTATTCTTTTTCAATGCACCAGTATCTGTAAATGACCCATTGTCTATCATCATCAGGTTTCTATGCCTTTGAAAAAAAATATGAACAGGTATATATATATATATATAAGGCAACCAATCCTACAGTAGAACCATCCATGTTAGATAAGACCTATTATACCGAGGATCAATTCTGGGTTTTTCCACTGCTTCTTCCCTTTGCAATTCCTTTAAAGAAGAGATCAGTCTGTTGTCATTTTGTTATGAATGTTCTCTCTTATTACCTCTTTACTTATTTTTATTGTCACATGAGTTTATGTTGAATGTCGGCAAACATAGAGATGCTGACGAGCCGCTGTCTTTTCTTTCAGTTTGGGCTCGACCAAGTGTTGTAACATGGTTCTCAGTGACTGGTCTGAGCCCATTTCCTTTGAACATGTCCTAGTGACTGTTGAATGCTCACATCTTGCCCTAATGATAAAACAGAACCCGCCTGTGTGTAATCTGTTCTCATAATAATAACCTCTGCTCTGTGACACGGCCTCAGAGCTATGTGTAGAGTGCATTGGTCACTAAACCCCATCATGATGTCCAAGGGGAACACTCGAGAGCACAGGGATAAGGTTGAGTGATTTCAGCAAAAATAGGTCCCACAAAGTATCAAGACTTCAGGATTCTATTGTTAAAGAAACACAAAAGTCATGTATCAGTTTGCTTTCTCTTTTGCCATTTTTAAACAATTTTTCCTTGATGGACACAAAAAGAACAAAACATCAAATGAAGCACAAGGTAAGTAAGTAGTAAGTAATGTTTATTTATAGCTCATCAGCCTCAGTGTAGATTCCCCATTGACAAACCTTGTAGAAGTGGATTCCAGTATTACCTCAAGTTCTGTGTTTACTTAAGCAGGTTTGTTTGATAGTTTCTTGTGGTTTGTCAGTAAAAATCCAAACTAAAATCATTACATATCCAGAGGTTCCAGCTGTATTGTCACTTTTGAACACTGGCGTCAACACTACAGACCATGATCTGTTCCTTCATCAAAAAGAAACATGTGAAGTTAGTGTCTCCTCACATCTTTGTGTTTTCAGTTAAACAGTGCAGTCCTGGAGCATGGGCCTGTTCTGTCACATGAAAAGGCGTTATGTGCTTAGTTTCCATGGCTCCTATTAATGCACACTGACATATTGACTCTCAAATGGCCCCATGAGGCCAATCTCCAGCTCTGTGGATGCTTTCACGGCAACTCAACTGAAAAGTATTTTCTTCTCCCCTTTGTGCCCAGGTCCCTTCCCTCCCACAGCTTACCTCAATGAAGTCTTAACCTGGTATATTTTTGAACCCAAAATCAATGCCTCCCGCATCACTGCATGATGTTTGTGCTTCTCTCAGATGGGTGGGGGGTTGTGGGACCAGGGTAGAGTCATGTAGAGACAAAAACATGGACACAAAGTGGAGGCTGAAGTGGCCCCTGCCCCACAGGGTTCTGTCGATTCATCCTTCCGCCAGGAAGTGTGTGGGGATCAATATAAGGTCTCAGAGGAGAGTGTCAGACCAGTCCTGCATCAGTTTCATTAGGAGCCTCCTCACTACATTTAGGCAATGGCATTTTAATAAAAAATAAAATGTTTGACTAATCACAGTAGCAAAAGTAAACATCCATAGTTCTAAATTATGTGTGCCTGCAGATTCCTCTCAAAGAGGATCATTATACTATCTCTATCATCCTTGGTGGTTGAGAGTAAGAAAGTAGGCGCCTAATAAGATAAGATAAGATAAGAATTCCTTTATTCGTCCCACAGTGGGGACACTGTGGGACGAATAAAGGAATTCTTATTGATGTTGCATCGCACATATAAGACAGTAGTAAGAGCACACAGGGATCACACACAATATATACACTATATACAAATAAGAAGTAGCTATGTTTCTTAGCTAACATAACTAGCTGTAGATGCTGAAAAAGCTTCAATACCAGTCAAACAAAATGTATGTAGTAGTGCAGTTATATACTGTACAGTTAAATAGTGCAGGATAAAAAGTATATAAGTAAAGTGACATGAGGTAAAGTGACATTGTTCTGTGACATTCTGAAGTTGCATTATTGCACATTGCACATGATAATAAACATAACATTAACACTGATTAGGTTTCATTGTTCAATATCATATTAAATATGTGTATGTCAACACACTGTTTGCTAAAACAACATAGATAGGCATCAATAAAAGGGTGTGGCTCCTTTAAGGTCGAATGGTATTAAAAAGATCAGTACCACACAGACCATGGGAACAATGATCAAGTCAAAAGACATACCACATGCGGCCGGGATCTGCCTTCAAAGTAAAAGCTTTGTCGCGTTCAAGAGACTTCCCAACTATAACACTCACATGAAAACAGTCGTTCTCCGGGTCGTATATTTCAACACACTGTCTAAATATGTCTATTCTCATATTTATCTGGAAACTACCGTTTAAACAGAACGACTCCTAAACACGACCCTGCGCACTTTTACTTCTGCGGGTCGTGGCGGAAGCGTAGTCTCGCGTGACTTTGTGTGACTTGTGTGTTGATGAGTCCACAACAGAGAGGAGGCGGCGGTGAAGCAGCAGAACGCGAGCTCTGGAGATGGAGACGCAGCTGACCCGTCCGTGCGTCCACAGCTCCCGAGCGGCCTCTGAGACCACCCCCAAGAGCAGTCACGCCATGCGCCTCAAAACGCCGCCGTATCATTGAGGTGAGACGCGCTTGTGTCGTCCTTTCTGTCGCTCAGTCAGTCTCACCTCACAATGCCCAGCTAGTGCAGAGGCGCGGCGCTCTTTTATGGTTTTAGCGTCACGCACAGAGAGGTGATTGACGGCATCGGTCCTCGAGAAAAGCAGAAGAGGAGAGGAGGCTGGATGTGATGCTTCAGAGCTCATCCCCCACTGCAAGTCTGCCTCTATTATGTTCGCCGTGTTTCTATGCGCGCTTTGCTTGTTTAAGGGGTAATAATAGCCATTCGAGAACATATAACGCATTGTGAGAGGACTTTAACAAAAATGAAATATAAATATAAATGTTAAATGGTCTTTGTGTGATGCAGCCGCACGCTTGTCTGTGTGGATGATCCAACAATGACACAGTACCGACGCAAGCTCCATTCATAGGCCTGTGTGGAGCTGGATATGGGAGCCATTCAATAGGATTTCCATTCATGAAGTCCAGCAGCAGATTGCACAACGAGTCTTTAGATATAGGCCCAGCACCAGCCTCGTTCAGGCCAAATATTGACTTTTTCCTCACGTGTCTCTTCATGTATTTTGATGCTGGTGATATGAACTGTCAGAGTCCCTGGGATGGACTATTGAAGGACTTGATAACATAAAACCTTTGTGTAGAAAAATATGATATGAGAAGTTTATTCCTCCCACGCAAGGAAATGTTAATACTATAGATAAAATATAAAAAACTACATTCTCTATGCAAAAGATTAGCATACGTCAAAATATATACATTTTCTTAGATGACAGTGGACACAAAACATTAAAATAAAGTATTGGATATTATTACTCCTAGTGTTTCACAATACTCTTCCATACTAATGAATATCCTACATTTTGGGCTCTTTGGCATCCTTTATAATAGTACTTTTTATGGTCCCACAGTGTACTCTATGAGCGCTTCTGATATAGTTCACAATTATACTAAAATTTCTTATGTCATATGTAGAAATCTATCTAGTTTTGAGGTAAAGATTACATGATTAACCTTTTCCACATCACTCCAAGTTAATGAATGACTTGTGGAACACTTAACAAATATAGGTTTAATGAAATATTGTCTATGATGCAAAATGGGATTAGACATTTGGACGTGCGCTAACGTACAAACGGTTTAAAGGGCTTTCAAACAGTGTGGTTATTATTTATTCATTACCAGGCAATAATTTGATCCGTCCATGTGAAGCACTGTTTTCTCCCAGCCAGACTAATCAGTACAGGATACCATCAATGCGACTGCCAAAACGGGAAGTCTCTTTTATTTTAAAATAAATTCAGGACTCAGTCTGTTCATAGAAAGATTCGACCCAAAGCAAGAAAACGTGGGGGAATTGAAAACATATTCTGATTCTCTCCTCTATTATTGAATCTGATCCTTATGTTTGTATGTATTATTATTTTCTTGAAGGAAAGTACTGAGGCGTTGGAAGAGAAAGGACAAATAGGTGGTGATTACATTACAAGTACAAACAATTATTATTATTGCTGTTATTAGGATTATTATGCATTATTAGTTTGGACTTTAGTTATTTGAGGCCACTCCGGCTTTTTGTGAAACTCATTTAGATGTAGAGGGTTGCATATCTTAGATCCGCACTTTCAGCTCACGTTTTCAAACTTAAATGGCTTATTATTTTCTGGCTATATTGTGTCAGTATCATACATCTCTGCTGCTGTGACTTGAAGGACTGTTGCTTATTATTACTATTGTTAGCTTTTTAGAATGATCCATTTTATTTTTTATTTTTGCTGCTACTGGACACCTGAATTTCTCCTACAGGGATCAATAAACTATCCATCCATCTATCTATCTATCTATCTATCTATATACTTTGAATCCGTATCACCCACTGGATCTGACAGTTCTACATGCATGCCTCTTTTTCAGTAAAACTGCAGAGACTTGAGCTCAAACTTCGCCTTTCCAAATCTGCCCCAGCGTTGTTGTATCTGAGCTGCGTTTAATGAGAGGCCAGGTCACTGATTTAAAGCCTGACTCTGTCCAATCAGCTTTGTAATGCACCCCACAAGTTGTTTATTTTTGGTGTTCGGTTTAAAGGATAATGTCTAATCAGATAAAAGGCTCACACAAGTCTCTCATTTGGATTGAACCGAAGATGTCTCTTTTCCAAATCCTCCGTACCTGATCCCGAACATGAACAGTCACAATAACAACTATACTGACTTCTCCTTTAATAATTGATGAATGGATATTATATATTTTGGGCTCAGTATTTAGCGTCTGTACAGGAGTTGAAATAATGAATGGGTTATTATTAGCTCATATTATTAACACGTTTTTTTTAGGAATAACTACTGTTTAAGTAATTGATCAATTGCTGTATATACATAGTCCAACATAAGGGTTGTGAAATGGGATTTTAATAAGGATATAATTAAGAATTCTGTTAATCTCTTGTTATTTTTCTCTGGTGGCTTCTCTTCAGCTTTATCTTACTCAAATATAAACAAAATGCCATATCAGCATTCTAAACTACTAATGGATTAATCAAATGAGTAATCAATGGATTTATCAGTTATTAAGATGATTATCAGTTGCACCCTACGTCTGTACTTTTCCTTTGCCTAATTCTGCAGGCTATTTTCTTGACATGATCCTGCTGTATTTTACTTTTACAGCAGCATATAGTTGTTTGCTCTTGTTTATAGCAATATTTTTTTAAAGCTATAATGTCCATCAAAGATTATTGTGACAGGCCTTAACATGAGTGAGTGAATTCTGGAGGTTCTGAGGTCACATAGAAGCCATAACTTTATAAATGTCCTATGATAGATAAAGATGCAGTATGTATCTTCCCTCACAACCGTCGAAGTGTTTGCCTGAAATGTTCCACTGTTTGGCATTGAACTTTTCCACAAACTGAAACATAATGAAAATTGTGAAAAGGTTTACTATCTTTTGTCAGTAATTTCAGAATGTGGAACAATTAGAAGAAATAAAAGCTTGAAATATTTAAATCTATGTTTAATAAATCTTTATATAATCATAATCAGAATTCTTTTATTGCCATTGGAAGTAACAGGAGGTCGCAAGCTAGGAATCTGCTAGGGCTGATGTTTATAAAAGTAAAAATAGCATAAATAAATTGTCATAGTATTTCTTAATGTTGCTACCGTATACAAGTGTGCAGTACTACCCCAGTCTAGTGCACACTGGGGTAGTCTTGCACAGTTTTTTCAATGTGGTTTTACTGCAAATGGTAAATACATGAATCTGTAAGAACACACAATAGACAACGTTTTCCGCAATATTATAATTCAGTAAAAACCATCTGTAATTAGATAATGTAATATTTTTGAGCAACATTCCAAGCAAAAGCAATAACATCATCACCATGGCAACAGGCGGAATGCACCTTAAAGGCAGTGGCAACACAGGATCAGTGGTGATATTTTAACCGGTCGGCATGCAGGCCTTTCCTCTAGGTACTCCAGGAATTTTTCACACCCGAGTTAATACTTGAGATTTGTGTGCGTTGTACATCATTGTGACGATTAGAACGCGTCGCAGCGCACTGATGGCTGTGAGCTTTTGGTCATCTGTGAAAGGACTTAGACCTGGTGGTGGGTGAGAGACAGGAAATGGAACTCAGAGGCGGAATGCACATCTCCCACGCGCTCCATCCTTTATCACTGGCCGCCATATGGATCTGTCGGCTCACACACTCTTTACATTGTCACTGTTTAGCAGACGACAAAGACTCTTCTTAATGTGAGCCTCAGTGGCCACGATATTCTCTATCCACAGTGTAATAACTGTCTGCGTTTCAACTAATTAACTGCGATTAATTGATTCACTTGTTACAGGCCTACTTTATTTAACATCACGTGGAAGATGTAATCCATGTTGGGCGCACAGAGTGGCTTCTCGGCAAAAAGATCTTTGGTTAGAAGCCTTTAGGACCAGATAGGGCTGGGAGATAAATCAAATTTAGACAATTAATCGTCTTTTGAAAAAATCGAATTTGTGAAAAATTTGGAAATCGAATGAAGGATATTGTTCCAGCAGCACATGAATTATACTTGCAATATCAGCCGAGTCTGTACAAGACTTTTATAATACGTATTGGGGGAAACAAATTAAAAATAATTTTGAAACTTGAATATTGAGTGGAAAGAGAGTCTGTCCTCGGTGACTTTAATGACAATCGATTTTAAAATAGAAATCTTCCAAAGCAGGAAAGAAAATCGAGATTTTACTTATTTGCCATTTTTTACAGCCCTACTGCAATAGTATGTTTATGTATTAACCACATACTATTGTATGTGGTTAATACATAAACCACATACAGTTTTTAAGATTTCATATTGCATCTATACAGTATATTCCATCTGTGTCCCCATTATAAGGCTTAGTGTGACATCACATCTGATAACGTATGATAATGTATATTTATTTATATAGCGCTCATACACAGATCAGGGTACATTATTTATGTTAACATATGATAATTGGGTTTTCAATCAAAGCAGGATTGATATCGTTTGGATCCAGCTTTCCCTGTGTCTGGTCCAACGTTCTGGAACAGTCTGCCCCCCAACGTCAAAACAACTTCCTCATTGGAATGTTGAAGTGTCTTAGGACACACTTTTACTCTCTGGCTTTTAACATCGTGTGAGTTGTGTGGTCCTGTTTTCTTTATTTTATTGTGTCATTTTTACTTTTATTTTTTTTAAACGTTTCCTATTTAGGGCTGCACGATATTGGAAATTAGAGCGTTATTCGATGAGTGTTATATTTGTTTCTTTCTAAAATTGCAATCTGCTTTGAAACGCAAGAGACAAATGACAAAAACATTAATGACATTCAAATGCATATATTTACATACTTTTTTGTTTGTTTGTGTGTTTGTTTGTTGTATTTATTGAACGTTGATGTGTCTGTTTGTTTTGTTGTCTTTAAAAAAGACGCACATATTTTCGATATGGATATCGCACGCACCAATATCTCAATAATGACATTTTTCCGATATATCGTGTAGCCCTAATTCTATTTATATGTATGTATAAAGCAGACAGAGCTGTATATTTAATTTTGTTGCTTTTATCTCCGTGCAGCACTTTGGAAACTTGTTGTATAAAATGTGCTGCATAAATGAGCTCTACATGAAGGAAAGACTCAATAGATTTAGATTGTAGCTTTATGAAATCAGTAAGATCAAAAACAAGATCTGATTAGTATTAAATAATAAAAACTTTAAACTACAAATGACATGTTTGTGTTTTTGTACAATGAACTTAGACGTAACATAATTGTCCAGCTCTTGGCTCTGCTCAGCGCCACACTCTGTGATATGATGTGTTTCGCAGTCAGTAACATCTCCTTTCCCAGTTTACTGTTACCAGCATCTGACAGAGAAATCAACTCTGCTCCCGTGGGTCCTGTGCCGAGGCGGAAGCTAAGCACTGCGACATTTTTAAAACTACAGATAGGACTAGATACAGCACATGTGAGCCTGAAGAGCAGAGGTCTGTTTGGAGACACAATATATAGCACTGTTATTCTGATTGTTTTAGCAGCTGGTCCAAAAGAGTAAAAACATCCCGGGCCTCCAGTCGTTTAAACCATAGACTGTTTAAACACACCTACACACCCCCTCCCTCCTCTTATGTGTGTCTTTCCGTCTCATTAATTTCTTCCTTCACCAAATGCTCAATGTAGCCCTTTGCTATAGGCTTTGTACAATGATAGAGAGTGTGCAGAGAAGCCCAGCGCTGCCCACTTCCTCTAGCGTCCACGACTTGAGTTTCATGCAGACGACTCTGTGCCTGGGTCATGGGTTTCTGTGAGGCAGCTATGGATCTCCTCGTTGTGGGATGAAGGGTCATGTTTTCACCTTCATCTGTTATCAAAAGTCAAAATTTAGCTCATAAGTGTATTGGTACACAAGCAGAATGGTGGACATCCAAAATGTTCTACCATGTGTTTTGCATACATCATAAACTTCACAGAGGACTGTAAAGCTTTGATTCAATTTCTGAGGGAAACTAGAGTTGGGGTATACAGATGTAACTAATTATATCATTCAGCAGAAGGATGAATCAAAGAACAGTCTATAATGATTCATGTCTGATTTTAGTGAGAATATGGACCGCCCCTCTTTACTGCCTATAGTTTGCTTTCGCTGTTGGGGCTTGATAAAGTAGCAAGGCAAAATAAACCTACTTCATGTGAAAAGAGTCCCCTTTAACCCATTAATGGTTTCCTCAACCATTTGGAAGATCACTTTGAGAGTCACTATATCTACTTGAAGCATGCTTTGAATTAGAAAATACCTTCCTGTAATAGAAAGAAAAAACATTACAACAAATTATTTGTGTTATTTGTGCTTGTACATATTAGAAATTCAGTCCTCTATTTAAGGAGTGAACATCAAAGGGATAAGTATGAGGTATGTTTGTGTACATTACATTCAACAGATGTGTTTGTGTGTTTGTGTGTGCAGCCTCTCCTGGTGGGTTGGCATGGCCCAGTGATGAACGGAGCCGTGGTGCCTGGTAGCCCGGAGCTTTCCTCCTCATGTCCACTGCCCGACTGGCGAGAGTTCTGCGAGGTCCACGCACGTGCCTCTGCTGCAGATTTCGCAGACAAGTTTCAGCGCTTCCTGTCTGAGAACCCATGTTACGCCTCGGCTGGTGCTGATGCCAGTTTTTCCCAGCACTTTGCTCAACATTTCCTGGAGTGTTTCTCTTCAGCTCTAACGCAGGTCCGAGAGAACCAGGCCTCTTCCCCTGGAGAAGACGGCTCCACCTCTGCAGCCAAATACAGTATTGTTCCCTTCCTGGGGATTCAGGGCTGCCCTCTTGCTTACGGCCAAGACCTTTACCAGAGACGCAAAGACGCTGGGGCATCCAGTGAGTCTCTGGACAGTATGGACAGTGCAGGGTTGGATGGGGGAAGTGCCAACTCTCGAGGATCCCAAATCACACATAAAGTCTCTGCTTTGGGACAGTCTCGCAGCTCTGAAGATGTCTCTATCAGTCACCCAAAGGCACGCTTCAAGAAAGGCTTCTCCCTGAGGAACATGAGCCTGTGTGTGGTGGACGGGGTGAAGGAAATGTGGCACAGACGGGCGTCCCCTGAGCCGGACGCTCCCTCTGGGACCAGGAAGTCCAATGGGATAGTGGGAGCTGGAGGAGCAACAGGGGTGGCTGGAGGAGCAGCTGAAGCCACTGGCGGGGAGAAATGGTCCCAGAAGTTACGTCTTCCTCGGAGTTCTCAGGGTCATAAAGCTGAACTGCTGGAGATTCAGAGGGAGGGTGCCCTCAGATACATGGTGGCTGATGACACAAACTGTATGGGGGCCGCACAGTGGCAGAAGTGCCGCCTGCTACTCCGGAAGACAAAACGAGATGAGGGAGGGGAGAAGTTTCTGCTGGAGTTCTATGTCCCACCAAAGGTACACATGTGAAATTAATATTGAAGTATTGTAGGTACGTGGTGCATTTTATGAAATCAAGAATTCTGGTACATACTGTAAGTCTCATTAGTGGTGGTGCTCCAGCTCTGTGACCCCATATGCCTTGTTCCAGAGCACTCTGCACTTGTCTGGATGAGGTTTCCAGATCAGTGGCCTGACCTTAAGGGGGCCATGAAGCTGTTCAGCTGAGTGTGTGTAAATCTGCCACCGCTCTTTGATCATGGCTGGTGGGAATGTGAGGCTAAGGAGGGAGAGGGAGACACCATTGGAGATCTTCCTGACGCTGGTGGAGTCAAAAAGTAGAACAAAGAGAAAGGATGCTTTCAATTTACTCATTTTACATAGTATTTTTAGTAAATGGCTATAATTTATCTTTTCATATGCAAAAAAACATAAATATGGATTATTTCTTCATATTATCAAAATGCCCAAACACACAGAGTGTATTAAAGTAACTTAGCTAAAACTGCAAAGTATCAGTTGAAGGTTAGCAAGAATCAAAGCCTTTATTCGACCCTAAAATCCTCAATACATTTGTCAACAAAAGAGAAAATTATTAAATGTTCACATGATTGAACCAATCAATGTTTTTTATCAATATTTTCTCCTTCTGCCTTTAGACGTATGGCAGAATAGGTCCACTGCAGTGTGTCTGCATTATGACACAGCAGTCCTGACCACAGCTGCACTCACATGGCGTGCGTGTTTCTGCTTCACTCATAAATAATGACCAATAGAGTGACATACTTAAGATAAACTTAAATTTCATAAATGTATTAGGGCTGTCAAAATTATCGCGTTAACGCACGTTAATTAATTTTGTTCATTAATCGCGTTTAAAAAATTAACGCATTTGACGCATGCCCATGCATCCCATAATAACACTCAGAATACCGCGGACACATGCGTGTGTAAGATGGGGACAGAGCAGGTAGGCCCTCTGGGAATTCAAGTTTTGAAAGAATACACGCGTGACCGCGGGGCACTTGTTGTTTCCTGTATGAACTCTGCATGATGAGCAGCGGGCGCCACAGCGCTCTGGACCGTTCCCACTTCCAGCGGCTGTGATCACGGCGAACGGCGCTGCGTAATGGGATCATATCCAAGACCACGCACAGAACTATTCTCTAGTGTGCGTACGTGTCTTTGCGTAACCGATGCACACAATATGTACAGCGCTGAAGCTGGACTGCGGAGCCTGTCTCCTCCGTGTCTTCTCCCGAAGCGCACTCGCTAAATTAAAGCCGAGGTACCTAATTTTCCTTTCGACTACCAGTTCATGTTAGCTGTGCCAAAAAAAGTAATGGTGTGAGAAAATCAAACAGATTTAATGACATTCTGCATTTCAGACTATTTTGAAATGTTCCTCATCTGTAACAAACTATAGTTTTGGTCTGAGTCTAAACAGAAAGACAGAATGTTAATAATGTTAATTCCATTTTATATGGATTTATTGTTATAACAAACAAATACAGTACATATGTTCACTAAGCTGTCATTTATCTTTCCATTCAAACAACCATTTACAGAAAAATATGGCATAATTTTGCCAATAGTTTGAAATGCGATTAATTATGATTAATTAATTTTTAAGCTGTAATTAACTCGATTTAAAAAATTAATCGTTTGACAGCCCTAAAATGTATAGAATGTAGTTTGTGATTGTAAATTCTCATTTGTGTGTCACATTGGGAGATAACATTTCCTGCCCACTGTTGGACATCTGATCTGGTCAAAAAATGGTCAAATGGTTGAATACAGGAAGTGGTTTTTGACATCTGATCCTGGGAAAGGAGCGATGGGTGAGCAGCAGCAGCAGCAGCAGCAGCAGCAGCAGATGAGCTTCAGACAGATGAGCTGATAAGCCAGGCCCAGAGCATCAGTCAGGCCCTGTCTCACAACCGTCTCACATCCAGTGTTACCCTCTTGATCTGCTGGGGGCACATAGAGGCCAAATTTACATATATTTACAATATACCGTTAATATTTTAGCATAGTAAGGTTCTCATTATTGCTAAACATTGAGTCCTTAAGAACATGACGGATATGCAAAAACTCTTGAAAAATGAATTGATTAAGAATTGTGCAACAACTTGACTGATATGGCATGTTTATTAAGCAGTATTCACTCACTACCAAAAAAGAAAGATTCTCTTATTCCCAAACTGTGATCTTGTTATTTGCCCAAAGTCACAAATGAACTTAACCTCTCTTTTTAACAAAATGTTTTCTCGAAATTCATATTTAGACATAACATTGTTGTTTTCTTTTAGTCTTCAAAGCCCAAAGTCAGCATACCACTGTCAGCCATTGTGGAAGTGCGGACCACGATGCCGCTGGAGATGCCTGACAAAGACAACACTTTTGTCCTTAAGGTATACTTCTTGGTCTCACACAAGTTTGAATATTGATGCACTCCTTTCTCAGTCCATTGTATCTTACAGGTGGAAAACGGGTGCGAGTACATTATGGAAACTATTGACTCTTTGCAGAAGAATTCGTGGGTCGCTGACATTCAGGACTGCATAGACCCGGGGTAAACTCACTCATAAATATTTGCTGTTGGTATTTGATGGGGTGGAAAGAAGGGGGGACTAGGTGGGAAGGAGCCCAACACACAGTCATTAATCATTCAATTAGTGGACTTTTTGACAGGTTGCTTTACACAAACCTATCTCTCTCTGTTGATATTCCATCTCTGTTTTTGTAGAGATCATTGGAGAATGTTTTTGACGTCAACAGCTTATTGGTAGAGAGAGTGCTTAGCTGTAATGTTTGTGTGTGGTTCGTCTGACCAACCTATTTGTGTACAGGGACAGTGGTGACGACATCGAGCTGGCGTCCTGTCCCCATGGCCAGGCATCCAAGAGCTGCTCCATGGTGGCCTCCTGCAGCTGTGAACTCCTGTCTGAAGGCAAGTCTCTCTTGTTATCAGGGGCAGATAGAATAACCAGATAGACACTCTTAAGCCTACATTTCCTCCATATTACATATTTTTACGACTTGCTAAGAAGAAAAAGCATGTCTCAAACTCCTGCTATTACATTTCAGGAAATAGGCCTGCATTAAAGTTGACATATTATTCAAAATCTAGAGCTGTCTAAGTCAAAATGTGCTATAATATAAAGAGGATTATCAGTTCTGCCATTTTGAACGGGGAGTCAATTTACCTGATTCTAATATTTTGAGACTTTATTCATTCATCATTCAACTAGTGGCACTTTTGGACAGGTTTCTTCAATCTATATTGCTGAACATAATGCACAATAATGTGTCTGTAACTGAATGTTACACTAAAAAGTCCAAAAAGCATAACATGACCCCTTTAAAGTAGAATAAATCTGCTTTTCTCCTTATATTTAAACTTATGTTTCACATTTGTGTTGATACAGGAATCTACCGTGCTTCAGAAAGGTCTTGTTCAGCAGCAGCAGAGCACTATAGCGCCCCCTCTGTCAGATGCAGAGAACTTCCATTCACCCAGCACCCGTCCCATATGCCTTTAGAGCGCTTCCTCCAGTCCCCAGAGGCACAAACCTCTCCTAACACGGCAGGTATGACAAGACAAGTTCAATAACAAATGAGACTGAATGTACTGACCCATCCGCTCTGTGCAGGAGCCAGTGAAGGCCTGAAAGAGTCCGAGGGAGAGGCCAGTCTGGTGGGCTACCCCTGGTTTCATGGGACACTGTCTCGGGTCCGTGCGGCACAGTTAGTTCTGGCAGGTGGAGCCAGGAGCCATGGGCTTTTTGTGATTCGACAAAGTGAAACCAGGCCAGGAGAGTATGTTCTCACCTTTAACTTCCAGGGAAAAGCCAAGGTGAGCAAATCTTTATTATAACAAATACAATGAAATCATGAGTTTGTTAACTACAACCCCTTTCATATTTGTTTTCAATAATTACTTCCTTATCTTATCTGGCTTATCTCTACTACTATATTCCAATATATTACTATACTATTACTATACTCCTTGTTCTTGTACGAGTTACAAGACCAAGTTATGTTTCAAACACCAATATCCAACTATTTATTATTCTTATGCCGTATAGCAACAAAATATCAACTGCATTTACAGTATCAGTGTAATTATTATTATCTATTTGTTATTTGTAACCTTCCTTGTATGTCCGCTCCTTCAGCTCTTCCTCTAGTGTCAGCCTTGTGTTCATTCCAACAGAGACATGGCTTTGAAAAGACCTGACCTCTTGGTGTTTTTGATTTTTAACCTTCACAAAATCACAAACTGATCTTAGTATGTCTCCTGTTGCTTATCTTTATTGCAGCATTTGCGGTTGTCATTGAATGATAATGGCCAGTGTCACGTTCACCATTTGTGGTTTCACACGGTTTCGGATATGCTGAGGCACTTCCACGCCCACCCCATCCCGCTGGAGTCTGGGGGCTCTGCTGACATCACACTACGCTCTTATGTGCAAGTGCAGAGGGGTAACAACACAGGTACGTGAGGTAATGCACAACAACCCTAAATTTATATATACATGTGTTTTTATTATATTTAATTTATGCTGATTTCTAAGATCCATAGTGCACACCGTGATAAGTATAGACATAATATTATATCTTGTATGGCTCAGTGGGGCAGCAGTGAGCGCCATCGTACTTCACAGCAACAAAATCCTGGGTTGGATTCTTCTTCTGTGTCAGCTTCCTCTGGGTGCTCCGGTTTGCCCCATCACTGTACACTAGTTCAGGCCAGGGTGAATGAGTGTGTTCATGAGTGAGAATGGGGCAAAAGATGGAAAGACACAAAACAACAGGCACACTGTTCCATTCAAGATAAACAAATAAAATAAATAGTTTTCAACTTCCATCCAGAAGTGATCAAATTAAATGATAAAAGATAATGTGTGTTTATACCAAATTGTTATTCGCTTAAATTGGTCAATAGTGTTCAGTACAACTCATTATAATGGTGTTTTATTTGAATTTATAAAGTATCTCTATGTAATAGTTGGCCCTAGTTGTGCCATAAAAATGAATTGGATTTGATGAGTAATAGAAGTGAAAGTTATTTTAAAGAGTTGTCAGAATCCCACCGTTCTTCTACACAAAAATATGTCCTTAAAAACATTTACTCAGACTCCTGGCATGTAATGAATGCCCTCCTGTACAGGGGAGTGAGGGGGCGATTATACCACCATGATTTAGCATGCAGGCCCTGGAACTGGCCACAACCCACCCACAACCCACCCTGCCGGTCACAAAGGGCCCTGTGTGCCTGGCCGCTGGACATACACACTTTCACATGCGCACATAGACGAAGCATTTGATTTCAAATGTAAAAGGCTTTATTGATACACTCATGGCGTGTCATTGACTTGTTGTTAGTGAAATGGCCCAAAAGGGACCGACCAGAATATGTCCAGTTGTGAAACATCTAACAAACATGCAAGACAAGTGATTTGATTTGCTACTTTCAACACTACTCAACAAAACTGAAACGCCATTATTTCTTATTTTACAGACGTTCCACCAACGACAACCCCCACTGCCCCCCGAGAAGCCAACTGCAGGGCAGAATCTTCTCAGTCCAGTCTGCACCTGTCCACAGCCACTCCCGGGCCGCCCCAGGACATGCCGCTGTCCTCCAGCACATCCTCATCGCCCACGGCACACCCCTCCTTGTCTCGCAGCGACCCAGGCACTGGCGGGGGGCTCCAGAGTCGCAGTAACAGCTCGGAACGACTCCTGGAGGGGTCGAGTGGAGGGTCCGATGACTATCAGGATTCGGACGGGACTCGCAGGGCCCGGGCAGTGGAGAACCAGTATTCTTTCTACTAAATATCCCCTTTGGCAGGATCTCACTCTGCTATATTTGGTTTGTTTTTTTGCTTGTGTTTATGTCGAGGAATTTCCTGTTTCTCTTATCGCAGAGAGAGGCCAATGCTGATAGATCTCTGGAGGTCGGTTTGTTGCTGCATTACACAATTTAGCGAGAACAAAATGAAAGAGGTACGTTGGAAAGCTTTAACTGTAGATTTAGGAAGTTCTCTTGTTGAGCCATATGGCTTTAATTCACCACTTCCTCCTCATTCTTACCCAAAAATCCCAGAGAGCATGAGCGTTTGTCGCCACCCAGATCAACGATCAAAGGTTCAAAGACTATCTGTGCTCAGAGAGAGTATAAATGTTTAGAAAGCTGCTTTAAGTCTCATGCCGGATCTCGTAAGTGTCCCTAAGAGGCTCCTACCCTGAAGTCCTTTAGCATCAGTGCTCAATGTTATCATGGTAGTGTTAGTTTGACAATGTTTTTCTCAAACATGTGCAGCCTAAAATGTCCCAGTGCCTGTCAGTTACCTCTGGACTTGAAAGATGACGTGGCCATAACCTTTGATCTGAAGGAGGGGATAATTAGTGTCCAGTTTTCAAAGTGATGGCTGCAATAGTGACAGAATTATGTTTTTCTTGAAAATGGTTGTGCGTATGATATTTCAAGTGGATGTGTTGAGGGTGTGTGGATGTAGTGGATGTATTTAAAGCTGCACTATGCAGCTTTTCTGAAGGGTTCCGCCGCCCGCTTGTCACCATGGGGATATTATTGTTTTGTACATATTAGTCCCAGGGGTTGCTCTTTGACATTTGTCATATCTGTGGTGCGAGCTCGTGTCTTCACTGATAGGATTGGTAACTTCTCCAAAGCAGGTCAACGCACAGTCGCACTTAGTGCCGTGCTTTAGAACTAGGTCAAAATAAAGGAACTGAATAAAGATTATTTTAATAGTCAACGAGTCAGCTATTTTCAACTTTCAACGTTATTTTTTTTTTTTTTTTTTTTTCAGATTAGTGAACTAGACCAGGGGTTCCCAAACTTTTCAGGCCAGGAAATGAGCACCCCCTTGAAGACTATAACTGTAATGCACCAAACATGCTACATTTATTTAAATGTTGTTCATTTGAGTTTAAATAATTGTGCTATTTGAACTAATTTAACTTGAGATATACTGTTTGTATGTAAAAATGGTAGATATAATGTAGTAATTATTCTATATAATTACGTATTTATTCTAGAAACCATCTTGCAACCTCCACTTTGGGAACTACTGGACTAGTCAATCATTCCATGTGTATATTGATATTACTTTATTATCTTTATTTTTGTAACTAAATAAGGTTGAAATATAAGGTCTTGAGGCTCCTAAATATAGATGTTCAAATAAGTGTATCATTGATTGTTTATTATTTTTTTACAGTCTGATAAAAAAAATATTGCCTATTGCTTGTTTTAGAGCCTGTGAAGTCCATTTACATTAATACTAGTTCTGATTTATTTGTATTGGTTGACTAGTCACAACATTTTCCCATTTGGGATATGCCTGGAAATTACAAAAAAACATTTAGATGGCGTTGGACCCTTCACCAGAAAATGTGTGTAGTGCACCTTTCAAATGCCTATATATTTTTCACCACTTGGTTCATGATGACTGTCTGGACCTGGCACTACCATCTGAAAATCCCAGGGGTCGGGCATTTATCATATCTTTATGCGGACAGATGATAAATCTTATTTTAGATGTTGGTAATTAAAAATGTGCATTTGAGTTTTTATAAGTAGAGGAAAAGGGACCGAATGGCCATGCTTGATGTTCAAACCATCATTCAGCATCAGAACACGTTACTGCCTCGACAGCCATGAACTGCACCAATGCCATTATCTGGACATAATATGCAACATTATTGGGACAAACATATCAAATAACTCACAGTAGCACCTTAGCTCCTGCAGGCATGGTCATTAACCATAAAATGAACTTATATTTTCTGTTGTGAACTAGAAGGAGCTCATGTGCCAATCAAAAATCCTATTTTTGAACATGTTTATTTCAGCTGTTGTAAATTACATGTTTCCGCTGAATATTATTATTTAATTGTACAAATTGGTTCTTGTTTAAGAAGACCTTCAGTGAGTGTTGCAAAAGCCCATCTCACATATCAGCATTTGCTCTTCTCCCTTAAGTTTATTTTCCTGTCGTCTGGCTGAGTTTTGAAGAGTCTGTGCAATTTTGTACAAAGTGATGTAATTGACATACTACTTTATATTTCTGTCAATAAAACGTGAATAAATGAGACGGTCTGTGGGTTTTATTAGTTCTTTCTTGGTTCATTCAAGCCATAAATGTCATACAAATCTCTGCATTTTAAAATGTGTCATGATTGATTCAGAGAGAAACAACGTGTTTCAGTGCCCCCTAGTGGTAAAGTTCTGACACAGCAGGCTACTTTTTTATTTATTTTGAATGTATTTACACTTCTTTATACAGAGCAATAACCAAGTGATCTCCTCAGTCCTTGTCATACTGTAATGTGTCTTGGCAAAAACTACCATGATAGAACCACATTCATTTTTGGTACTTTAAGATGAAAAATAAAATAATGTTCAAAAGTCTATTTAATTCTCTACATATAAATGTTAACAGAAGCTTGGCATATGTCTGTTTTCATGTAATGGCTCTATATCATACATTGGTTTCACGTTAAGTTGAATTACATAAATTAACTTTAATTTTCCAAGTTTCACCTGTGTTATAGTCCCCTTTCAGATTCCTACAGCTAAAATCTGGAACGTGAGACAGATGTCTACTCTGACAATATTCAAATCCAGTTTAAACAGGAAGATAGGATACGATCTTTTTACTGTGATTAAAAATATGTTTTTTGTTCATAATTTGTCCAGCATGTATTCATTTTTCCCCTTATTTTTAAAAGTGCTTTGTTCAGCCTTGTGTATGAATAATGCTAATCAAATTCTAATAAATGTTCCTTGCCTTGGCTAGATTCAAGATACAAGTCTAAAAGGAACTGGTTTAGATAGACTTTAATTAGTAAGCATTACAGCTTAATAACACAATCTAGATATTAAATTAGACACATTCTATATTAAATATCAGGATCTGGTGACGCTATACACAAGTAACCCAGCTGAACTCAATAATATAGTTACAAGAATTTCAAAAACTCTTTTCTGTTGTGATGACTCCATGTTCTTCTTTTGAATTTCCTCCATGCGCTGCTTCCTGGCTCTCATTTCTTTCTCTCTTTGCAGCTGTTCTCCATAGTGGGCTTTATAAAAAGCATCAAAATCATATAGGATCTTTCCTCCATGCTGGGTGAACTGCCTGGCCCTCTGTTGTGCTGTTGGTCGTATCGGCTGCTTGCGGTTGGAACTGTCTTTAGGAGGTTTCCCTGCACCTCGGACATCCGACTCACTTAGAATGCCCCTATCATATTTCCTTCTGAGAAAAATATTTCCCAGTACAGTGTAGGCCTCGCTGATCTCGGAGAAAACCTGTGTTGCCTCCAAATTGTCTGGGTTCTTGTCAGGATGGTAGATAAAGGACTGCTTGTAGTAGGCAGTTTTGATCTGAGACTGAGTGGCATGAGGGGTAACTTTAAGGATATCATAATATGCAGTCCGACTTCTATAGAGTGGCAAAGGACCCTTGGTTTGGTGGTCTCCTCTCCGGCTGTAGTGCCTGGTGCCGGTGCATGGCAGTTGTTCAGACAATAGAAGCAGTCTTTGAGGAACGACAGAGAATGTGCAGAAACAGAAAGCCCAATTGAGCTGCTGAGTGCACCTGATGGTGTCTGGGTTTGCACACAAAACAACTCTTCTTGCCCAGGGGGTCATTCTGCTCGGGAGGCTAAGAGGAACACACAACACAAGACAATTACATCTCCACAACGGAAGATAAACAAAGTAGCTAGCTGTTAGGTGTCAGCTCATTGCTTACAGTGATTGGACCTGAGGTTGACTTCTAGAGGATAATTCTTCATCATACGCTCATGTAGCCCATGTCCAACCCTTATGAACCAAGTAAAAATAACAAATCGTTTTCTAAAAGCGGATAACAGATAAAAAGTCCTTTTTCAGCCTGTCCCCGACCTCTGCCATTTCACAAGTGATACGGACGGAAGCAGTTTCTACGTAACTGGTAAAAGGACCAATCAAATTCTCTGTTTACAGGAAGTAAGGATGCCTAGATGTTTAATTGTTCACCTTCGGTTTGTTATTAACGTTCTCAATTATGTTATTTGTTTAGTTGACATACATAAAAAAGGCAGAATTTATTCATTTAAAATGCGGTTGCTGCTGTAACTTTTTTCTGTTTGTTTATTTTAAACAGTAGGGGGCGATGGAGGCGAAGTTTCCTAAAGAAGGAGAGTTCCTTCCTACAGTCGCGTTTTTTTGACGTCATATTTATTCACGTGTTTTGGTTTTTAATCGCTCGGCGGAATAACACTACATAAGATTGATTTTTTTTTTAAAAGCTGCTGGTTTTGATTTCGTACGTTTAATTCATCTCTCAGTACAGTCATGTCCAGTGGTCGACGCCCCGAACATACGGCACCTCCAGAAGTGGTAATTTGTAATAATTTAATCGGACAACAAACACAACATTTCATCTTCACGCTTTGACTGATGTTTTATTTTGATCTCTAACAGTTTTATAATGACGACGAGGCAAAGAAATATTCGCAAAAGTAAGTGGAATGCTGTCGTATGAAGTGCCCCTAATTGTGTTATTATTGGCATCTAAACATAATTGCAATCTTTGTTATCACATGTATTTTCTATTTTTGCTTACAGTTCTCGCATGATAGAGATCCAAACGCAGATGTCAGAGCGCGCTGTGGAGCTTTTGAACCTTCCAGAAGGACAGACTTGTTACCTGTTGGATGTCGGGTAAGCTTTCTACACTAAAACAACTGAGTAATAGTATAGGAAAGAGGTTTTATACAACATTCATTATATGCATTTAAAGTTGAGGTACCCAGATGTGTTATTATATTGTGATTGACAGATGTGGCTCTGGGCTCAGCGGAGATTACCTATCAGAAGAAGGGCATCATTGGGTTGGGGTTGACATCAGTACGTCAATGCTTGGTGAGTGAGATATGCTGAAAGTTAAAGACAAACAGATGGTATTAGTAAAATGTATAGATAAAATAGTATACCGTTTTATTTTCAGATGTTGCACTGGATAGAGAAGTGGAGGGAGACCTTGTAGTGGGAGACATGGGACAGGGAATGCCTTTCAGAGCCGGCACCTTTGATGGATGCATCAGGTAAACAATTATTCTGACACTATTTTAAAAAGTGTTTAAAGTTATGTTTGGAATATAATTGTAATATCTATGCTGTTAGTATTTCTGCTCTTCAATGGCTCTGCAACGCTGACAAGAGGACACACAGTCCCCCCAAGAGACTCTATACCTTTTTCAGCACATTGTACTCCTCTCTGGTAAGTCACACTATCACACTATATATTATATGTTAAATAATGTTTTCCATGCCTTCTCTGATCTGTCAGTCAAGAGGGGCTCGTGCAGTTTTTCAGCTTTATCCAGAGAACTCTGAGCAGGTAAAACGGTTAGACATTTGTAACGTAATGGTTATTTTTCAATTCATGCAGCAACATAACAAAATATGTACTTTTCCTTTTTCTAAAGCTTGAACTGATCACAACACAAGCCATGAAAGCAGGTTTCAGTGGGGGCATGGTGGTTGATTACCCCAACAGTACCAAAGCCAAAAAGTGAGTTAATAATCATATCTGTAGGAACTAACCTAACTTGAGAAATACAAGTGAAGGATAGATTATCAAAATGCTTACACTCTCTTGTTAGCATAAACGACAAAATCTATTTATTTCCTCTCAATTAATTCTCCCAAATGTTTTGACATATTTTTAGACGACCCCAAATGATAGAAAGTACTACTTTACCTACGACCCATTGCAGAGAATGCATACAATCCATATTTTTTTTCTAAACCTTCTTTTCTATTTTTTTTGCAGATTCTTTTTATGTTTGTTTGCTGGAGTGTCCGGAGTGCTGCCCAAGGTTAGAAAAGTGTCTGAGCATCAAATACATCTGAAATGACCACGTGTTCTCCTCTGATTATGTGGTGTTACAGATTATATTGTTTTATTTTAAGGGCTTGGGAGCAGAAACCTCAGCGAGCACAATGTCTAATCAAGTTCAGTATTCAGGACAGAGGTATGGCTCGCATTTATGACACAAGCTATAATAGATACACTCTGACTAGAGCTCTGGTGACTGCAGCAGCCTCATTAGATTGTCCATAGAGATGCATTAATAAAAAAGTCATTTAAGGCACTCAACTAGTGGCTTTCAGGATCATTTTTAAGCTTTTGGGCAACAATTTAAAGAAATAACATTCAAAGTGTCGGTTGGAGCTGTTTTGGTCATAATTTTAGTTTTATAATATTCTTCAATGCTTATAAAACAGTACAGCATCTTACATTATTTATTCTAAATTCAGTTATATTTTGGGTCATATTGTTTGGATTATATGTTGACGGTGGGTCCTGACTCCACTCCTGCTAACATACACTGATTTAAGGTACGTTACACACAAAAAAGGCCAAGCATTAGTGTAGCTTGGAAAAAACAAGGAAGAATACTTACAAAGTCATCCTCTCAACATCTCCTGGTTTTACATTAGGCTAAAGATGATCAATAATGTGACGATCCAGAGCTCTATGACACAAAGGTCTCGGCCTCCACAGAGTGCAGACTTCATCCCTGCCTTTGAGGAGCCAAATGACCAAACAATAAAACAAAGGAAAACGTCCTGTCTGTTTCTAAACCCCAGCAGACAGCTTTTCCGACCTTTAACATCTGTTATTAAAGTTGAATTTTCAGAAGTTTGTTGTTTTTGATGATCTGAAAAGCTAATTTCCCTCACAGATGTCGCTTTAAGAATATGAAGGGCAAATCTGTAAAAAAGGGTAAAGATTGGATCTTGGAGAAAAAAGAGAGGAGAAGAAGACAAGGACGGTGTGTATATTTTTGTTTTGATTACAGATGGTGTTTTAAATATTTTCTAATGTTGAATAATGTTCATTTTTGCCTTCAGGGGTGTTCGGGCCGATACAAAATACACTGGGCGCCAGAGAAGACCTCATTTCTAGAGATGGTTCTGTTTGGCTTTTCTTTATTAACTTATTCCGTGTGACTGTAGTGTCAAATTACACTTCAGTCAGAATGAGTCATAATAAACACGTTTTCCATCTAAGAGTGGGTGATGTATGTACAAAGTAACAAAGTAAGTTTGACACCGTGTTTTTAAAAGCCTGAATTGAGCTTTAACATCTTCCAACATTTCGACTTTATTTCAAAATGATTACATTTTTACAAGATGTGGTTTTATGTGCCTTTTGAAATGATCCAGTATCACCTGATCAAAATATGTGAGAAGATAAGAAAGATGTTTTTGCAGTTGTTTGGTTTTCTACATAAAATAGAATGACTTTGCTTTGTTAATAAAGGCTGCAGAGTTTCAACTTTTTATCAGTTTCAGCTGGTGGTGTGTCATGGGATTGTTTTCAATGTAAAAGGTGTGCCAAGGCTCAAAAAGATTGTAGATTACTGTAGTAGTAGTAGTAGTAGTAGTGCGTTTATTTCGAATTACATGCGCAATACATAACAAAACAAAAAGAAGAAACATATAAACATATATATGCACAATTTGAAAAGGAGTAGGTAGAAGTGAAACTTATGCTTCCTACCCCTTGTTACAAACTTTTCTCTTTACAGGAGTTCAAATGATATACAGGCATATTTCTCTCAGATATACAATTTACACTCGTCTCCATGAATAGTAATTTTAAATGCTGATTTAGCACCAATGAAGTTCTTAGGTCTTGTTGTCACTTGTCACTTGTTGCCATTTTTACCCAAAGCTGTTTATTTAATGTTAACATAGTTATGTATGTAGACCCTACATAGTGCAGTGCATTAAAAACAGTGGGTAGAATGAGCCAGTCGAGAGAAGGTCATAGCCCCCACTCAACCCGCCCCACTCCCAACATCCCTGACCAATGGAAATGTAGGAAAATTTGCGTTGTATATGCTTGCTGTGTGGTGCGTTAAAAACGAGGTGTTGAGGCCGCTTGGCAAGAGGGAGGCCGCCAATCCAACCATATCTCGCCTGCTCTGATTTACTTGTATCTGTTTAAGCAGTAATGGCAATCACAACATGACAACTTGTTTTCCTACACTATAGATCTTGGTCATGTGCTATTCATGGTTAAGAGTTGTCCATTGCATCTGAAAGATTTAACTGCTCCAAAGGATTTTTACACATCCCTTTTACAGTTTAAACAAATTACATTATTTACACATATATTACATAATACATACCTTACACACAATACTTTACCTTACACTTTATGTATCACACCTTACTTTCCATTTCTTCAAAAACAAACCATCAATTTAAATCCAGATTTTATTCTCGTGTAACACTCTCATATTTCCTGAATATAGTAGTTTTGATTTGTTTCTTAAAAACTATTATGTTTTTTGACTCTTTAATGTCTTTGTTAAGTGCGTTCCACAAGTTGATTCCTTTCACTGAGACTGTTCTTTCCATGACTTTTGTTCTGAATCTAGGTTTTTTAAAGATATCAGTTCCTTTCAGATTGTACTGACTTTGTCTTTTTTCAAAGTTCTCTTGAATGTTTGCGGGTAATGATTTGCAATTTGCTTTATACAATATTTGAAAAATATTATAATCCACTATATCATAAAATTTTAACACCTTACACTCTAAAAAAACAGGATTTGATGAGTCTCTTCTTTTGTTGTTCACTATTTTTAGGGCTCTTTTTTGTAAAATAAATATTGGCTGTGTATATTTTTTAAAAGTTGTCCCCCAAATTTCGACACAATAGGTTAGATATGGTATAATCATTGTATTATGTAAGGCAATTAATGCTGTGTGGGTAAGAAAGTATTTCACTTTATGTAACACACCAATTGATTTGGCTAATTTTCCTTTTGTATAGTGTATGTGAGATTTCCAGTTTAGGTCCTCATCAATGATGACTCCCAAAAATGTTGTTTCCTTTACCCTTTGGATTTCCAGGCCGTCTATTGTTATGGATATACTATTTCCAAGATTTTTCTTTTTATCATTGAATATCATGTAATTGTTTTTTTTTATGTTTAGCGCCAATTTATTTTGATCTAACCAGCTTTTTATTTTTGCAAGTTCTTTGTTTATTACTATTTCTAACTCTCCTATATTATTTCCAGAGTAAAATAATGTAGTGTCATCAGCGAATAAGATGCTTTGTAATACAGTTGATGCTTTTGGAAAATCATTCATGTATAATATAAACAAAATTGGTCCTAGTATTGAGCCTTGCGGCACCCCCCAACTGATATCGCGTGGTTCTGAATTCGTACTGTTTATTTGGACAAACTGTTTGCGATTTTCAAGATAACTGGAGATCCATTTTTGAGCAATGCCTCTGATTCCATACTTCTGGAGTTTCCATAGTAATCTGGGGTGGTTAATTACATCAAATTAATTACATCTTTTGCAGGTCTGAAAAGATACTTACTATATAATTATTTTGATCTATTTCTCTTGCTATTTTCTCCGTCAGTTCCATTATTGCCATTGCAGTTGAGTGTTTTTTTCTAAAGCCATATTGATTTTTAATTAATATATTTTCTTTTTGTAAAAAACTATCCAGCCTTATTGCAAATACTTTTTCCAAGATTTTTGAAAACTGTGGCAGCAAGGACACTGGTCTATAATTTGAAAAGCGGTGCTTGTCCCCTTTTTTGTAAAGAGGTATTATTTTGGCTGTTTTCATTCCATCAGGAAAGGTTCCTGTTTTTAGTGACAAGTTGCAAATGTGTGTAAAAGGCTCAATTACAGCTTCAAAAATGATTTTAACAATCATCATGTCTAAACCATCATAGTCGGTTGATCTTTTGTTTTCCCATTCATTTACAATTTTTCGTACTTCGTCTTGTTCTACATTGGAAAGAAAAATACTGTTCACATGATCTACTATTGTGTTTTCAGTGCTAGTTAGGTGTATTTTGGACGCCAGGGGGCGCTTAGGACCTCTTCATTTGCATCAGCACCTGGGCGTATCTGAACCATCTGAACCTGTTCGGTCCAAACCACAGTTAGTGAAGTTTCGCTCATTTCAGTCGAACCTTGTTCATGTTTCATCATTGTTCTTTTAGAATAGTATTACTCCGTGATTAGACGTCTTGTAAAACTTCAGTTGTGAGCGAAATAAGAACAGATACAGAGTAAGTTGTGGAATGGGTTAACGGTGGAAGGCCCGGCCTAACCTTTGTGCGCGTCAGCGGCGGAGTGAAGCTGTGATCGGTCACATCGTCCTCACATCAGCCCGAGGAGGGACCTGCCGCCCGCCCGCCGCGCACTCGTCTCCGTGTCGCTCTTGTGTCGGTGAAGAGCCGCTTCTCCATCACACGGACCTTCACAGTCTCTCCGGGAATAAAGAGTGAGAGCAGTTCTGTGGACATGAAGGACCGTATGCAAGAACTTAGTCAGGTAAGTTATTGTAAAATATCATTCAATCATCAAAACGAGATGCGAACAGAGAAAAGCCTGGATCAAGGCACGGTATGAAGGACCAGGGCGCTTTGAGCAACAGTTGTGATTAAACAATCGCAGCCACTCGGCCGTCTGGTCAGTAATGTGTATATGATAAAATATCATTATTCATCTGGCGTACTTACAACAGTAGCGTTGATAAAGACTGAAAGAAACTTGTGTGCGTGTCAAAAACATCTGTTATGGGTCTACTTTAGAAAGGTGAGAGTTTGAGGTGTGCACTTCTTGCACTGAGAGTAATATTGTGAAGTAAAAGATATTTATAGCCTAGAGTTGTTCACAATCAGACTGAGGAGAATGAGCTTCACTCTGCGTCGGGCGGGAAGGATTTGTTCAGGACAATAATGAATGTTTGAGAGAGAATTAGTCTCGCTTGTTATTCTCCTTACACTAAATGCCCCTTTCCCTGGCCGTAAGGAATAATTTATTTCAATTCTGGATTTTGAATAGTGTTATAATGTGCTACACCCAATGTAATCCTACTGGCATTTAACAATTATAACCACCACATTGTGCTCAGCAGATTTATATAAGGAAGACATAGTATGACATAGCGTTATTGCCAATTTAGATGTAAGTGGAACAGCAATTTACAGTTCCTCTGCTTTTGTGAAGTCTGAGCGTCTCTATGGGGAGAGAGGCTATTACTGCCCTGAAATGACTGCTGCAATTTTTTTTCCCTATTCCTCCAAACAAAATACCTTAGATGGAGAGCATTTGTGAGCTGAATTTTTCCGATATTTTCACAGGTTTGGGTCTTGATTTTGACTAGGGCATTCTAACACACCAAATCTTTTTGTTCTTAACCAATTCCATTAAGTCTTAATGTTTAAGGAAATTGTCCTGACTGTAAGTAGTCCAAAATATCCATTCTTAAGTGTTTTGCAGACTCCCAACAGATGTTCTTTCAAGATTGTGGTGAATTTTGCTCTATTCACCGTTTCATCAAGGTTAGGGATACACTCTGACACTCATCCTCCTTCCTGCTGGAAAAAAAGCAGTCCCACAGCATGATGCTGCCACTACCAGGTTGGACACTGGGGAGGTATGTCTCGAGTGATGAATGTTAGTTCCCATAGTGTTTTGCATTTAAACCAAAAAGTTCCATATTAACTGATCACAGCATCTTCCAGATGTTGAATGTGTCCCCTGCTTGCCTTCTTGTGGCTTTAATTCAACAATTTAATTGGTTTTCTATTTGCCACTGGTATACCTAATATTTGCCCCATGCATGTGCAGATTACCCCAGGTGAGCAGTTTCCTCCTCCTGACGGCCTCTCTGATTAGTGCTGTCCTTGTTTGAGCTATGAGTTTGGGCAGACAATGTTGTCTTGACAGATTTGCAGTTTCCATTCCATAATAATGGATTAAAGTGCTCTGTTAGATTTTTAAAACACAGGAAATGTTTGTTTAACCAGACTTCATACTTCTCCTCAACTTCATCCCTTCATGGTGCTATTTTTGACCAATATTCTATTGATCATGGCCATCCCTGAAGATGAAAGCCTGACCCTGTCATACCTCAGAAGCTAAGCAGGATGAAGACCTTTTGGAACAACAGTTGCCACAGCGTCGTTGTGTGCATAGGTCAGATCCTTCACCCCCATTGCCCAGTATGAGTCTGGTGTGTGCATGAGTTATTGGTTATAGCCGAAGAGGCCACAGTAGTAGTATAACTCCATCGTGAACTGAGGGAATGAAAAAGATTCAGTTTGTTTGCCATTTGCAGTAAAACCACATTGGAAAAATTGTGCAAGAAACCCCCATGTGCACCAAGATAGTACACGCCAGAGCTCCACCCAGAATACCAGAATAATGCCTAGTGAAGTGTATTAAAGTGATATAAAAGTTGATGCCTTAATATTTGATTATACTCTGGACTCTTCTTAATGTGCTCTGCAAAAATTGATCCATGTTTGCTTTGTGTCTTATATATCTCATATATTTTGTATTTGAAATCTACAGGGAATTGAACCGTGTCACCAGATGTGACGTAAGAACGTCTCTGGAGACTTTCCATTATAGTCTCATTCATGCATTGCATTATTAAACATGGTTTTGGCTTATAGGCTGGATTGCTTTTAGTATTTTAGAGGCAGCAAGGATTCCCAAGAAAGTTAAAAGGCTCCTTTTATTTAGTCTTATTGAAAGAGTTGCATAATCCCAGCGCAAAGCTCCCAGATAATATTCACAGCTCTGTCATCTCGTCTCAACACAAACACCTCTTCACAAATATCAATGTGGTTGTACTGAAGGACAAGAATAATATAATTTCATCTTGTATGATGTGTGTGCTACTGTGGCTGCTCTGGTTGTCAGACATTGTCTGAGAATATGGGTCTTGAAGAGTCATTCATTTGAATTCCTTTCACCTAAATCTCACACTTTTTAACTTTGCTGTGTGTGTGTGCGTGTGCGTGTGCGCACATGTGTGCTCTTCAAAATGAACCGGCATGAGTTTTCCTAAATTTAGTGAAAAAGCGTAGTTTTTGTGCCGTCTGTCAGGGCATGGGGCAGGTCGGCCCCCATGCTGCCCTGGTGTAAAGATCCGTGGTAAAGCCACATCAGGAGCTGTGCACCTGCCTGACTCTGAGCTCCTCCAGCTGTTCATTAAGCGCCCCCTAAAGCTGCAGTCTTCCCATTGAGACAGCAGTGATTTACTGACAGATGGCTCTGATCTGATATTTGTCAGCTGTTCTCCACCTCTGAATCCTGAGGGGAAACATAGAGATGGCTGTTTCATCATCCACATGCCACCGAAAGTCAGGTTTCATGCACTGTGTGTTGTTGATTAAAATTACTCCAATCCTTTATTGGATTATTGGATTATTGGAGATAATGAAACGAATGAGATGAACCTGATGATATATGAAGTAGCACCGGTATGGATATACCATATAGCCATGAACTATTGTTGATTTTAATACTATTGAAACAAATGGAAACATAGTTATTTACTTCTAAGAAGTACTGAATAAAACTGAGGTTGTATTGCTTATAGCTCAATTCACTTATCTTCAAAAGGATTTTTTAAAACTCTCCTTTCCACTTTTTGTGCTAGATAGAGAGATGGGCCAATGATCATATGTTTTTCCTTTCAATTTCCCAGTTTCTCTTTATACAATTATTCCTACTTTATTAATAACATATGTTATATTTCCTGGCATGTTCTCATTGAGCAGGAAAACAAGTCCAATGGTTGATGGGTACATTAGGTACACTCTGCACCTTTTATAGTTACACTGTTTGCACAGCCCCACAGTTTTTTATTCATTAATTCATCAATGATTTGTGAATTTTGAATATTGAAGCCATTGTGAGATTTTTTTTTTTTTCACTGTGGCACAGAGCAGTAGTTTTAATATACTGTATATAGTTCACTGGATAAATGTCACTGCTTGTTTTAAAATAGAGGGCCGTATTGTGGTTCAGTATGACTTTCCTGTGCATGGACTGGACTAGATTAAACATTTAAATGTCTGCATGGTTCATGTATGAGGTGTGGATGCTGGGGTGGTCTTAAGACGGACAGCGGGTGTGTGTTGTGTGGGCTTGATGTAATAATGAGTGGAGGAGGCGAGCAGATGATGGACAGATGAAAAAATGAAGATGACTACAGAGGGTGGACACTGAGCCATATTAGTGCGAAATTACACTCACGCTCTTACACCAACATCTATCACTTCCATTCTGAAACTCCAAATAATAAAAAAAATCAAACACAAGCACAGAACCACTGCATTATATCCTGTTATATTATAATTAATTGGTAACTTTGAGCGGCCTGTCATACATAACGCATGGAGAAAACAACTCTATATTGATCCTAACCCCTCATTAGAAGTATTTTGATGCATTTTGAAATTTAAATGACATCCCTGTGGAATACTCTCCATGAATACCTTGCTGCTGCTGTATTGTCATAATAATAAAGTTGTCTGAGAGCGCGATAGTCTCTTTGTGAGTCATTTCTTAAGAGACAAGCTGAGGCTGTATATATTAGCTGCTGGTTTGAGTTGAAGGCAATGGCTTTGCTTTAATATAGGGGCACAAAAGAACAATAAAAGCGCTGCCCACTTGAGTTTAGAGCTGTCTCTTTCTTAAGCATAATCTGCGCTTGACTCACACTCACACCAACAGTTGTACTCCGGCTCTTTTTTTGCAGCCGCTCTGTAAGGTCTGTATTGACTTTGTTATTGCTTTGTCGAGTGAAGATTGTCTATTGGATTTCGTGGGGAACCTGGCTGGGCAACTCTCTAATGGAGTGCTCACTGAGGACCGGGCTCCATAGGTATATTTGTGTTGAAGATTATTATGACCAGTATTGTGCAGAATACTTTTTTATATTATATTTTTACAAAAATATACCTGCTTTATAATGGCACCAGGTCTAACCGGTGATTTTAACATACACATCAACAATCCCTCAGATAATTTTTCCAATGAGTTCTTAAATGTCCTTAATTACATGGATTTTACCCAACACGTCACACAGCCAACGCACGACAGAGGACGCACCCTCGACCTGGTCATTACTTATGGCTTGACTGCGGGTGTGTCCTCTGTTGTCGACCTGGCTGTCTCTGACCACTACTGCGTGTTTTTTAACATCACTGGTTTTATCCAGCGTGAGACCTCTGTGAGAACCGTGAGGAAGCGACATCTAACCCCTGAAGTGGCTGCAAATTTTATAGACATTCTTAATAACACTCCTCACTTGGTTTTACCCGCCCCCTGTGATCTGTTAGCAAATGATTTTAACAGTAGACTCAAAACTACGTTAGATCAGGTTGCTCCTTTGAAAACAAAAACTACTGGAACAAAATCTGTACCCCCATGGAGGAACGAAGAAGTAAGGAGAATGAAAAGAGAGTGCAGGGTGGCGGAACGTAGGTGGAGGAAAAACAAAACAACAATCAATTACGAAATGTACAGTAACCAACAAAAAACATACAACAAAACAATTAGGAAAAACCGAAACAATTATTTCTCAAAACTAATCACCCAAAACAAAAACAATGCGAAAGTCCTATTTTCAACCATTGACACCATTTTAAACCCTGATTTTAGCATGTCTCGTTTAACCCGCACAGACTCCCTCTGTGAGGATTTTGCAGTCCACTTCACGGGGAAGATAAATACAATCAGATGTAACATTTTATCCAATCGTACTACTGTTTTTTTAACACATCTGATTGTTTGTCTTCGCCAGAGGAAACACTGGACAGTTTTGTCCTGGTTGATGCTGAGATGCTTAATAAAGTTTTCTCCTCAGTGAGGCCCACCACATGTCTTTTAGATCCAGTCCCCACTCCATTTTTTAAGTCATTTTATGAATCTTTTAGAGAGGAGCTTTTAAACCTGATGAATTGCTCTCTTCAGACTGGGGTCTTTCCTGCAGCCTTCAAAGCGGCTGTGGTGAGACCCCTTCTGAAGAAGAGCAATTTAGATTTTAATGATCTTAACAACTACAGACCGGTGTCCAACTTACCATTTTTAAGCAAAATTTTAGAAAAACTTGTTTTTACCCAGCTCAATGCCTTTTTAGATCAACAGCAAATTTTAGAGACATTTCAATCAGGTTTTAGGGTGAACCACAGCACAGAGACGGCTCTTTTAAAGATTTTAAATGATTTTAGATTAAATTATGATTCTAAAAAGGTGACTGTGTTGGTTCTACTGGATCTTAGCGCTGCCTTCGACACAGTAGACCACACCATTCTTTTATCACGCCTGAACCACCTCGGCCTCTCTGGTGCTGTCCACAAATGGTTCACTTCTTATTTAACAGACAGATCCTTCATGGTGAGTTTGGATACCTGCTCCTCTCAGGTCCATAAAATCACATGTGGTGTGCCCCAGGGTTCTATTTTAGGTCCAGTCCTTTTTAACCTGTACATGCTCCCTCTTGGCGGTGTCGTCAGGAGACATGGAATTAACTTCCACAGTTATGCAGATGATACACAGCTGGGGTGGTGTTTGCTTGTGGTCTGGGGAGGGTCTGTTGGGCGGTCGGGGGGAGGGCATGGGCAGGATTGTTTTTTAGCCAAACTGTAAAGCACTTTGTGTTGCATTTGTTGTATGAAAAGCGCTTTATAAATAAACTTTGATTGATTGATTGATTGAATTAGGGTACTGTATTCTGAATACTTGGTATACTGCTTATTGTGATAATTAGTAACTGTATTCTAAATATGTTATTCCTGTTATCCCATAATCAGCTGCATCGTGGATCATTAAACTTTAGCATTATTGAACTGAAACAACAATGGCTGAGTGGGTAGCACTCTCGCATCTCAGAAGAAGGTCCTGGGTTTGAATACCGTTCAGAACAGGGTTGTCTGTTTCCTCCGGGTGCTCTGGTTTCCCGTACAGCAAAGACACATGCACATAACTCCTCCAGCTCTTGTAGTCCTGACCAACTGCCACTTTTTGTTTTTATTGTTCATAATAGATCCTGAATAGACTTAATTTTTGCCTTTAGCATGTTTGCACACTTCTGTCTTTTGCACAAATCTGAGTGATTCTATCCATAACAAATGTGACATGAAAAAAAATCATGTCACATTTAAATTTCTCCGGTGTGAGATCCATAAAGTCTATCTTATCTTATCAAGCCGAGTATCAACATCTGGAAATGGGTCCCCAGGAACTGTACAGCAACCCTGCTCCTGACAGAGGCCCTTGAAGCATTTGCAGGATGTGTCAAATGCAGAGGACAAAGTTATACAGGTATAAATACAGTGCACATTTACTAGACTTCAGCTCGCTCTTCCACCTTCTTGCTGTTTGGCACAATTATTCTGTTTCTATTTCTCTTTTAATTGCCACGAATATTACAAATAATACACACTCACAAATACGCTTATGGGATCTTGAATAAAGATATATATATAACTCCCACTGTATGAGTGTATGTTGTTTGTCTATACTTTTGACTGAATTAAAGATTAAAGTAAAATTAAGTATATTAATTAAAAAGAAAAGATAGATACAATACATAAATAGACTTTATTGATCTCACGATGTAGAAATGTACATGTCGCATTTGGCATAAATAGTTTCACTCAGGTTGTGCAAAAAACAGGAAATGTGTGAACATGTTCAAAAGTGAAAAGTCTCTCTGCAAGATACATTATGTACAATTAAATTAAAAGTATTAAACGTAATAGTAATAAGAAAGATACAATATCAGCCGCCTGAGCTCAATCCAAGCACTTGAATATTGTGAAATGGTTGTCAGCCTGAATAGGAGCTGAAGTACCCACAGTGTGAGCTGAATGTGCTGGTACTGCCTTTGCCTTCACGTTCAGGGGAAAGCAGACAGCTACAGGGTCTGGAGTGGTGCTCTTTGTACAGACTGGATGTGTCTGAAGCCTCTGTCTCCCTGAGCCGCTGTGTGACCACGCCACAGGAGCCGCCGAGAGTGAAGCTGTTTCTGTCCTCCTCCTCTATTCTTTTTCTGCCCCATACTTTTCTATGATCTCTCGTGTAACACCATCTCCCCACACACCAATCCCACATGGCGCTGCAACCCACTTTCAGCTGTCTAATGATTAACGTGTGGGGTATTTACACAACATTGATTCGTCATAATGTTTGCCAAATAAATGTTAAGTGTCATCAAAGCAGTAGAGTAGAGACAGGTTTTAGGCCAAATCCTGATTTTAACCCATTACAGAGACTTTTTACTTAATTCTTCTTAATCTATTACACTGCACTTAGATTGTATTCTGTAGACATAGTCAATTAACACACAAACATATTTTTACTAACATCATTTCCACAATATAGAGATTGAGTTCTTGAAAATGATTTCTGATACTTCTATCAAATCTATCATAGTTTAATTTCTGACTGTGAAACAAGTGTATTACCCACTGCATGTATGCCTTGTGCATCACTAAATGTTTATTCTGTCTAAAGTTCTAAATTCTAAATTCTAAGTTCTAAGAAATCAGGGACTCAGGCTTCAAATTATTTTAATAGCAGTCACAAAGAAGCCCGTCGACAAATTGCAATTGCTCTGGTCTGGAATAATATTGCAGAACATATTAATATGTTTCTCTCTGCATTGTGCCAGTCTTCACGATCACTCAATACAAAAAGACACCATTTCCTGTGTAAGATGAATTATCAATAACATTTAAGTGCCATGACTTCCCCCATGGCTGTAATACAATAATAAGTTCTTACTCGCTCGACCTGTGGATTTAATTGTATTGGTGGTTAATTAGAAGTGTTTCTCTGCTTCCAATCAGCTGATGGGCAGAGGTTATAGGAAAATAAGTTATATCTGTTTTATTCCTTCTGAAAGGAGCCTCATGGATCCCTCGCCTCACACCGACACTCAGCACCGATTTGAATTCTTAAATTGAAATGCAAAGACTTGTTTTCTCTAATAATGTTTTCATCCAGGGGAAGGAGGCGGCAGAGGAAGAGGATGAAGTTGCCGTAAGAATGGACAAAGGCTTCATGGATGAGTTCTTTGACCAGGTACAGAGAGATTTTTATAATATGTGCAGAAAAAAATGACACTTTATTTATGTATTTTAGTATTTATCAGACTTTGGGGAAACAACTTGTTCCTTTTGTAACATCCTGTCATAATTGAGACAGGGAATAATATTAACTATAGAATTGTTGAGGGTATGTTTTGTCATGGTTATACATTTGAAGTCAGGTGGGCTAATGTTATGTGCACTCGGGGAGCGCTCACCCCAACTGTGGCGTTAATTAAGCTCTCTGTGAATGACCCGTCACCGCCCTGCACTGACGATGACCACAGCTTTGCTTATTATCTCCAAAGTTAGGATGGAAGATGGCCGATAAAGCAGAATTCTTAATAAAAAAGGTCTTATAATCAAATATAAAAGTAATCCTGCTATGGTTTTACAGTTCGCTTCAGGCTAATTAACAGGGAAGAGAAACAACTCACAAATATGTAGAAGAGACAGTGGGTTGTCTCTGCAGTGGGTTGGACATAAAATGCACATGCAGTACATGTATATGTAGATACAATCAAAGAAGCCACATTCTTCTGCATACTGGTGCATTCACAATCATACACACGGAGAGACCACTGGAGCAACTCTTCACAGATGATAGCCATAAGAAACTCTTTTCCAGAGCTGGGGCGCTGAACAGTAGGTATGACATCTGACAGGCCTGTTTATCTCTGAGCATGCTGTCTGCGTGTGTATAAGCATGACTTAGTGCCATATGTTGTATGTTGTTGTGTGTGTGTGTGTGTGTGTGTGTGTATGCATGC
The DNA here is from genome assembly GCA_964034765.1 of Knipowitschia caucasica. Classification (NCBI taxonomy): domain Eukaryota; kingdom Metazoa; phylum Chordata; class Actinopteri; order Gobiiformes; family Gobiidae; genus Knipowitschia; species Knipowitschia caucasica. Next base: position 10,214,279 of record OZ035832.1, read on the forward strand.
AATAAGTGACAATAATGTTATGCATGAGCTGTTATGTCAAGCTGTTGCACAGAACCTATGGTCTCTCCATTAGGGTGTCAGGGCTTGTTACTGATTAAAATAGGATAATGTTCTTTAAATAGTGCTTTTCAAATGTTTCAGCTGATGATGCAAGTGTGAACAGAGCAGAAGCAAGCCACATTTGTCGTGGACTCTGATCCCTGGTTTGGGACTTTTAGAGCAGAAATACCACATGCTACCTGCTGACACAAAACACTATTCATGTGAAAACCGCATCATAATTGTGAATCTGAATGCATGTTTAACTAATTCCCCTTAAATGGGCGGCAAGGTGGCACAGCAGTCGGCAAGAAGGTCTGCACTGTGTCCTGAAACCAATTATGTTGTTATTATTTGTAATACTGGTTTTGAGACTAAAGGGGAAAAGAAACTGGTAGTAGAGATGTAGATTTATTATCTCAGAAATGACAGGCCCAAACAGAACAGCATGTGGCAACAGCTGGAGCAGGTGCAGAGGAGGAGATGGTGATAGAGAGTTCTGTCAGACTGGTCAATTTGGAGATAGATGTAGGGGATATTGGGATGTGCAAAAATGGGAAAGAGGGAGGTACATGTCGTCTCAAAGTCTATATGCTCCAAAGAATTTTACCTTATACATACTGAGAGCTGATTGGCCAAAAATACATGCGATAAGTAGTGAACAGTTTTGAGAGCTAGGAATCCAAGAAACAGGGTGGACGTTTTGTTTGTTTGGCGGTGAAGTTATAGGTGACCATCTCCGCGGACACAAGGGCTGCAGGTCTTAGTAATACTTTATCTGAGTGGCTGAACTATGACTGTGATGTCACTCACCTCTTAGATCCGTTCTCCTTCACATCCTGTAGAGAAACAGGTGAGTGGGAGGTGAGACAAACTAACAGCTTGCCACCAGTGCGATTTATGACCGGAGTGAGGTCACATGGTTTGCAATGAATGCCATAACAATTAGAGTTGTTATTATCTCTGAGCAAATTTTAGAAAGCCTCTTTGCTTTTTCCTCGAATACAATAATCAATAAATGATCTGAACAACAGTCTAGCAGACCAGGATTGGAATACAGTTTATAACGAACAAAATGTGGATGTTGCTTATGGTAACTTCCTCGACTTATTCCTCTCCTTATACAACAAATACTGTCCTGTTCAACAACACTATTTAAAGAAAAAACACAAACAAAGCCCTTGGCTTACAAAAGGAATACTAAATGCTTGTAAAAAGAAAAATAATCTCTATAAATCGTTCATCAAAGTAAAAACAAAAGAGGCGGAACAAATATATAAGACTTACCGGAATAAATTAACTGACATCATAAGAAGTAGCAAACAGTATTATAAACAAAAGATATATGAAAATACAAACAATATAAGAGGAACTTGGGATACACTGAATAGTTTAATCAAACAAGGATCATCAAAGTCGTCATATCCTGATTACTTCACTGACAATAATGGAGACAACTACAATATGAATTATATAGTTAATCAATTTAATAATTTTTTTGTTAATGTAGGGCCTGAGTTAGCTGCTGGAATTCCAGACTATAGAACTGAGGAATGTTTTTCAACAATCAATCAGAATCCGCAGTCTTTTTTCTTATCTGCTACAGATGAGCTGGAGATAATTAGCATTGTTTCAAAATGTAAAAGCAAGACATCTACTGACTGTCATGATATCAGCATGATGGTAGTTAAGAAGGTCGTGTTCAATATTGTAAAACCACTAACTTATATCTGCAACTTATCCTTCCAGTCTGGTTGTTTTCCACAAAAAATGAAAATTGCAAAAGTAGTACCACTCTTCAAAAATAATAATAAACACAGTTACACAAACTATAGACCAATCTCTTTATTGCCTCAATTTTCAAAAATTCTTGAAAAGCTTTTTAACTCTCGGCTTGAAAAGTTTCTTGAGAAACACCAGATAATACATGAAGGTCAATATGGTTTCAGAGCCAAAAGAACCACATCAATGGCAATAATGGAAGCAATTGAGGAAATCACAAATGCATTTGATCATAAAAAGTTTGCAGTGGGTATCTTTATAGATCTCAAAAAAGCCTTTGATACTATTAATCACTCGATTCTACTCAGAAAGATGGGGAATTATGGAATTCGTGGGGTAGCTGGGGATTGGCTGAAAAGTTACTTGACTGGAAGGATACAGTATGTTAAAATGGGGCATTACATATCTGGAGAACTTGGCATTGCTTGTGGTGTGCCCCAGGGGTCCGTGCTAGGACCCAAATTATTTAATGTGTATATAAATGACATTTTTTATGTATCTCGAGTATTAAAACTTATTCTTTTTGCAGATGACACAAATATATTTTACTGTAGCAATGATTACGATGAAATGGTGAATACTGTGAACAAGGAACTGAATATAATTAAAAAGTGGATGGACATGAACAAACTATCCCTCAATATAGAAAAAACGAAATCAATGATGTTTGGCAGCCTAAGATTTAATTCAGACACAAAAATCTTTATCGACGGTATCGAAATTGAAATTGTGAATGAAAATAAATTCTTGGGAATTATAATCGACAATAAATTGTCCTGGAAACCTCACGTCAGATACATAAAAACTAAAATCTCCAAAAGCCTTTCAATTCTAAATAAAGTAAAACTGTACCTCGGTCTCAATTTACTCCGTACATTATACTGTACGTTGGTTCTCCCATACTTTAACTATTGTGTTGAAGTGTGGGGAAACACGTACCAGAACACTATAAACCCATTAGTCTTGTTGCAGAAACGAGCAGTGCGTATAATTCACAAAGTTGGGTTTCTAGATCACACTCATGAATTGTTTATCCAGTCTAAGTTACTAAAATTTAATGATCTTGTAAAATACAATACAACTATAATCCTATATAAAGCTTTTAACAAATCATTACCTATTAATCTACAACACCTTTTCTCAATTCGGGAAAAAGCCCATAATCTGAGAGGATTTGGAGACTTCACACTACCTAAAATTCGAACTACTCGTAAAAGCTTTTGTGTATCTGTACGAGGTGTGAAACTATGGAACAGTCTGGATGCACACCACAAGCAATGCCAAAATATTCACAGATTCAAACTTTTATACAAACATCTGGTCTGGTCACAATATATAGAGAGTGGGTCTTAATTGTTCTGTACTTCTGTATTGTGTTTGTGTCATGTATTTGTCATTCCTTACCATTGCTGGTTTTGTCTCTTACCATTGCTGGTATTGTCGCTTACCATTGCTGGTATTGTCCCTTACGATTGCTTGTATTGTCTCTTACCATTGCTGGTATTGTCTGTTACCATTGCTGGTATTGTCTCTAACCATTGCTGGTATTGTCTCTTACCATTGCTTGTATTGTCTCTTACCATTGTTAGTCCTGTATTACTGTTGTCATATGTAACTCTGATGCGTTACTATGGTAACTCCACAATGTGAATACTCAAACTTTTCTGTGTTAATATAGTGCAGAAGTCAAAAGTTGTTGATAGCCCTGTCTCGCAAAGAAGCACATTTTTGTTGTATACATATTATGGGGGTAGGATTAAATAAGTTTTCTTCTTCCTACTCCCTTTCAGGCAAATATTTTGGTTTATTTTTTTATTTTATTTTCATGCATGTTAGCAATGCTTTACTTATTTTTATTTTTTGTTGGAAACTATGATGAACAAGAGGTGACTGCTGCCTCATGTGAAATGCCTGAAATGAATAAATAAACAAACAAAAACAAACAATAATCCTCTCTTCAGTGCCAGTCAACGAAGGCTAATCGCTGCTTCCTGTCTCATAAATATGACTAACCAGCACTTAATGTTTCCTCTCTGTCTGCAGGTGGAGGAGATCCGCGGGTTCATTGAGTCTTTAGCGGAGAAAGTGGAGGAGGTGAAGAGGCAGCACAGTGCGATCCTTGCTTCACCTAACCCAGACGAAAGTAAATAAACATGACTTCACTCACATACAATTTTAGTGTAACGTCACGCTCTGCAATATCTGCTGCCATTTTGGTTGAAATCCATTCTCTATTTGGAAGGTTCCACAATTTGGCAGTAAACTTCCTCAAACCTTTCTACAGAAGATCTTCAACAGATCTTTTGCTTCTCGTTTCCGTGGTGATGGGTATTTTCAATGCCATATTGCGGGACATGTGCCAGAGCATATGTATTTTTGTTGAACGGCAACTGATTCACAAAAGAAATGGGTCTTGATTAGAGGTGAAGATAGTGATAATTAGTTGTTAAGAATGCCGATATTAATTTGTCGTTAAGAGATAACATTGGTGTCAAAATGTTGAGACTCCAACACACTAAATTTCATACCATGGTCAGTGAGGATTCCAATGCAAGCTATTATTGATGAAGACTGTTTAAACTACATGTAAAATTACTAGTGCTGTTAGTTGAACGCTTTGATAAAGGCATTAACTCAAATATATTTTAAGATTGTCAATTTTAAGATGGTTTATTTCTCTTTTGATGTTTTCAATTTCATGGATATTCTTATAGAACATGGTCTTGGTCAAGGTGCAGTCTTTAAGATAACCCTGTGTGTGTCCCAGGCTTATTTGGTCGGAGCCTGTGTCCGTGCTGATAAATGCACATCAGTGAGTGGTCAATGTAAGTGTCAGGGCCATTTGTTACATGAAGGTCATCACGGCACCAGCAGGAATTATACTTTCACTTTCTTTATACCTTTATACATCTGAAGTTTCTGTTACGTACCGTAACCCTGGTAACAAAAGAAAGAGAACTATTGTATTCCATGTATGATATTCAACTGAATTTTGCATATGTACAAAAGGAAAATAATTGTAATTGTTGTTGGGTTTGGTTTGGTTTGGTTTGGGTTTTAAACTGTCGAACATTTAAATTGTCGAATTTGAGATTGGCATTGTCATTTTGGAGTCTCTACTTTTCTGTTGTGACCAATGTCTTCATATCGGAGGGTGAGGGTCACATAATGTTTCCACAAGGAGTTATTTCATGCGCGCTGACCCTTGCACACCACTTAGCCTTGGCACCCTGGAGATTTCACATGGAGCAGGTAATGGTGTGCTGTCTGAGTAGTGGTAGAGTTAACTCTAATGGGAGAGAGCATTCTAATTCCTTTATAAATAATCTTATTCCTCATGCACTTATGTTAAACTGCCCTTTCAAAGATATCCATTCTTCCATGTTATTGTGTTTTGTATTTATTGCAACACCGGTATAGATTCAAAAAAGTATAAAAGAATTAGAAAACATATATCATTAAAGGTGGCACCCACTGTGTGCAGTGGTTAGTGCTTGTGATTCACAGCAAGAAGGTCCTGGGTTTGATTCCACTTTCAGGAATTTTTGGTGATTACATTTTGCCCCGGTGTCTGCATGTTCCCCCCATGTCTGCCGAGGTTTCCTCCAGGTGCTCCGGTTTCCCCTACCTCTAAAAACATGTACAATAGGTGAGGGTTGAATGAGTGTGTGTTTGTGATTGTGACTGAGGCACTACAGATGCAAATTAGATACATAGCTTAATTTATATCTGTAGTTCATGGGTCTGGCTAACATTCTGCTCTTCTGTTTGAATTATCCGTAAACATGATTTCATATTTTTAATTAAGAATATCTCTTAAAGCTCATATCAAGTATTTGCATAATTAGTATGTAAATGTAGTTTTGTCTGCATTATGATTACATTAATTTAGACGCTGTATAGTTTGACCTAACCTCGCTATGACTGAACAAACTGTTCAGAAGACACCAGTCGCCAGGTTCACTGGGACATGTCATTCGTCAAAGCTCCATATATACAATGTCAGAGGATCCCACCATCTTTTCCTTTGTGCTGATTAAGCGGCTGAAAGGGATTTCGACTGGAGTTGTAGGCAGTAAACCATGTGCTTCCCTCACGATTTAGGAGTTGCATAATGATCTCTGCAGCCGCCCACCTGACCAGCTCCTCGCGCCTCCTCCTGACCCACGGCTGTTGTCTGTTTGCTGACTGGACTGACTGTTACCTCCGCACCACATTACCCCCAATCACAGTTTTGTCCTCCCACATAAATGCAGCGTGGCAAATCTCCACCAGGGAATAGCGATGGAGTAGAGTGTGTGAGTTTAGCATTTCTGTGTCTGTGGGCTGTGTTTCGAGGAGACCTTAAGTAGCAACATGGATAATGATGATGTATTATTATTTATTCTTTGTACTTCTTTCTATTGTGAATAAGATGAAGGCACAAATATGCTATAGAAACACATTCATAGTCATTGAGTACAGAGATAGTTTCACACTGGGTCTTGGATGAGGGTCTTGGATGCTAAAAATGTGTAATCTGGTGAGGCAATTATCACTGAGATGCATCATACTGGTAATTTGGTGTTGTCAAAATAGTGAGAGGACAAAGTTCTTCTAAATGAAACAAAAACAATCCTCTCTATGGATGTTATGATACTGATAGTATAGTCATTATAGATATGGAATACGGAGAATATTTATTTAGTACTGTCAATATTCCTTTCAAATGTTACAGGGCCGTAAGCCGCACCTTTATATTTATCTGAATCTAATTGAATTGGGTATGTATTGTTTTATGGCATCAAGGCACATTGGTAAACCCTAAATGATATCCAGCCCTATTACTGGCTGATTTAAAACCAGAATGTCATAGAATCGTAAATTTTACTTTTACAAAGTAGATGCAGCAAAAAAATAGATTTTTCACAAATTCACTGTGATTCGAAAGGATAGATGCTATTTCAGTCGCTTCACTGGCAGCGGTTCATTTCAATATCAGCAGATACTTAAAGCTAGTTATTTATATGTGTCCTTCATAGAAATAAGCATCTGTATCTGCCTTGAGGGATCTCCAAGCTGTAAAGAAGAAGCAATGGCACCATTACCTGACATATCCATTATCCCCTCTCAAGTGGCATTTTCGGGGTGCCAAGGCCAAGTGGTGTGCAAGGGTCAGTGCTCATGAAATAAAATCCTATTGGATACGTCTGAAAGTGACACCTGCTTTCTGCTGAGGACACAGGCTGTGAACGACATGTCCAACACTTTCAAAATGACAATTAAGTTATAACATTTTTATCTTGGAGAAATACATCACCTCCACAATAAAAGAAAGAAACAAATAAGGGATAGAAGTTCCCACAGTGATACCAGATCAGAAAATACATATGTTTGTGCTTATATTGGACTCTAGACTTTCTATAATACTCATATATTTACAGAGGGGGAGCTGCTACCGGGACTACTGTGAGCTGTAGTGAGTCTTTCACATACCGTTTCTGGTGTTCTGGCCCATTCCTCCATGCAGATCTTTTAGAGCAGTGCTTCATCTCCAATCCCCCTGCTGATAAAAGGAGGTTTTCTCTCAAAATCTTACAATAATCCTCCTGATCCCTTTGCAGAAAATAGCCCCAAAGCATGATGTTTCCATCTCCATGCTTCACAGTAGGTATGGTTAGCCACTGACAAAAGTGAAAACTGAAAATAATGTAAGTGTATTTTTAAATTCTATCACTGCTTTCAATAATTTTATTAGCAACTGCAGAAACAGATTAGGGTTTGGGTCTTTATTTGTTACAAAATTATGAATTTAAAGCAGAATTAAATATAAATGAATCAATCATTGGAATAAACACGATTATCGAGTTCCCCAATTATTTCAACCCTATTTCCAATATTCGCTCCATTTGACTCTGCGCCTCTTGGTATGAGGCTGCATGTGTCGCCATGGTAACGTGATCCTAATGATGCCAACAAGCGTGACCTGAAGATTCCATTTGAGCGAGTGGAGCCGTGTGAACACAGCTCAATTGACTCTTCAGTTTTCGCCCTCTAATTTGCTTTCCCCTCTCACAGCTTTGCTACTTATTCATCAGTGTCCATGTGCTCGTCTTTTCTGGTTTAATAATGACAATGAATGGACACTTGATCGAACAGCTTGACTCACGTTTATGAAAGATAATGGAAAAGTGGATCATATCACAGACCAACTCCTCCGTTTGGTTATTACTGCAGTGTGTAGCAGTGAGGTCAATGACCCAGTAGTAGAGGGTTGTTCAATTTCAACCCCACAGAAAAACCAAAGTTTATACCAATACTGTTGCCTCGTCCAACCCCTTTTCAAACTGTTTATTTCCGTTTGTGTACGTTTTATATACACAATAACTATTTCACACTACTCACGATTAACCGCCCAAATCTGATATTATAATACCAGAGAAACAGCCTTTTTTGTTAAATACATTTAACAATGAATCCAATGTAAATGATGTGAAATACAGTGACACTGCACAAGAGCATCTGTAGCTACAATCAACTCACAACTGAAATTACTTTTCTCAATACCTTACTTGGTCATTCAATATGTTTGCATTAATGCATTGCATTAACATTTGCAATAATGTTATAAAAATCATTTCCGGACTGTAAGAGGCACTAAAGTTGAGAGAGGTCTTCCCTCCAGTAATATGATCAAATCTTTGACTTGAGCAGTCCATCGGTCGGTATCCCACTCGCCATCAGGGCCTCAGCTCCTCTGCTGCTGGTTCAGACTGCTTTATGTGGATACAGTTATTACAGAATGTATGATTTGTTTACCATTTTTTAAGAATATAAATTGGAAGAGATTTGTTTTCCCTATTTTCATCCAGATTATTTGGGTAATGTCCTTTGAATTTATTCAATCATATTCTCTAAATCGCTCATGAAGGCATGCAATCTTTCAGGGTATGATCACAACTGCACGAGAAAATCATTTAATTACTAATCAATTCTTATTATTGTATCCAAAAGAGACGACATACTGTACATCACAGACACATAAGAAGATGTCTTTGTAATCAGCAGCAAACCAAAGCCACTGTAATCAGTGTCCCATGCACAGCTTTATCTCTGGACTGTTTGCTTTTGCCTCCAGCTCATGGCCGGAATCTGCTGGTATTTAAACAGGAGGGCTTTTGTTAATCACCAAACGGCAGCAGAGGTAATGGGTCTGCAGCTATCGATTATTGCAGTAAACAAGTCATCTATCAATTATTATCTTTGTTTAATCAAGTAATATATTAAACTTCTACATTCTATATTCAAAGTATTTCTAGGTAAAGAGGAGACTTAAAAGACTTAAAAACGATATATCAACATCTATGGACAGGGCTCACACAAATACCTACTGTTTAATGTATTATCTGAGGTAACTTTGATTTTTCATATGAATCATTTATATGCCTAGCGCTTATTAAAAATAGATGGTACAGTGCAATATGCAAAGTAATTACTGTTACGGACTTAGGGCAGTGGGGAGCGCTTGAGTTTGATTAAATAACCTTACATGTTCTGTGTCGGCTGTTTTACTGAGGCCTGTTAGTTTATGCAGACCTGTCTTCTATGGCATTACGCTGATGAATGTCCTCCAAGAGACTAGTTTCTGTTTGTGTCTCATTTTAATTCTTGTGCTCTTATTAGTGCTTTAATAAAAATACATGTTTGGTTTTAATGATTAGAATAGTGTAAAGTTAAATCAACATTGATGTATTCAATTAGTAGTTTTCTGGTTGAAGAAAGTTGTATGTATGTATTTATTCATTTATTTGTCCATGTCATCATATTACTTACATTATATATAGTGTCTGTACATTCATGGACAAACAGGAACAGAAAGAGGACAAATGTTGTACGTATCCTGTCCCTAGTTTTAAAGTTGAAAAGACATTTTCACTAACCCCCAACGTCACCCGTCAATCCAGCAGTAAAATAAGGTGGTTGTTTTACATCCATCCTTCTTATTTTATTTTTATTTTTTTAATCTGAATTGGGATAGTGCACATTAATCAACATGTAAATGTGCCAGAGTTAGCCATGTAGGCTAATTTTAATCCGTTGTACCATGTAAAAGCATATATAAAAGATCAGCGGGACAATACACAAAACACCACAATTTTCCACAAAGCAAGGTGTCAGTGGTTATGACTTTAGACCATGTTGTGTTCACATTTTTGATCGCCCACAAGCCACTTCTTTACAGAGTTTTTAAAAGTGTGGGTTGAGGTCAGGTTCCTCAGTTCTATCGGGATCAAGTTCCAGGCGTGTGCTGCTGGAACTGAGAAGGCATATTGTCCAAAAAAAATTCTTAAATGAGGTCTAAATGGGATTTTGCAGTCTCCTCTGCTTGATGACCGTGTGTTTGAATTTACATTCAGCTGTATGAGCTCCTGCAATGGGAGCGGGGCAAGTCCATTACGAGTTTTATAGACCATAATTACACATCCGAATACGGGTGGCGGGGGCAGCAGTGGAAGCAAAGACTTCCCTATCCACACACACTTCCTCCAGCTGCTTTACACTTAGATATTTTCTCCCTTTTCAGTTATTTTTGTGTCCTTGAGTCACTGAGCTGCTTGTTGAATTCAGAAATGTTTTGGTGAGGAGCTGCAAGTGACTTCTGTGTTTTTTTTTTTTTTTTTTTTGCATCAATTAAAGCTTCAGATATTTGGCAAAACCGTTTCCAGAGTATTGTGACCATTGGGCCACATGCAGCAGTGGTTTTTGCAGATAGATTAGGAGAGCGCAGTCTCAGCACGTAGCTGTCGTACACACGCCTCGTAAAGGGCTCCTAAAATCCTTTCAAAATGTATCTTTTGTAATAGATACTAACACACACAGTAATTGGTTGTTTTTTTGTGTTTGTTTTTTTACAGAAACTAAGGCCGAACTAGAGGACCTCATGACAGACATCAAGAAGCTGGCCAATAAAATTCGTTCCAAACTAAAAAGTCAGTGAGTTTTTTTTTCTGTGTACAACATACTAGAAAGATGTGTTCAGTTTTCCTCTGCACTGGAATCAATATATTTACTTCAATATATTTACATCAAATAAGCTAGTGGAGTATTATGTGACTCCATAATGTACTTATGAAGTCACAAACACAAAAAATACTTTGTAAAACTCAAATATTATATTGAACAACATTGTATAATTGTGCAACAGGTATTCAGCAAACTATTGAACAAGAAGAAGGACAGAACAGATCATCAGCAGATCTGAGAATACGCAAGACACAGGTATGAACCATGAGCCGTGGACGTTGTTGTGAACAAGTGAAACTTTCATGTTTGTTTTTGCAGCACTCCACACTGTCCCGTAAGTTTGTAGAAGTGATGTCTGAGTACAACACCACTCAGTCGGACTACAGAGAGCGCTGCAAAGGCCGCATCCAGAGACAACTGGAGATCAGTAAGTACATCAGACAGCGTGTGTGTGTGTGTTGTTTTGATTCTATCTTAAATTGATCATGGCTGAAAACTGATTGTTGTATGTAAATAAATGGACGCTCAAACTGTTGTCTTTCTGTCATTATATAATAAATCAGTCTCGGGACTACAGGAGGAAACCTGCATTTTTGCTTAGACCTGGCACATATTTTCAATTTTTTTATTAGACTTTTTTTTGCAGTGTTTGAAGAGCACTCTCTGCAAACACACAGTGCTAGGATCTGACTGTCAGCTGCTTTAATCACAGGGGGCCTCTGCTGATGGGGCCTGTCCTTAGGGAAGAGAGTGTAAAGCGACAAGGAGAGAACTGAAGCGTTGTCTTTTGCTCCACAAGTTGTCTCCTGACATTACCGTTAGATCTGATCTAACAGGATTAGTTAAACAGTGCTTTGTTCTAGCTGTGGAAGCTTTTACTGTGGTGTAAATCAATCAGCTTGTATCACTCTCAGAGGGACACAGTCTGGTCTGTCGGATTGAATATCGATATTTCCTCTCCCACGTCTCGCCTCGTACTTCAGACCTGTTTCTACACTAAAGCTCTGACAGACTGACACATTCTGTCAACTCTCTCAAATATCTCCATGTTGGTTTTAAGCACATGACAGAACATTTCTGGTAATGTTATTACATTTAGTTTGGCTCTAACGGGCAGAACACTAGTCTCTAATGCTCACATGAAGATGGTAGTGGGTTTGATTGACACGCAGGGCAGCTGGGGCCTTTATCAGAGTTGGCATGTTCTTATGGTCCGTAGAGGTTTTTCTACAACAAAAATATGGTAAATGAATAAAACAATGGACCTATTAGCAAACACCTCAAATGTTGTAGACTTCAGATTGCATGCTGTGAGGAGACCGCATCTTTTTCTTGTAGTAGTGGTTTCATCCAACACAGATGAGATTTTGTGGTCGGCAATTAAGGTCTGCCTTACTCCCGACAAAGGGAACACAACTCATAAAGGCACTGGCCAGTCGTCAGCAAAGAGCCCCCCAGAGACACCACAGGTAAAACATACCTGATGTCAAATGGAGGGTATAGAGCTGGTTTCAGTGTTCCAAGCCAGAACAAAAAACACGCTGCTCTTCCTGAATTTGACGAGCCATTATTGGGCCACATCATGTTCCATTTGGACTCAAATGTCCCAGATTTGAGTTAAAGATGCCGCAGATCAGGGGATCTGCCAGACTTTCCCAGCAGACCCTCACAGTACGCTTGGGTCTGCTGGGACATGGCAGAGGAGGAGACCAGACAGCAGTGGATATGTACTGGTGTTATATAATAACCTTTATTTAACCAGGAAAGAGACTGAGATTAGAGAATCTCTTTTTTAGGTCCTGGCTCCAGAGAGAGGGGGCGGTTTGTGTGTATGTGTGTGTATGTGTGAAAAGGTACAAAACACACAACATCAACAAACCCTAACCCGTTTGTAATCCTTGGCAATACAATCAATCATAAATAAATATATAAGGTGTGACAAAAAAATTCAGACAAATAAAGTACAATGGCTGTCATATGTACCCACAAGGGTATCATCCCATTGCCATTATACCCAAAGGTACAGTAACTGAAAGCAAGATAACAGTCTGGTTGTCTGGCAGCCATCAGATGGTACCCACGAGGCTATCATCAGATGGTACCCACGAGGCTATCATCAGATGGTACCTTGAGGCTATCATCAGATGGTACCTTGAGGCTATCATCAGATGGTACCCACGAGGCTATCATCAGATGGCTAAATACCTCTCTGGTACTGTTGGTGCGCGCAGGACTGCTGTTGTAGTCTCATCACTCAAATGTAGTGATGAGGCTGACTTTTGCTGCGCAAAACTGCCCCCGAGATGACACTTTCTGTGACACTTGCCACTATTTGGAGTGTGGACAAAAATAGTGTTTATTTACAACAGCCCTCTCTTTGGAAACTGTCTGAGATACTGCATGGCAGTCTGCTTCAGAGCGCTCTGTGTAGGACAAATCCAAAATCCAGAGGCTGGTATAAACGGCAAGATCATTGGAGCTGAAGTTCCCTCCCTCCAGCTGATCTACGAGCAGACCACACTCTCGCTGACTCAAAAGATGTTAGTGACCCCCAACACGTCTTGCATGGGGGAATGTGTTGCATTTAATGCAAATGCATTAAATGCAACAAAAGAGGACATTGAACATGTAGTTATAGCGTATCATGTTGATAACCCGATATCTGGAATCAACATAGAGATATGACATTTGATCCTTCTTCATCGTTCTGCTGAATCAGCCCTAATGACAACCGTGGTTCATTTTTACAACGGTTATTGACAGAACTGTAGACATCCATCCGAACATTTCATCATTTCTACAATTAGGACTTATTATTCTTTCTCAACAGGCTTCTACACCATTAATCTAAGCAATCCACTCAGTGCTTTGTATGTTACAGCCAGATCCTGCCACGACCGACCTGTCAGTGTCTGTGTCCGTGTCAGTGTCTTTTTGTGTGTCCGTGTCAGTGTCTTTTTGTGTGTCCGTGTCAGTGTCTTTTTGTGTGTCCGTTTTTTTTGTCTATGTCTGTGTCTGCAATGTCTTTTCAATATTTCCTCTGAGCTCTCACTTCCTTTGTATTACATAACAATGGAAATTTAATAATCCTGTAATTGGTAGAAACATATGAATGATTTAACAGCCCGCGAGCACACTGGTGAAGTACGACTTTCTTGGCTTGCATTTCTCAGGGTTTGGGTCTCCATGGTAACTAATAAGAGCCTCCGCCATCGCCTGTCAAATATAAATGTACCGTGTGTGTGTGTGTATGTGGGATTGGGGATAAATTGACTGAAATGGCACCATATCTGCCCTTTATCTGCAGGATGTGTCCAAAAGCATATCTGATGTCACCTCCGAGCTCGTTTAAGGTCACTTTGTCGTTGATGACACGTGACGTCAGTCCAACGTGATCTGATGCCCTTTCCTGCTCTGTGGCCTTCATCTTGCACATTCTCATATTTCGGATTTGACAATAATTGAATAATAATGAAGATTGACAAGTTGAAGTATTGATAGGATTCCCAGCTGAAAAGGGACAGAATGTGATCAACTTGAGGAAGTTTCTCATCAGCATTCTGTTGGTGAAAGCAATTCCCATCGCTGCATAAATGTCAGAAAAACGAATGGTCCACAAAGCAAGCGACACTGAGACAATATGACAAAGAACAAATTGATATTCACAAAAAATTTGCCACTATAATAAAATCTTATTGAAGGGCTGTAGATGAAACTGATGTTTTTTTAGGAAGAAACTCCGGGACAAGAAATATGTGGCCTCCTGAATCTGTTATTGCAATGTCTAGATTTATTGAAGTCTCTGTGTCTTTAGATTTTATTGGCTTTTGAAGACGAGAAAGTGATAGCCAATCTCCATCACAAGTGTCATTATGCATTTTACATCAATGCATGATCCAGCCATTTTCTGCCACTTTATCCATTGCCGGGTCATAGGGGCAGCAGTTTTAGCAGAGACCAATCCGTGCAGAATGTAATCAATAACAAACCCATGCAGTTTGTCGACCCTCCCTCACAGTTACAAAGAGCCATGCAGTTTTTCTACAATTAGAATGACAGGTGAATTGATTTTTTTAGAGCCATACCTGCATGTGAAAGCAAGATCCCGTCAGACCTCAGAGGCTAAGTAGGGCAGGGCCTGGTTAGTACTGTGATGGGAGACCTCTGGGAACACCAAGTGCCACAGTGGAGATTAAATGTTGTTGTGTCCTTAAGTAAGATACTTAACTCATATTGTAGTATAATATGTAGCCTAGTATGAGTCTGGTGTGTGCATAAATTATTGGTGGTGGTCGGGGGTTGAATGACAACCCCCTCGATTGCTTTCGTCAGCTGTAGTTTACCACCACCATGTATGTGAAGCATCTTGGGGTGTCATGGAAATCACTATGACTAGTATGCATTATCATTAGAGGCAGGTACAGTAATTAATTCAAATAAATGAATCCACTCCTAAGCCATGTGTCGTTCTTTTGTTCTGATCTCCAAATCTGTGTAAATGGAAGGGTTCCATTGGAACGCACATTGGGTGTTAAGTCTGCAGCAATCTTTTGACAAAAATTGGAAGGT
This sequence comes from Knipowitschia caucasica, assembly GCA_964034765.1. Lineage (NCBI taxonomy): Eukaryota > Metazoa > Chordata > Actinopteri > Gobiiformes > Gobiidae > Knipowitschia > Knipowitschia caucasica. The sequence continues at coordinate 10,229,672 of OZ035832.1, forward strand.
ATCGCCAGCGAGAATTCGACAACAATCTCCAGATTGCTTCCTAAAATAATATAGCGCTAAGAGAGGCACAGATGGACCGTGTTTAGAGCTTCAAAGGGCTCCTTATGTGCTTGTGTGTGTGTTTGTCCATTCTTTGCAAATGTATCATCTTTTGTTTTTGTTTTACAGCCGGACGAAAGACAACAAACGAAGAATTAGAAAGCATGTTGGAAAGTGACAACCCGGCGATCTTCACTTCTGGAGTGAGCGGCTCAGTGTGAGACTTTATTTCAGATTGAAATGTCTCTTGCTCACTCTTCTCTGTTCGACGCACTTCTACAGATCATCATGGACAACATCACAGAACAAGCCATGAATGAGATTGAGACACGGCACAACGAAATTATCAAACTGGAGAACAGTATCCGAGAACTGCATGACATGTTCATGGACATGGCTATGCTGGTGGAAAGTCAGGTAAAACATCCCAGTATAATATACATATAATACACAAAGTTTGTTTTAAACTGGATGTAAACTGGAATGACTGTGAATGATAATTGTGTTGGTTTTCTAGAGAGTTGATAGTTTCTAGTGTATTAGATTAGATAAACCTAAATAAGGCAGTAGAGAGCATTTGTTACAAGAATGTTCAAATTTGTCTGACCTTGAGGACATTTTTCACCTCTAAACTTTAAAACTAGAGTTTGGGATTGGACAAATGTGACCATGGAAATATAATTTTCTATTCTATTCTTTTATTTCAAAGTTTTCTTTTATCCGTTAGAGTCCCTCGACAAAGTAAAAGATTTTTATTATGGGGCAGTTATTTTACAGTATCGCTGAACTTTTGCACAAAATTCAGTTTTGGCATCTCGATCAAAAAACTCAATGAGACCCATGCCTTATTTCTTACCATGTTGCCGTAGCGATGACAGAAAATCCCCATGTTGAAATTTACCAAATCTGTGAAATCAGCTGGTTAAATGCACTCGGCCACTGTGTGAGTGGCCGAGTTTTTGGCATCCCAATCAAAAAAGTCAATGGGACCCATGCCATATTTGTTATTGTGTTGCCGTGGCAATGATTTCTATTTTGTTCATGGAAACATTCATATCCCATCATTAGCAAATACAAACTTTATTCAGACGTCTGTGTGGCACAGCTGCAGTATTTTAACAAATGAATGGCAAAATTTTTCTCTGTATGTCTCTGTAATAATGTATTTGGCTTACTATGTTTCATACACGTGTTAAGTTCCTGTGTGTGAAATGTAAAACAAATGGTCGTGATGCTTCATAACTAGCAGAGGCTTATATACACAATCACTGCCACTTGTGGCTATAGTTATTTTTATTATTTATTTTAGATATAGATTATTTACTGTACATGCGGAGTGAAGGAGCTTCAACAATTACTTAGTTCTTCTATATGTTTGTGGCATCAATAGACACATGGGAGAGTGGTTAAAATTCACTGATCCAGACTTTTTGTCATGATCAGGATGTTCACCAACAGATAACATGCCTAAAGGACAACATGACAAAGAGCCTAAACTACAAACACAAATTTTACATTAAAAGTAATCTTTGCCAAATGAGTTGGAATGATAGTGTGTTCAGCTCCATCTGTTTCCTTATTTGCAAAATATGCTGGTAATAATAGACAAGGACAAATTTGTTTTCACCTGTGGTGAAATGTGGTCTTCTTTCTTTGCTGTATTTTCATCTAACACATTGGAACTATTTGCCTGTATGTTTCCCATAATGCATTGGTTCTGTGCAGCCTGAGGTAATGCAAGGACCTGCAGCTTGTGATTGTGAACATGATTGTGTGGGCTGGACCCCCACTGAGAACCATTTTATCAGAACTATTTACTTGGAGAGCAGGAGCATGTCTGAAAGGGCCTTATATCGAATGCATTTGTTATTCTTACAACTAATCCACTTAATTTTGCAATTATTTTGATCAACTAACAATTTCTTTTCAATAAGGGTACCAAGCACACGAATGGGATGGAGTCTTTAATTTGTCTGTCCTTGCCTGGTTCTCTTTTCAAACTATTTATTTCCATTCAAAAAAAATGCACCGAGCACAAGAAAGCATATGGCCAGGTAATGTAATTGTTCGCAATGATATGCAAAGTGCTTGTCCCATAGCTTGAACCAGTCGATAAACTCAAATTCAGAGCTAAGAACACAAATCCTTAAGATACAAACCTGGCCCCAGACAGAGGAGAGCTAGTGTATATGTTTTATTAGTAGGATAAACTCTAGCACCTGGAGGAAACCTACACAGACATGTGTAGACCGCACAGAAAGGCCCTGTCTGGACGTGGAATCGAACCAAGGAGGAGCAAGATGGACACAGCACTTTGCATAAAACTACACGAATCTCAATCTTTTACCTTGAGCCTTATCAGATAAACTTTTGGACTAACTAATCTCCCCTTCCATGCAGGGTGACCTGGTGAACAACATTGAGCACTGTGTTTTAGGAGCTCAGAACTATGTAGAAAATGCCAAGGAGAACATACCCAAATGCAAAAAGTTTAAAAAACCTAAAAAGGTAGGACATTGCACTAACATATTACAACTAACAATTCTCTTTTTCCTCCATTTTCCCCACTGCTGCTCGTAATCCTCAACTTTATACGGATCTCCATCTTGGAAAAGGGTGAAATGATAGATCGCATAGAGTACAATGTGGAGCACTCGGTAGACTATGTGGAAAGGGCAGTATCAGACACTAAGAAGGCAGTAAAATACCAGAGCAAAGCGAGGAGGGTGAGTCATATCAGCCCGATGCATGTTTGAGTAATTGTCCCCTGGAAACATATGTCTGTGCTGCTGACTCTGTGGCATGAAAAGTGTAGTGTGACTGTAGGGACTGAGTTCATTTGGGCAAGAAATGTTGACTATAATTGAAGGTCTGGTTTAGAAGAGAGCGACTGTGCCCCCTCTTGGCTCTTAGTGGTAATAACATACACTACAGAATAGGATTTCTTCAGCGCTTTCCTTTCCCCCTTTGTGTATTTTGCATCAGTTAAAGCAGAACAGGCTATTTTTGTTCACATTTTCTGTTTCTCATTTCAGAAAGTGATCCTAATTGGAGGATGCATTGCTGTTTGTCTGGCCATTGTCATTATTGCCTTGACACTGGGTCTAACTTAAGGGAACAAGAGATGTTTTTTGTAATTATACACACCCTATATTTATTTAAAGAAATGCAGTAAGTAAAACTGTCTTTACTGCAAATTTAATCATTATTTTTTAGCACATTTTTAAGTGTTGATTGATGAGCTATTGATGAGAATCAAAGTAAACTCAAAGTGAACTCTGGATGTGCTGCAGATCAATGGTTCCCAATCCGCGGTTCTGGAGATTGCGGACCATAATTTCTGCACATGAACGTTTTAGATCAGATAAAGGTCTCCAATCTTCCGTTCGAACAACACAAAAAAAGGGGACCCACTGCTGCAGATGCATGTAGCTGTTGTCCAGTTGTGTGTCCATGCTGCTGCTTGTCTCTGCTACTAAATGTGACATTGTGATCATTTTAGATGTATTGATGGATAGTATTTGTAAGAAAAGCAAGGGCTGGGATTTAAAAAGGACTAAGTCACATTTCAAATTTAGTCTCATGCAAAAACATACACAGGCTTCTCCAACTAACTCCCCTACAGGAACCAGCTGTAGTAGGAACCAGTCAAATACTGTGTCATTTCTAATCATTTGATTTGTAATGTGACTGCATCCTTTTAATGTCCAGTCTTTTCATAATCTCACATTGTCTGAATGTGCAGTACAGCAGAGTTGTTCTAACAAACTTCTTTCTGTGTCTTTACTGCTGCTTCGGATGCACACCACATGTTTTCATTGAACAGAAGAAAATCATGATCATTATATGCTGTGTGATCCTGGGCATTGTGGTGGCTTCCATTGTCGGGGGCACACTCGGTTAGAGACAATGGCGACAGCAAAAGAGCAAAAACACACTTCACGTTTACAGTTTCGGGTCAAACGCAACGTGCCTCCAACATGACGCACAATGTATTGGATTCAGCGGATAAAGGCTGGAGGTGTTTTTTTGCATGAGTTGTTTTTGTAAACCTGTGGTGCTGCAAACTGTTATCTTGAGTATCGTAAAGTCATGCCGTCACAAAAAAGAAAAGGCACACTAATAATGACACATTCCAGCTTTGACAGTAAGAAGCCAGTATTCAACAGTGTCCGTTATGTTGTCTGTTTTACTCACTACTTATTCCTTTTAATGCAATCGTTTGAATCTCACTTGGAAAATTGGGGAATACTTTTAATATTGTCAAGTGACTATACCATTTGGAGTTTTAAACTATATAAGTTTACAGTGTTTGAAATGGTTCCCCTCTGTGAATTCCAGAAGCAAGACAAAGATGCATCTGATTGTTTAGAAAAATTACATTAAAACAATAATGCACTTTTAGTAATGTTTAATTAAAATGGGCATTATAAAAATACATTGCTTAACTATTATATATAAAGTTTGCGGATACAAAATAACAGATTTTCTTCACCTGGAAAATGACACATCAAACTAACCTCTGCATTTCTAGCTCCAGTGAAGTGGAAGCCTCTTGTTTTGATCTTATGCTGAGTAAGATAAGTCTTGCTAACACTGCCAGTATGTTCAAATGAAATAAGATGTTTAACTCCAATTGTACTGAATTTTTATTAGTATTATTCTGTTCAATCCCTGAGCTTTAATCTGTCGTCTGTCAGCCTATTTTGAACAAGAAAGTGCATGATTGATGGGTCACATTGTCTATATGATTGTTGCCTTGTGTTGTGTTTGAGACTTTTTTTCAAGTAAACTTTGTCTGGAATTTTTTTTTAAAACGTGTTCGTTTTTTTTAACTTTATCATTAAATAATTATCCCATTATTGAAATACAACCATACTTCAATGTGAATGCACACTGTATTTAGCATATATACTGCATATATTTAGCATGGCCATGGATTCTGATGGGAAGGTTGCTGAGCGAAATAAAGCTACAGTCAAACAGTAAAGGTTGACACTCAGAACATTGTTAGTATGTTTGTTGGGCCGGGTAATGCCTTAACGTACTTGCTATAGTTCGACTCATGGATAAAAGTAAAAATTACGAGGAGTAGTACATCTATCTTTAGTGGGCATCTGCTTCCACTTACAATGTAAATCTGCAAATTTCTTCATGATCTACAGAACAAGCAATAGTTGTCAGTTACAAAAGCATGAAATAAGAATGTACTAACTATATAAATACAACCGACCTTTTGGAAGAGCTCCTCAATGTGACAGGTTTGTGCAAATTCATCGAAAACCTCAACGGTGAACTGAATGAGGAAAGAGCCTTTGGATTTATCTCTGTATGACACAGTATCTAGTAAAAAGAAAACATAATTTAAAACTGATTTTTTTTAATCCATTACTAATATTAGACTTACCAGGGGTGCAAGAGAGAAGAGCAATGAAATCTTTTTCTTTGTGTAAGAAGCGAATTGTATCCTCCTCGATGTCTCCTCCGACTGCATTGTGACTATCCACTTCCATAAGAGGTTTATGGTCGTCATGTTTGATCACTGCTCCATGTTGTGCTGGAAATGTAAATCATGAAAACATTTCATTTCAAACTGTATAAACGAACACTTTTTTACACTGACTTTCAATTGTGTTGTTACTACTGCACTGACCTGCGTCACAAGAGCCAATTTAGATTCTGTTACTTTTACCACTGGATAAAACATGATTTACGTGATCCATTAATTGCAATAGCAATCACCATTTTAGTGGCTGCAAACCAGCCTACAATTATTTTGTTTTCTTTACAAACAGCAAATTATCTTATTCTGTGTTTTTTGAGTTCTAAAACAAGGAGACAAGCTCAGAAATACAAGGATTGCAGTAAAATGTATAAAAAAAATAGGCTAAGATTCAATAAGATTGTATTTCCCTTCATTTGAGACATTCTTATCTGCTAACTCTAATAATAATCTAATATCTAATAATGAAACATGTCAAAACATTATTTTTCAGTTGTCAATTGTTCCTCATTTGAATTGCAGTCATTATCTGGAAAAATGCATTTAGATATTTCTTTAAACTAGTGCAATAAAATGTGTGTCTGGTGAGAATTGTGAAACAAATCACAACTACAGATATCGTCTATTTGTCTTGATAAAAGCCACAGTTTGTCCACTGATGTGATGTGGAAGGAGACATGCCTCCTCTGCAGGCCTGGATCATGATGATCTTGGGTTTGTCCACCAGCTCTGGGCAGTTTTTGGTACTCAGGTGCTCGTAAATGTTGTCAATTTGAAGTTCATCATCATCGACACCATAGACAGCTCCACGTTTGCCGTGAGACATGATGACCACAAACACACTGTCCGTCTCTTTGAGCTTAGGATGCTTCGAGAACTGGACCAGGGC